>VFFE01005061.1:0-133357 GCA_008921705.1 Burhinus oedicnemus
TGATGGAAAGAGGACATCAGGCAGAGTATTTTCTGCACAGTAATGGCAACGAGCCTAAAATACTCTCTCTGGTCTGTGCTGCGACATATGCACAACAGGGGTCAATACTTGGTCCAATCTTGTTCAGTATATTTATCAAGGACCTGGATGAGGGGACAGAGTGTATCCTCAGCAAGTTCACTGATGATACCAAACTGGGAGGGGTGGCTGACACTCCAGAGGGCCCTGCTGCCATCCAGCGTGACCTGGACAGGCTGGAGTGCTGGGCAGAGAAGAACCTAATGAGGTTCAACAAGAGCAAGTGTAGGGTCCTGCACCTGGGGAGGAAGAATGCTAGGCACCAATATAGGTTAGGGGTGGACCTGCTGGAAAGCAGTTCTGAGGAGAAGGATCTGGGCGTCCTGGTAGACAGTAAATTATCCATGAGCCAGCAATGTGCCCTTGTCACCAGGAAGGCCAATGGAATCCTGGGCTGCATAGGGAAGAGTGTGGCCAGCAGGTTGAAGGAGGTCATTCTCCCCCTCTACTCTGCACTGGTGAGGCTGCAACTGGCATAATGTGTCCAGTTCTGGGCTCCCCAGCTCAAGCGGGACAGGGAACTACTGGAGAGAGTCCAGCATAGAGCAACAAAGACGATTGGGGGACTGGAGCACCTCCCTTATGAGGAAAGGCTGAGAGAGCTGGGACTCTTTAGCCTGGGGAAGAGAAGGCTGAGGGGAGACCTTATTCTTGCTTATAAGTATGTAAAAGGTGGGTTGAAGGAGGATGGAGGCAGACTCTTTTCAGTGGTTCCCAGTGACAGGACGAGGGGCAACGGGCACAAGCTGGAGCATAGGAAGTTCCCTTCAAACATAAGAAAAAAATTCTTTATGGTCAGGGTGACAGAGCACTGGAACAGGCTGCCCAGGGAGGTTGTGGAGTCCCCTTCTCTGGAGATTTTCAAGACCCGCCTGGATGCAGTCCTGAGTAATGTGCTGTAGGCATTCCTGCGTCAGCAGGGGAGCTGGACTAGATGATCTCTAGAGGTCCCTTCCAACTCTGAAAATTCTATGATTCCATGATTGATCAGGGAAAGCAGCTGAACAGAAACTCACTGCTTTCCAGGTCGGGAAAGCCGAATGTGACTGTTCCTCTACTTCAAAATCATATTTCATCTTCTCAGAGAAACAGATCCACTGCAGACTGTGTCCACCCTCAGTCACATAACCTCAGTGATCTGACTGCCAGTGGTACCTAAGGCTTTTCATGGGTAACAGACCTGCCTGGACTCCTCCTCTTGTCCAAAGCAAATCCATCAAGAATACTCACTGCTCTGCTGCCAGCTGAGCTGACAGAAGTTGTCAGTGAGCACAGTTCAGTCACTGCTATCTACCCATGACCTTCCCTCCAACCGAGAAGCTTACAATAAGGTTGCAGCTGGAGAAGAGCTGAGTAATATGCAATTTTTTTAATTCAACAAGGACTGAACCACTGCTGGTGAACTAATTCTGCTGGATTTTTAGGGGTAAACAGTAAGGGGAGAATATGCAGGTAGATGATCATCTCTCTTCTCCAGGTAACAAGTATCGGCGTGTTCAGCTGCAGTTTGGATTGAAGGCTACACACAGCCTCCCAAGAGCGAGCTTGGTGGGGTCTGTTAGCAAAATACTTCACAGCATTGGTTTCAGCCTGTGTCCACGCACTAATAGGTTCTCTCCTGCAGCCAGCCCCACTAGGAGAGCTTCACAGCAGCCTTGAATTTTGGGGCAGAAGACTCATGCACATGTATTGCTTATATAACCTAAGGAACCACACAGAGACCTTCTTCCCAGTGTGTTATTTCAAGTGTTGGTACCTTTCAGCTCTCCAAGATAGGCGTGTGTTCTGTGAAAAGCACCACTCAGCTTCCCACACAATAGAAATCTCTAACTAGCGTTTCCCTGACGATTTTATGTAATCCACTTCCCTCACAAGATACACAATGCAGCTCTCCCTCAAGCTCTCCCTCCCCACGACTGCAGCGTGACAGCTAAATACTCAGTAGTGCCAGGAAATGCCTAATAATACTTTTGCACAGAGGTCCCCGTAAGTGTGCCTGAAATGGACTTTTTTCCTACGCGGTATCATTTAGCAGCAAAACACTCATCCCATAACGTCAGGAACATTTCAAAAATTAAAGTAACAACTCTAAGAGACACCTACAGTATGAATTACTTTAAGCCATCTACTGCAATGTCCCACACTTAGGTGGAACCATCTAGACACTTTCTGTCTACTTTCAGACCCTGGTGAGCTTTGCAAGCGTGTCTCAATTTACCTCCTCGTTTGTGGAACTGCATCTTCAGCAACACTGTTGGTAGGAGTCAGCAACCCCTCAAGACTACGTGACCAGGGGAATACTCCTTACTGCCAGAAGAGATCTTCCTGTATGGCAGCCCTTTTCCAAAGCACAGGATTAAACACCATGGATCAGGCACCAGCAAAAGGCCAGATGCACGAGCTGCCTTACGGGCAGCACAGAGCAGATGAAGGGATTGCACTCTTAAATCTCTCTCTCTCTCCCTCTTAGATCCAAAATCTGCTTTCCCCTACCTGAGTCTAGACTTTGCATGGCCATCCTGCAACCAGGAACCACTCAGACAGTGGCAGCTCAGTGGCCCAGATGTGGCTACATTTGCTCTGTTACCCATTAGTTGTTTTACCCTGATGGAAAGCCCTCAATGAGTGGTTAGCTGCTTTTAAAGGCAACATAAATAATCCTTGACATAGCTGAGGTATGGGCCACAGAAACCACACTGTGCAATGGGGAAACAACTTGAAATTTTCATCTCAATCCTGCCTAGCCTATTAAGAAAAGGTCTTCCATAATGGGGATAACTCTTTTTGTGCTGTGTTTGAAATAAAGCACTTTTTCACTTAGCTGCTCTTAAGAGCTTCAACTTCACAGCAGAAAACCCATGATCCTTAATAGCATGACCACAGAAAATTAATTCTGTGAAGATTTTTGTTACATAAAATCATGCAATTTTGACAAAAGAAAATGGAAGGATATTAAAATCCATCTGTTTTAGAAAACCACAGAGAAGGGCTTAGGTAAAGTAAGTTTATTTCAAAACCTGTGGGGCTAATTCATGCTCTGCCAAGATGAAGAAAATTAATGGCGTCCTAGAAAGATATAAATGAAGATCTGCCCAGTTTCCCACGGCAGGTGAATGACAGTTATGCAATGTCAGTGTGGTCACTTAGAACTGTAACTCTTCTGAAAACACATGAAGTTGTCTGTGTCAGTGCAAAGAGATGATGAAGGCAACTTTGTGACATTTTCTGTTTGTTTCAGAATCGTCAACTGTCACTTTTGTCAATGATTTCAGACACGCAAGACTCCATAAAAACAGATGGAATAAATAACCCAGGGTTTGGCACTTTAAAAAAAAAAAACAACCTCACAGCAGTGCTTTCATGCAATTAACTGCTTTGTATTAATAAGTTAATAAATAATTAAATCATTGTATGTGCTGAAGCAAGTTGTATTCAAGTAAGCATTTAAAAAGCCGCCTATTTATTTTGTCATTCCTTGCACAGAGTAATTAATCATTTACAATGTTTTTTAAGTATTTAAGAGTCAAGTAGATGGGTGCTGCTATTTAATCATCGGATTGCACCAGGCTTCTGCTGTGATAATTTCCTGTGGACAGAAGAGGAAGGCTGAGAAATCTCTGTCTTTTTGGTGGGGTGATCCCAGTTCTACTACTCAAACTACGGAAAAGGGTTTTTAAAGCAAAGTCTAGTGATTCAGCTTGGGCATAAAGGCTTCAAAGACTCCCCATATCACCAAAGACATGTTGAGTGACCTTGGAAAAAATCTCTTCCCCTCTCTATATTGCTTGTTTTTCTATCAGAATGATGAGGAAAATTAGCTACCTTCTTGGCTAGAATAAGTCCATGAATAGAAAATAACTTTTAATTATATTAATTAGAAACTGTCTAGCATGAATATATGAGGAACATTCTCTCTCAAGGTTAGCTTGAGAGAAAAAAAGAGTATCCTGCTTGCTCTCACATTAGCTAAAGCCAAGCACCCCAAGGCACTGTGGGAATGCTTCCCCTCGTCGTACATTTTTTTCCTCCCCTGTGTGTTTAATTAATTTTTTTTAAACACGGAGAAGTGCATCACATTTCACCACAGCTGACAAAACTGACAGCTCCCCACATCTTTCTGCATTATTTAAACATCATCTGTTTTTGTACAGCTAGGAATGTTCTGAAAGAAAGTGTCATTTCCCATGGGTAAGAACATTTAAAGAGTTTTTGACTACAGCATGGTCTCCTCCCAAAACGAAGAGGTGTGTAACAAGTAGGAGAAAATCAAGAAAAAAATACCCTCATTACAAGTAATGTCTTTGAAATAGAATGTTGTTATATGTGGATTTGAAACGCAAATTGTAGAATGCAGATAGCTTAGTTTCAAAAGCTGGGTAGAAGCAAAAGGTACAGATGAAAGATAAGGGTTTGAGAGAAAGAAGACAGTGTAGATGGCACCTTCAGAGCTTTGCCAGACAGCTAGCTGTACTTTGCATTTCTCACATACTGGGGCAAGGGCTTGGTATACATACCAGCTGCAGCACAGCAAGCAGCAGGTAATTTGAGTACCCCACCCCACAGAAAACTACATGCAGGAGGCTGACCAGAAGAATAGTCATCTGCCTTGTTTAGTAAAAAATGGTTATCGTCATTTGTCTCCTTATAAACTACGTTTCTTGGGGAATCTGTCAGTTGCTTGCATAGTTGGTGCTGAACAAGTAAGTCCTCAATGCAGCCAGAGGTTGCACAAGGTTTGGGGAAGCCTCACAGAGCAGACAAATGCACTACAAGGAAGCAGCGCAGTGAGAGAAGACAAGGCCCGTTCCCACCTCTGCTTCAGGGCAGGAATCTCTGTGGGTTCTGGCTCGAGGATTTCATGGGCTAAGTTAACGTCTTCGGTCTCACGAAGCAGCGCATAGATGGGCTCAATCTGCTCATTAAATCTTGCCACGAGTGTCCTTGCATCCTTTTTGGGCATCGCCGACTCATCTTCTTCCACTTCAGTCTCACAGAAAGTACAGCGGAAAGTTCCTAAAACGAAAAAAGTTGCAAAGCATTGGAAGGAAAGCAACAGGCCCTGCTCTTTATACAGTCTTTTAAACAGCAGTGCTTTGCTGTTTTCTTAGCTTGATGCTAAATAGCTTTTCTCCCCCTCACAATCCCTTCCCACACACAGTGTACCTGGTTATTATTTAAGCAGAAAACAAAGCAAGCATTTTGATGCTATCCAGTGATACCCAGTTGGGTACAGTTTCTCGCTCTGAAAAGCCCAGATAGGCTGCAGTACCTCTTTCTTGCTGCACATTTTGAACATTAGCTGCGACTGGGCTGTGACAAAAAGCTTCACAATATACTCTTAGGAGTTCAAATACCTGTTTCAGGTGCTTGCACTGGTATCTCCCAGGCCACATGAACAGGCTAATTTCACAATGAAGCAGGGCGCAGTTTTACACTGCACTAACCACTCTGCAGTAACTGCTAGTGTAATCATTTTCACTTTGCAACCAACGCAAAAAAGATGGGTTCTCCTTCTGTTTCACAGTCAAAACATGCAGAATTGTTATTACTGCAGAGCAGCAAATGCAAAAACTTATCCCACCTAGCCCCCATATTCACTTCTTGAAATTAAGAATAGCAAGATAAGAATTTTATGAATGGCAATTAAGAATAAGCTCATTTTACAGACTTCATCAGGTTCTATAAAAGCAGGTCAAACATGAAGGCAACTGAAATGGCTGCATGGCAATGCAGTTACAAAAAACCTACTGAACTCCTGCACAGCAGGTTTTTCAGTTTCATCACTCCATCTGTGAGTAGGACCCTTAGGGCAGGACACACACAGCAAGACTTTACCATATGGTCCACTACAAGAGGAGTAGCAGAGTGTAATGACTTATCCTTGCAAGTGCTGGACTGAGAATGTACCTCTGCCTCCTCAGAATGCTTACATCCAGAGCAATGCTCACAGGCTTCTCGATTTCTCTTGTCCCTGTGTGATTTTTTTAATTTATCCATTCTGTGACACCGGTACACATCTAGCATCATCTCTCAATCCCCAATGAAGAAAGGAAAAGATCTTTTCACTAATAGGGAGCGGAAGGATAGGTCGTATCAGAGAAAAGATAAGCTTATGTCTAAAAATCAGTATTCAATCAGTATTGAAGCCTGATATATAGCTGATGCTATGTACAAAAACAGTCGGAAGACTGGGGTTTGCCCAGGGCACACGGGCATGATGTAATGAGACAGGCTGGCAAGCCAGGGCTTCTGGTATCTTGTTTTGCTGCTTACACAGATTTGCTAGTCTTGTCACTTCATTTTTCAGCGTACTTTCTTCTCTGCCTGTAAGACAGCGATAAAAACAGACCTAACTTCTTCACTGATGGCGACGAGGGCTAGACAATGCTTGCACACTTCTTGGAAAACACACAAAAGCACTGTTTATGATATGAGGTAGATCTGTTGCCTCTCACCGCAGTCTGTAGAGATGCAGTTTTCTACTTTGGCACCATCTGAAGTAGCTTTTGCTCACTGTTACTCATAAATTAATGTGTTGCGTATGTGGCCTGTAATATGTACACATTTCCTGCAATAAACTCTCTCTTTAGAAAGTTTGTCTTATCTACATGTAAAAGCTGGAACACTCAACAACAGCAGCATGCAAAGTAAAGGGTAAGTGGGTAAAGAGCTCTTCTCTCCCATCCAAGCATGAAACACTCTGCTTATTTTTTCAGGCTGTAAAAATTGCCCCTCCTGATTCAAAAACTATACATTATATAAGCTGTCAGCCCAGCAAAAATTGAAGCCAAAGTTTGGCCTCCTTATCCCACATCTGAGGCTATCAGCGTGACAAATTGGCAAACAAGTTGAATCAATTTAAAATAATTAGCACATCGCAGTTCCCATAATGGACTAAGTGAACAAACATAGCTTAATGAGGAAAAAACTTCTCTTTTTTACACCCCCCCCATAAGTCCTGTTACATGTTCCTGAGACAGCTCAGACTTTTCACGCTTCCATCTGTGAACCCCATGAGTATTTGCAAAAGATTAAGATCGCAGGGAGAATGGTTCCAATTCAGAGTACCAAAAAATCAGAAAGTAAATACAGCTCTAATGAAACGGAACTCCTAAAGCTATCATGGATTTGCTGCAACTTCCACCCCTCAGGGTTCTTAATAAGCAAAAAAAAAAGTTAATAGATGAATTATGTAAAGAATCTGGGAATGAGTGAAATGACAAGCTTCCTCCATTAATATGCTGATTTTTTTTCAAGGTGATGCAGCATTTCACAAGAGGCATATGTGATTAGAGAACTGGGAAGTTGCTTTGCCATGTCAGATGGCATTTATATGTTGCAAACCTCTTTTATTAGACTTTAAGAGGTCACAAAATGTCACCAGAGCTTTTATGACATGGCACATCACATCAGCAGTGACACATGTTCCTTACAGATATGAATTGTATGTGACAAACATGAAGTGGAGGCCATCCAAAGCCTCAGAATGGCAATGTTCCCACTCCGACAACGTATTTCTTCCTTCAGCCCTTACGCAACTGATAGTGATCCATTCAAATATGCTGCATAAACCAGGACAAATAGATATCCTGGAGCAAACGGACATGAGGCTTTCCTGCATCTTGGAAATGCTAATGGAGAGCACATACATCCCCTCCATTCCACACATGCTCAGGCACTCAACAGACCTCTCCGGCTGTGTGTTAAAAACCAGCCATCTGAAAGAGATCTCCTCATCTGCTCTCAGACTCTCCAGGGCAGATACGCTGGTAATCTGGCTCCCCAAGGCATACTAAGATTAAAGCAGCTCAAGCTCTGAAGTATAGGGCCAGAATATTTAGGGTAATTCCTAATGACTTGATTTCACTTGAGAGAAGGAAAAGGTCAACTGTCCACGCTCATTGCATGCACGATGTTCAAGTGTGCATGCTGCATCTGCTACAGTTAACACATTTAACTGGCTGCAGCCTCCTGAGTCTCAGCCCTGGTCCTGCTCACGCCCTTCTCAAAGGGTTCAAGCCTCATGTCCAGCCCAACAAGGTGCCTTCCTTCCACTCTGTCCTGTGGGATACTGCCCCAGACTCTCACTACTCTGATACGTACCAACTATTTAATTTTCAACCTAAACTTATTCCCATTCATTTCAAACCTATTTACCGGTGTGCCAAAACCTGTACCTCAGCTCAGCTAGCTTCAGGTATATTTACAAACTGCTGTCTTACTCATCCCTCCATCTTCATTTTGCAAGGCTCAGTAAGCCACACACTTTTCTTTGCTTTTTAAAACTGGCCACCCATTCCTCCCACCATGCTATCAGCCTCTGTCACTTTCTCCAGTTTGCTCTCATCTTTCTGCTGTAAAGCTGGAAGCATATACAAGTGCCCAGATGAGTTTTCCCCAAAGCCCAATGCATTAGTGCTTCTCTGATAGCCAATGAGACCTTTTAAGATCACAGTGCAACAGATCATGAAAATGCTACCTCAATTATCACAAGATCTATTATCACAAGATCTAGCACTGCTCCCAGATCTTTCTTCCTCCTTTGTAGTTTCCAGTTGATGAGCTCCACATTTATAGGAGACATTTGCATTAGATGCGAGGTGCATGACACTGTACTTTATACTATAATCTTTCAGCTCCTTTTTATTCCTCCAGCCTTCACCCTCATCCAATTCTTTATTCTTCACTGCGTCACAAAACATTAAGCTAATTTATTTTCAAAATCTCCCACAACCTTCTTTTAGAAGTAGCATTATTACCATTACATGGAGAGTAAGCTAAGGCACAGATGGCACAATTTCAGAAGTATCTGCTGATTTGAGCAGTACTTGATTCGAGATGCCTAAGAAATGCTTTTCTGAAACATCTGTTTCAGCAAAGAGCGTGCAGCATTTTTACCAATCTTCTTCCAGGCTGTAGAATTGGGCATCTCAAATGAGTTAGGTACAACAGCTAATGATAGCCTTTGACAAGTTTAGCTCAAAATGACTAGTCCAACACCCCACAGAAACTCAGCTGGCCTGGAGGATCAGATCATGTTCCTCTGGCTACTACAGCCATTTTCTTCAAGTAATTCCCTGACTCTCACACTGCACGTTTTTCCTTTTTCTGCAGCAAGACGGACAATAAGTGCATTATAAGCGCACAGCTCATCACTCTCACTAAGCAAAGCTCATGTTTTGTGGGGGAAAAAAATTATGTCACAGAGAAAAAGTTACAGGATGCATAAGCAACTTTAATTTCAGCACTCGCTAACCCTGAGTGCTTCATTCGATGTTAAAAAGAGTACTAAGACCTTGAGGAAAGGACAGGAGTTTCCTAGGTTCCTACCAACAGGAATCTGGACAAATGTCTGCCGCCATGTAAAGTTGTGCTGACAGCCATATGGTTAATCTTCAGACCTGCAGCCCGCAGTTCCGCACACGCCTTTGCCATTTGACTGAATGAAATAACAGAGAAGATGACAACCTGCTAGTGCTGCGTGGATCGGCAGGATGGAGGATGCCTTGCCAGCTTGCTTCCTGGCAACACAGGGAGGATGAGAAGGAAACACCTCGGGGTCCTGCTCAAGATTCTTGGAAGACATGTGCTTTGTGGGAACTGGCTATCCTACCTGCTACCCCAAGCCTGAGTTTCCTACCTAGCTCTTTCCATCTGCTCCCACCTCAGTTCTTGGCTTTTCCCCACTCTGATGGTCCTTTGCTCCTTGCTAGCAGGTCCTGGTCTATCTAGTCCTGCTTCCTCAGCCTGGGCTCCTCTCACTTCTCAGACTGCCCTGTCCATATTTTTTTCCTGGGCTTCTTTTTCCAGTCTCAGCCTCTCCTCACTCCCGTGCCTCTCTGCCCTGCACTCTTTGATCAGCTAATTCTGCTTCTTAATTTGACCTTCGGTCATCAGATTAGTTTCCTGTCTCAAGCCAGAGAGACGGAGGATCTTTTCACAGCACAACCTGTCATTCAGAACAATGTAACACAGGCAAAGGAAAATGCATTTCTCTGGTCTCCTCTTCCATTTACTCATCAGTCTGTTCTTCAAAATGGCCAAACTGTTTTTTGATTAAATATTCCTAAGCAATTTAAATGTAGTTGGATGTATAGAATAGGAAAAACAGCATACAGTCAGTGTTTAACAGAGTTTTGAACAGAACAAAAAACACAGAGCAATTCCTACGCCCTCCCTCCACAAACGATCCCAGCTCATGTAATGGAAATACTTAGCAACCTAAGTAATAGGCAGTGCTGTCAGTACAAATTGTAATTAACTTCCTTTCATTTCTCATTGATTTTCAAGATTTAGAGGACTGTTTAAGACATCACCTAAAGGCATTTCTCCTCTGAATCATTAAAGACACAAATAGTAGGCCGAGTGGCTACAACAGACCTGGATCATTAGTCACCATAACATACACCACATTAGGATATAAGGATGCTCACCTACTAGAAGTAGCAACATGAAGGGTTAAATTGAAGCAAAGAGAGTTTTAATGACCTTAATGAACCGAGCTAGTAACAGAGCTAATTGTTAAAACAGCTGATTGGTAACTGGTTTAACAATAAAGCAGATTAGATTGTAGGAGCTGCTGATCTTTAGTGACTCCCAGTCTTAAACAGGCTTCTCAGCCCGCATTAAACCTTCCTCAGCATCTCAACAAGAAAGCAACCCAGTGTGTTGGAGTGGAAAACATGCTCCCGCCCCACAGAAAGACGAGTCTCCTGTCGATTTTGTTGGGTAGCCTTCCCTGGCCCCATCTCTCTTCTCCCTGTATCAGAGACCTATAGTCCCAAGTACATTTGTATTTATATTTGACTTCCAAAAACCCAGTTGTTTTAGGCAAAAAATAGAGAAACCCACCAATAAAATCTGTCTCCTGAACACCACAGCGATACCATTGTCTCTTGCAAGTAACTCAGTGTTTCCACACATGCATTAAAAGAGCCAATTACAAAGCACAGTGTGTTACATAAAATGTAATGCCACATCTCATCTTTCTACGACAGGTTTCATGGTCCACTGAATCTCAAGCTCTTGAGGACACTCTACAGTCCAGGGCTGACTGCAGTAGTCTATCTTGAAATGTGACACAGAAAGTGTATGTTTTTATATTAGTCCTGTTTGGGATAGTCCACAGCAGATGCTGTTGTCAGAGCTTCTTAGGGTACAAGAACAAACACTGGACCATGTGTAGGAAATGGCAGCATTCTGGGAAGATTTGCTAACCCCGCTTCTGGAATTAAACACCCAGCTTTGCCACTGAAACCCAAAATGCATCAGGCTTCATCCTGAGTCTGAAAAGGCTCGCTTTAAAATTTCTAACTATAGACAAGATAAGGTATATTGCAATGGAGATGTGTAACATTGAGCAGAGACAGTGACAGAGCAAATCCAGAACATGTGCTTGATATCTGAAAGCAGAGAACTGAAAAGTACATAGGACAATGCTGCTCAGAGATGGTCAGTGCAGTGGCTGTAGTTTGAAGGCAAGTATGCAGCACCCCTGCAAACGGCACTGCAACCAAATCTTAACACTCGCCAGATGAGGCCTGAGCATGCATGGACATGGACCGCTAAAAAAACCATCCTGCCCCCCACCATCCTGCCCCCAAAACTGATAGCTCTCTTCATAACAGGCTGAGAAAGTACAGCATCTCCTCTGTCCCTCTCTGCCTTTCCTGAAGAGGTACTACTAGGTACACACAATTAGGATTACGGGCAGGAAGGATAGCAACACCCAATAATAAAGGCTGCCTGACGCATCCTGTTATCAGATTGCAGACTGAAATTTGCTAAAACATCTTTTGTATCACAATTCTGCTTCAGATAAGTGAGGAAGGCGTGTGGAGCACACATTTATAAAATGTCAAGCACAACGGTTCAGCTAGAAATGAGGCTAGGAACAAATAATGTAATACTGTTATCTGAAGAGAGATTTTAATCTCTTTATGAATTTTTCTGCAGTATCCAAATTCCTAAGAAAGCTGTGTTATCTGCTGTTTACAAATGGGATCAAGACCCCAAAATGACGAAAAATTCCTTTTAACTTTATATGCCCCAAATCTAGATCCAGTTTCTCCCAGCTACATACATATTCTAGCACAAATGCCACTGAGTCAACAGCAATGAGATCGATACTTCTCACTACCGGACTGTAAGGTTTTAAGGCAGTTTTTGGTGAATTACAGAACAAGCAAGGACCATTCACCGGCAAACAGCTTATTTTCACTGACCTGTTCAACATGATAGAAGACTCTACAGTGGAGGCAGGAGGATGAAATACAGTTCAGCAGCAGCGTTCAACTGCCTAGCCCACATGTATAACAGGTTTGGGAAGCGGATTTATATACTTGTACCCTCCAAATCAGCCTTCAAAAAAGGTTTATTCTCTGAATTCAGTAAGTTCAAACGCCAGTATTCGATCATACAATTCAACACCATTTCATAAGATATGCCCACCAAGATATAGCTCTGACTTTTGAGTACCTGATTTTGAGTCTTAATAATGCTTCCTAAACGTTTTTCTTGTTTAATATAGATTCAGAGTATTGAACTGCCCACCAGGTATTAAACAGAGAGTAAACATTTCATTTGGGATTAATGTCAATCAGCTTCTTTTCAAAGCTTCTATTATTGTAATATAGATGTAGCAGACACAGCATTTAAGGGCACTTCTCCAGTAGCACTATTCTGATTCAGATGAGGTAATTCTGCCAGAAACGTGTTCAAGGGGGTTCAAAACTGCAACTTGCCAACATATGAAAAATGATCAAACCAATTTGTTTAATAAATAAAAATAAGATGGCAACTTAAAAAAAGAGAAAGGCATACTTTTAAACACACAGCAGGATTAGCAAAAGATGAAAGAGATATATTTTATAATTGCCATTAACCAGTGTCTCACTATAATCAGAAGGAAATTTCACTTAGCCAGTGCATATGTTCATGTATTATTTATTCTCCCTGAGAGCACTGTGTAAATGTATAAAAATTGAGGGACTAGCAGTCCTGGAAACAGAAGGTCTCTCTGTTAAGCTGCAGAGCGGATTTTACTCAGGCAGTTGCATTATCCTAGGCATAATTTGGAAAAACGGTGGTGCTGGAACGTTATTACAGATGGCCAAGAACAGTGTCCAGCACTTGTTCTGGACCCTCTCAGCACAAAATTAACCCTGCTGCTAACAATAAAAGTAGGAATTGCTGAGATATGACACCCTTGGCAACACCTTCAAATACATAAGGACAGCATTTTTCCTCCATGAAAATCTCAAGCACTTAGGGACCCAGAAACAGAAGGTTTCAGAGGCTAGTTCCAGACCCCCCTGTTTCGGGCAATGGCAACCATGAAATACTTCCCATGCCTGAGATCCATTTGTTAAATGACACCAGCACTTCTGATTTTCTGGAAGAGATCTAGTCTTCCATGTTTGCTGTCACTATTGAGTCCAGTTAGTAACATACAACAGATTCCCTGATGAGAGAGATTTACAACTCCGACACACCTACTGTGCTACTTGTAGTCAAAAAGGCCTTCAAATTCAATCGATGGTGGCTCAGAAATGCCAACAACTGAAACCCTTTACTTTCAAATTCTCTTCAGAGTTAATGTGCAGCAAGAAAAATTCCCTACTGCATGAGCATCCTCCACAAAGCTGCTACGGCCGCCAAGAGAGAACAATATAGATTAATTAAAAAATTAAAAAATTACACTTTCTCCTCATTATAATAAACTCCAGTTAAAAAGAAGGGTACCCAAGGGAACATGCCATGAATGCTGAGACTTTGCATTTAATGCAAATCTGCTCATGTACACACAAGAAATCTATTTAAGAACAAAGAGCAAGAATGAAATCCTTAAACCATTGTCCCAAGGCAGTATTTGAAAGGCTAACAGGGCCAATGTCAGAAGCATGCGTTTCCATACCAGTGCTTCAAGCAGTGGCGGGCCTTGGGATGGCAGCAGCTGGCAGTGGCAAGAAAGAGGAAGCAAAGCAGCGAGCTCCAAGCCAGCACGTTGTTTCCAGCCTTATTTTCAATGGCGTCACACGATGGGCCAACACCAAGAGGACAAGCTGCTCTTGAGTCTACTTTCCCCTTTTTCTTTTTTTCGTGAGGTTCTGGAGGCCCTTCACAACAAACAAAGCAGGTTTTTCAGATGCTGGTTACTTAAGAACAAAGATGGTCTATTATCAGAACAGACGTCATGTTACTCTCCTTCCTGAAGGTCTGGAATAGCTCATGGGTAACACTCACCAGCTATTTACTGGTGTAAGAGATCGTGCTCCTAGCCGGCAATTTTTGAAAGTGCCCCAGCACTGCAAAAATATACAATAGTATGTGATGAGAACGAGTATTGCTCTCCAGTTAACTTTTTGCGATTCATTTTTTGCTGGGAATACGAAGGATGATGCAAGCTAGCATTTTCTACTCAACTAACTTGTATTCTCAGCTATACAAAAGGTAACAGATCCCCTTCAGAGACTTGTGCACATACCCTTTGCCTGGAAGTCTCTCCTTTTAACTGTTGCCTTACACAGTATTTTTAGAAACCTATTGATTCTTTTCGTATTTCTCACATCTTATCACATGAACCCTCACTGCCATCAAGAAAACTGGAATATCCACGAATTCTTTTTAATACCTTTAGATACTCTTCTGGATAGTCATGCCACCTCCTGTTCTCTTTCCTTGTTAATGCTATGACTTTTAAAAACTCCTTTGTGCAAAAGTTCTTCTTTCTTCTTTACTCTCAAAGGAAATATCTTTTCCCCCTTCCTTGTGAAAACTGGACATGCCAAATGAGACACCCTAAACCGGTCCAAGTAATGCTGCACGAAGGGCCACCTCTCATGGCCGAGAAAGGATTACAGCCAAGCCAGATCCCACCTGCAGGACCCCCTGTATCTAAACTGGTGCTCAGTGCTGTGGCCAGAGCCAGGAGAAGGGAACGAAGATTAGTCCAAAGAAGTGCAGTGGCAAAGCTTCCTCCAAAGACAGTGCACTCAGTGCCTGCCTGCCTGCCCTTCTTCCCTCTCCGTCCATGCACAGCCATTAGAGTAATGGAAGTGGCACTGAAAGCTTGGGCAGTGCTCCACAGCCGAGGCAGTGGCTGGCAGGAAGGATCCTATGTTCTCATTAAATAGAAGAGAGAGCAAATGGAAAGAGAGGCTCCCTGGGACTGAGCTGAGCTCCAAACTGCAGGATGGTGCCAGAATTTCCACGGAGAGAAAAAAGTTGGCAGTTTCCAAGTGAAAGAATTGCACAGATGCCAGGAGGTAACCTGGAGCACAAAGGGAAGCTAACACAGGCTAGGCCTACAAAAATGTTGGTAAAAGAAATTGGGGGGTGGGGGGGGGTGGGGGGGAATAGGGCACCAGGCAAAAAGTGCAGGAGAAATTGCTGAGGCTGCTCAAATGCTGGCCCATGATACTGAGCAGGATCTCTCGTGAAGCCGGGACTGAGGTCTGGGTAGCTATCTCCAACGCTGCCTCAGAGAAAGGGGGATTTATCTTTTCCCTTCCCAGAGAATGACTTTATCTGTCGCTTTCCTTTTGATTCATGCAATGGGAACCACATGGGCCTACAGAGGTGAGACGGACTCAAATGATAGCATGGCCTAGTGAGACAGCTGCAAGTGCCATGGGCACCTGTTAAAAAACAAGGTTTCTGCTAACAACCCTTCAAAGACCAAATTCCCAGCACTCTCACCTGCAGTACCTGCTTGGAAATGAGGTGCTGTTTTCAATTATTGCTCTTTTAAGAGGAAAAAGATTTTCTACAGCTAAGGGCAATTTTTGCTTTCTGCACTGCAATGTCTGATCACAGGTTTCATGCTAAAAATGAGTAATGCTCACCAATGGCACCTCTGCACTGCAGGGTTTGTACGTATCCCTGTCTTACAAGCATCCAACCACTTAAAAAGATTTAAAGAGCAAGCCATCCCATGTACACATAACTTTCTTTGAACCACCCTCTCACTCCAGCAACTTGCATGCCAAAAAAGCAGGTTGGAAGGGCAGAGACAATGAAATGAACTGGTTCTGAGATCATTTCAGTTATTAAAACATAAGTAAGACAGGACATTTCAGGCTCTAGGGGTGCAAAATACTAAGAATTTAGCCCTCCTGCAGTGGCACACAGGAGAGTTGATCAGAAACAAAGACGGGAAGACTAGTTTTCCAGTTCAGTCTGACCTACACACAACAAGAAACAAGCCAGTGAAGTAATTTATTTCCATTCTCATCATTTGCAACACCAGCAAGAGAAAAGGACTTGTTAATATTGTGAGTGTTTTAACAGTGTTTCTGTCCTAAAGATCACTGCTGTCACAGATAACCTGCTACTGATTTACCATCTAACTCACGGAACTGTTAAAGAGAGATATTAATAAAGCTTACAGTAATGCCAGACAAAGCAATAAAAAGCCTCCTTGACATCTGCAAATTTTGAGCATCCAGAGGGACCACGTCTCTCTATGTCATTCTATCTTATTTCTGCTTTAAGTTCATTTCTTCTTACTGCTAACATCTCAAATTAGATCACTTGAAAAATAAGAGCTGAAGAAGCTTAATTCAGCTGTGCCTTGTCGTCCACTCACTGTTACATACAGAGCCCTCAGATTAGTTTGCCCAGGAAATACCTCTTTAACAACGTAAAACAGCACTACCATTTAAAAAGAAAGTACAAAAGAAAAGAAGAGTGGTTAAAAATGTGAGGAAATAACAAATTTCATCTCATCTTTTGTATTTTATAATGTATGTTTGTGGAGAATGTGCTATTTAAGGTACATTGTACAGACCTGACGGTCTTAGATAAAAAGTATTTAATGTATCACTTGAAATGTTTTCCGAAACAATCCCTAAGTTTTTCATAAATTACACCCCAGCAAAATGTATCTTTGGAGAACAGACTGGATGTACACTGAAAGGAGATGACATGACTGATAGCCTGGACAATAGAAGCTGAAGACGCAAAATAAGAAATTTAGTTTAACAAATGTTACTAGGTTAACAAAATAGACTGACAGGTTATCTAAGTGGACTAAGTGATCCAAATTTACTGTTGATTTCCATTACAAAAAACAATAACAAAAAATGTACTCTTTATTTCTTAATTTGATCAACAAAACATCTGATAATTCTTACACCATTTCATTAACCTCTTTAGTCAAATGGGGGGGGGGAGAAAGGTAATATAGATAAACTACGCTTCAGATTGTTAAAACATCAAAACTCTGGAGTTGTTCCTCTGATACTGCCTTTCAGCTCCATGGGTTGAGTCAGCTTTCATCTAGTCTGTTTTGTGAGTGTAGAGAATTAATGTTTGTGAAGTGTTTTGAGCACAAGTGTCAAGTCCTTTTCTCTGACACAGGCCACAGATCCAAACCAGGCACATCCACGGATGTTCCATACTATCCATGCAGACAGTGCTTGTAAAGGTCCTATAAACCACTTAAATGTTTTTATTTCTGGTGATCTACACTTCCACTGAGACAAAAACAAAATGAAAGCGACCAAGTTTTCCCAGTTGCTTTTTAGGAGCTAGGCATACCTCCGGATATATAAAAGAGTATGAGTACATAAAAAACCCCCCTGAAACCCTAAAAACATTCCTGTTTTTCTTTTTATATAGTCTTTTCTCCATCAGAAACTTCTTATACCTTGAAAAACATGTGCTTCTCCAACAACTCATTTTACAGAGCTGCTTCTCTCCTCTTCCTTCCCTTTTCCCAGGGGGAGCAGTAGCTTCACTGATCATGTGCCACAACAGCTCCTGATTAATTCTGATAGACAACCAGCAGTTAGCTGGCACATCATCATCATCGCCCTAGGATGAACAATAATCTGCCTCGCCATCTGCTCCCAAATTTATTTTTAACCAGTCATCGCTCCCTCCAGTGCGGCGAGCGTGGCAGGAACGACACCCTTCCTCCTGGGAAAGTGCTGTGCTGGAGAGATGATAGCAGGGGGCGAGGGGAGAATATCCAGTGTTGTGCCCCTGAGCATCACAGTGGATAGGAAACAGATGGATAAACGCAGAATCAGAGGAAAGAAAAACTGCTGCTTCTCCATAGGGGCAGGCAACTGCCTGTTCTCCTCCAGCAGCCAGGGAGTACCTGCTGGTTTATCAGTTCTTTGGGCAGGTTTAATAACATTAAATGGCCCAAGGTGCTAGCAGAAGCAGGGGGAAGTGATGTATGTTGACTATGTACTGATGGGAATATATACCCCTGCATTTACGGAGGCCCAGGCAAAATTTCAACAAAAAAGCTTTTTTGATCACTTTCGTTCACCTCTGGAAGTTAAAACCTCACAATGTTCACAGACAGACGCTGCCCCAAGAGAGCTGGGCTGTTGTGCCAGTTAGTCTCAACCTATGACATCCCTTGTATAGTGCGGACTTGATTCATTAACTTCCTTTGAAAAGAAGCACCAAGATGTTACATCAGCATGGGAAGCTAGCTAGGAACTATAGGAAGGACATGACCACAGGCTTGAGAAAGCAGTGAGGAGGTTCACTTTGTAACTGCATAGCCCTGCTCGCTGCCTTCACGCTCACTTCCAGGTACAGAAGTACAGTCCAGAAGGTGACAATTACAGTGTCACTATGGCTATGCCACTGCCAAGAAGTGCTACTGTCACCAGCAAATGACTGCAGGTGGATCACAACATATTTGACAACTGTTGTGACGCTGTAACACAGACTTAGAAAGAAATCAGGTGGAGCCCAAAGCTTTGTACAGTTGGTGAAATGAACTGTCAGCAAGATCTGATGATTGCTCCGCTGAAAAGAGAGAACTGTTGAAAGCAGTCTTTGGGATATGAACAAGGATTGTCAAAATCTCAGAAGGACAAACAGAGAGCAAAAAGAGAAGCTCTGAGGGATGTGAGAAAGAGTAGAAGCATAAAGGGACCTTAGAAGGTCTCAAGTCCAGCCTCCTGTTCAAATCAGGGCAATTAGACCTGGCTGCTCATGACATTATCCACTTATGTCTTGAAACCTTCCAAGGGTGGAGACTGCAGAACCTCTCTGGGCAACCTGCTGCACTTGCTTGACCATCCTCGTGGTGAAAAGGTCTTATATCTCGTTGGAACCTCTCCTTTTGAAATTATTATTATGAAATTCAGTAGAGACAGGTAGAAAATACTGCACTTGAGTTAAAAAAAAAAAAAAAGGGGGGGGGGGGGCAGCCATGGCCAGAAGGGAAAAATTGTTTCAGCAGCACACTGCAAAAAACTTGGGTTTATAACAGAGGACAAAACCAGGAAACAACAGTGTTGTGCTGCAAAAAAGGTAAAATAAAATCTGGCTGCTATGTATATTAATAACTATGTTGTGCAAAGCATGAGACAATAAGCATGTTATCGTGCTGTATTCTATGAATACAGCTATGAATATCTCTGCTGATAAACCAGGTGCAGCTTCAGATCCCATTCTTGAAGATAGGGTCCAACTGTACCGATTCCAAAGGAAGAAAATGACACAGCTTTGCACATGTTTCATTAGGGAAAAATTGGAAAGATAGATTTGTTTAGTTTTAGGAAGGTGGTGGTAGGGAACAGCAAATTTTGGATATTTAGTATGGCACAGTAATGAAAACAGGTGACAAACTGTTCTTTCATTTCACACATACACACAGAATATTACTCAGCTTTAATTTGGGGTAAAAAAACATTAGGTTAGGGTAGTAAGAAAAACTGAGGATAAGAAGCCTAGAATATGCTAGCCATGGAGGTTAAATTTATCCTGCTTCAGAACAGCATATCTCTTCTAGCCCTGCACTGTATCTGAAAATAGCCTTCAGCATATTCTGAAATGCAGATATTGTATGAGTATTGTATACTCATTCCCTACTTTGTATCTACTTTCAAAGCAGAAACAAACATAACATTTTTAAAGCTGCAAACAAAATTGACAACCAAGTACAAAAAATTCAAACAGAACTTCCCTCCCACCACTGAGGGCTGTTCAATGAATTAGACTGCTAACAACAGCTTTCCTTGGAAAATATCATTGTGCATCATCATTCTGGTTCACAAACAAATGCTTTATCTCTTGTTTTAGGCATTCTTCTCTACATTTTAGTCAACAGATCGCCAAGTTTAGGATATTGTTTTCCACTATACTTATGCTGTGTCCTGGTTTGAGGTAAAACAGAACCAATTTTCTGTTCAGTAATTTTACTTTTTAGGTAAGCCTCTTCTAACTGCTGAAATTAACAGCATGTAGTGCAGAAACTGTTCGCTCTCAGAGTGATAAGACTCATGTTTATAGTTGATGCCAAGGAATGGTATGCAGAGAGGCTCTTGCTTATACTTATTGCTATAACACCCAAGGCCAGCCAACTTTGTTATTTGCCCCATTGGAGGGTCGGAAGCAGAAAAGCATAGAGGGGTCACACCTGCGGGGAGAAGCGCACAGGACAGCTGACCCAAAACTGACCAACAGGGTATTCCATCCCATCTGCCTCATGCTCAATATAAAAGCTGAGGGATCAAAGGGTCAGCTCTCTTTCTTCAATGGCCGGCATCCAAGGAGGACTCTGTCTGTTCCTCTGCCTTTGATCCCAATCCATGAGCTCCTGAATCCAGATGCAGAATCCAGTTCTCGTCTGTCACTGAGTCCAGTCTGGGACTTCTCCAGTGCTTGCTGGCGATGTGATCATCATCCTGGGAGCTTGATACAGTTTTGTATCTATTTCACTATTTTCTTTTTATGATTTTATTATTAATATTTCATTAAAGTAGTTTAGTTCCTTTTAAACTCATAAGTGTCTTTCTCTCTCTCTCCCCTCTCCTTGGAGAGAAGGGTGGGGGAGAGCATCTGTTGTTTCACCTCAGTGGCCAGTCCAGCCCAAACCACGACATGCTGAAACCCAGTAAGCCAGGGTCATGGTAATTGAAGGGTACCAAACGGCACACCACCTCTGGAGCCCTGTACTCCTTAATGAAACTAACCCATCGAGGTACGAAAACAGTGTCCAGAAAGAACTGGTTCAATATGCAAAGTCTATGCAACAGTGTGCATACAGACAGAAAACCTGGTCCTCTTAGAAGATACTGGAATCACTGCAAACGATCAGGCCAACCGCCCTTTTGCGAGCACAGCAGTCATTTGAGAGCTGAGATACACCTTTCCCCTGCTGCAGGAAGGAACAACGCAGGCTGCCCCATCCGAACAGCTGCGTACTGTAGTGATCCTAACCAGGAGGCTGAGGCACACAGGGTCAGGGATCTGCAGAACAGTCAGTCGGAGTAGCTACAGGTCTGTGCTGCGCTATGCGGTGCTGCATATAGCACTTGGCCTTGCTGCACCCTGGCTGCAGGATAAACTCGGCCAGTTAATCATACCAGAGGACTCTGTAAGGCAGCTCTCACTCTGGCGATTACATCACCATGTCTTTATCTTAAAGTGAAGCAACATGCTCTCATGCAAACTCTCTTTTGCTCAACAGCAGAAATTATTAAAAACATTGTCTTCTAAGAAACTCCTGTAAGAACGCTCAAGACCATCATGCCAGCAAACATCTCCATGATGGGGTTCTGCACATTGTGCCGTGCTCCAACTGGAGGTCTGTCCGATGCTATACAACATGGGTCTCCCAGCATCAGAAGGTATGTAAGATTATCCACTCTCCCTTTCCTTCTTGTTAGTTCCAATACATGATATTTTAATCAATACCTCAGAGTCTGAGTGCCTTTCTTACTGGGATCATAGCAAACACTTGTACCAGTGCCTTACACAAATGACTGACACAGACCATCGGCTAACCTGTTTAAGTGAAAGTCACAGCAATGTTTTTTACTTTAACACAGTATTTCATGTCTGACTCAGCACTGAACATCTCACGATGCTCTTTGTCCTGTTTTCCCAGTTTCCAACACATGCAGGCTGAAAGAAGGGTGTAAAATTGCAAGTTGATTCCTATGAGGAATTCTTGATCCTCACATTCTTTTCTATTGCTCCTAGCATGCTCACTTACAAGGTATGCTGCGAGGCACACAATCACCCTTCGGGAGATGCCAGATAGAGTGAACTTGCTGATTTGAAAGTGGGCTGGAAGAGAGCTTAATTCAGCTTGAATTCATTTAACTGGTCACCACTAAAAAAACCAAACCAGTAACATTCTTGATCCTTCACTCTTAAAACTAGACATGAACATAGGGGCTGCTAGTCTGCAGGGATCCCTCCGCTGGCAGCAGAGAGAAAGAAGCTTTGTTACAGACCATGTCTGCCTCTGGTGTCCATGTCTGGTCTGTAAATGCTTTAAGTTAGGAAAGATTAATAGCTTGTCTAGTATCAATGCCCATGTTTGGGGGGCGAATCTCTCTCTCCCCCCTCTCCCATTTATCCAGTTGTATTACTGGAACATTTTCTGAGGTCCTGCAAACATATTTTTAAACAAAGCCAGTGCTGAGCCTAATTTTGGCTTGCTTCCAAAATCTTCAAAAGAGTAGAAAAGTTATCTGCATCAGTTTTCTGAGTTGCATTTTATTTTTCTTTTAGCAGTATTAACTAATGAAGAGTGCCACCCTAAATTTGATATTTTGCAGCACAGGCAGATCAAAAGTTTTTACAGTTTCAAACTGTGACTTGAGAAAGAAAATAAGAATACCCCAGCCTTTCAGGTTTTCTCTGAGGATGAGAGTTTGGAAGTCTGGAATCTTCTCCTATCTGGAGTCTCCTCCTAGGTTTGTCACCAAGTTATTTCCAATTAGGAACACATCATATAGATAGCCATGCAACTTACGTTTCCACATATATATAACTTTGCAAGACCTCACTGTAACACTGTCAGTTACTGCCATTACAGAAGATGATTATTCACACAATTATTAGTTTTTAATTAATTAATTTTGCTGCCAATAAGTGCCAGCATATTTTAATATTATACATGAAAATACAGCTTAGTGCAAGCGTACACTGCCTGATACAGCATACAAGGCAGTAAACTCACTTGTAGTAAAACAACATATTGCATTTCTTTTGAGAAGAAAGGGCGTTTGTATATTGTGTCAGATGCATATGTACAGAAGTAAGAAATAAAGTTGCAGATCTACCTTAATGTTGCTAATTTACTGATGTTTGAGTATCAGTTATCCCATCTCTTTCAATCAAAGCCAGAAAGCTCCAATACTGTTCTGTTTACATCTTTCATGTCCATCACTGCAGTAACTTCTAGAGTCCAATGTCAATAAATTTTTTTCTCTGCTCTGCCTTGCCTCCCGAAATGTATACATTTTTGAAAAATCTAACACAAACAGTATTCTGAGTAATTCTCTAGTCTTGTATTAAATATACTTTTTTACAGCACAAGTTTCCATCAAAAATTTCTCTTCCCACTCAGATCAAGGGTCTTTCCTTGTTTATACAAGCCAAGATCCTCTCTATCACTTTTGCATCAGCTTTCCTTTTAACAAAAAACTCTGAATTCCCTAAATATTTTCAAAATTAATTTTGCTTCATTCACAACAATCATGGGAATGAAGCAATTTGTTCTGGTTCCATTTGAACACACAGGGACCAAGGGATGTTTTGCCTTAGAGCTAGGACTAAATGAGGTGAACAGAGAATAAAAACAAAAACAAAACCCCAAGCCACATAACCTTGCTCTGCTGGCACCTGCACCAATCACTTGCTGCACGAAGAAAAGCTGAGCTTTTAACGGGAAGTGGGCACAAAAGCAATCACTTGTTCTCACTGCAATCCCAAACCAGAATACTCTCAATTCTTCTTGGGCACAAGATGAAGAACAGCACTACAAAGTTAGTAGCATCCTCTTCTGTGTGCTCCAAGGACTACCTTTCAGCTAGTTTCAGCTAGCTGATCATTTAAAAGTCACAGCTATCCCCGTTTAATCTGTTCATTGTCTGTCTGATGCACAGCCAAAGAGATTCACAAAAACACGGTGATAAAGGTCGAAGATACAAGAGAAATCTCTCTCCATTTCACAACAAAGTATTCAGTACCTATAAAGGATTTACTTCAGGGTCAAGGAAAGCCAGACAAAACATTTCAGTGGAAGCAAGAAGAAACATTCAGATTTTTGACAAAAGCGGTCAGCAAGAGATTAAGGTATTTTATTAAAATCCATACAAGTCTTCTAAAGAGTACAGAACACTGCCTTTCAAATCTATAAACAAATCCAGAGTCTGGTTTAACCCTTAAATAACAAAATGATAATGCTCCGGACTAAAGATAAAATAAAATCCAAGGCAAAGATCCTGACACTGGGCAAGGGACTGGAAGTTATCTTTGGAAGGGAAGAAATATGAAGCTCCAGATCATTGGTCTCCTAACTCATTTGACTGCACATTCCATCAGTAAAAAAATTTTTGAGCACACACCCTCAATACAAGGATACTTATAAATTACGTACTTGTACTACTGTACTAATATATTATGTACATTATAAAACATACAAACAGAAGTAGGATGAGATGAAGATGAAAAATTGGCTTACAAGTTTTTTATTTTATTAATAGTACAAAAAATATTTTCTTCATACACATCAATGGATTGTTTTGCATGCACCCCACTTCAGAGACTGCCTTTTCTCCTCCTTCCTACTCCCAAGAAGATTATCTACTCTCTTGCAGCCCAATGAGGACAGCATTTACCTCGAGCTAATGCAGAGATAAACAACTATGACGTCAGCAAGCCCTGTGACTGGCATTCAGGATTTGGGGAAGGGTGGAGGAGAGCTGAAACTCGCGGCTAGGGATTACGCTCAAGGAAAACTGGACACTTGTGGAGGCCAAAGCATGGAAGAGAATTTACTCACATAGAGGGAACTGAGCAGGAATATGAGTTATTGGGGGGGGAGGGGTGTGTGTGTGTGGAAGTGAGCGCAATCTTAAGTTTTGGAAAAGCTGAAGGATAATGTGAAAAATGGGAAGCAGTATGTTTTGACTGGGGGAAGGGAGGATGTTCAACTGTTTTGTATGCTCATCAGCAAACTAAAGAAACATAGTCCAGATAAATTAATCAGAAAATTATTGCATAACTGGTGGAGAACACCACTTTTAGAAAAAAATCATGGTTCACTGTCAGCCTTAGAGGGTGTTTCAAGGGTCCATCCTGGTTCACTTCTATTTCATCCTTTCTACTAAAGATTTTGATTGTAGAATTGTATATGCATTGCAATGTACTAATGAGACAAAATTGGAAAAGGTGGTAAATCCTTGGTAGAAGACACAATTGGAATGAAAACCTGTCTTCATAAACTACAGAAGTTGTCAGCAGTCAACAAGATGATGTTTACTAAAGTCCCAAGCATCATGCTTTTTATATTATTCACCCATACCAGCACTTTACCTTCTATACTGCCTACAGAAGACTATTGTGAGCCTTACAAAGCCAACTTTGGATTGGCAGAACAGGGATGAAAACAATCTATCATATCACTGTTCAGACACTGCAATATTGGGGCATTTACAAGGCCCTACACAGACAAGATCAAAGTGAGTGCCTATGCTCGAGACTATACCACTAGGGATATTCTTGAACAAGATAACTTCTGAGTAAGATACCAATTCCAAACTTTAACTGCTATAACCTGAAAAGAAAAAGCATACCACAGAATATATTAAAGGATTTTTCATCACAGCTGACAGCAGTTCCTAAATGAAGAGTCATCACAAGTGGAAGAATCAATGTTTTGACACTGAGAAACTGTATAGCATACCTGCAAGCAAACACTGCCATTACATTAAAGAAAGTGACTTCATATAATCTTCAAAAAAAAAAAAAAAAAAATCTGCAAATGCATATTTGAATTTTTGTGTCACACAAATTCTGATACAGGCAGTGATCTGAGAAGAAAATACAACTACGTAAATGAATTCTCAGACACAGATTTCCAAAACCGATTTCCTGTCTTTCAGCATTCAGAAGCTTACAGGGTCTTAATGCTCCTTTCAAAACCGATTATAAACAAACATACGGACATTAATTGCAAATCTCTCAGCTCTCACAGGGAGTTTCAAATAGAAGGCCTGCCGTGCTGTTTACTTGCTTTTGCTTTCCCTCTCCTTAAGTACGCACTCATGCTTGGTACCACAAATGCTTCTATCAGAGCAAGCAGAATTGGCACAGCGCCAAGGTAAATTTGCCATCTTGCTGCTAGAAATGCATTGTGCACAGATTTAACTTGTATTTTACCAGATTTGATATAAGTGACCTAATAAATTAAAATTCAAATTAAAGAGGGGTTAAGAGAAACAAGCTCTTATTCCTTTCCTTTACAGGTGGAAGAGCAGCAATACACCAATGAACCTGAATTTGTGACATCACAAACTCTGGAGAGGGAGAAGCAGGCTATAAAAGATTCATTTTTGCCAAAGATAACAAAGCCTCTTTAAATCCAAGAGAAGACAGAAAGGCAGAACCACCTCAGAAAATTGTAAAGCCTTGTTTATAATTTTGTCTCCTAGTTAAATGTAAACTATAAAGATGAAATTTTGGAACAGTGCTGAAGACTAGCAGAGACCCATCAGTATTTCTGTGGCATCAGTCCTATTCACATGGGATCTAGAAGCCCAGAGCTGCACAGAATTGGAGACCTACAAAAAAATACTTGGTAAGAAAAATTCTTACCAAGCTGTCAGTCTAACCAGACAAATCAAGCAAGCGTAAAGAAAAGGTCTTATACATATCCAATTTTGAAGATGAAGAAGCTAAGTAGTAAGTCATAAAGCCATACAAGTATGAGGTAGAAGGGGGATCTCTGGAGCTCATGCCTAATGTGTCAACCTGCAAGCTTCTGCTGTGGTATCTAAATGACAGTCACCCAAGGAACATTTAGGAGAATCTAAAAGTTGCATCCTGATGTGGGCATGGGTCAAGCTCAGGCTCAGCCACATCTTCTCCAGTTCCACAACTGAAGCTGTTTGTCCCTGCATTAGACTGTAACCACTGCAGTCATGACAACAGATAGGGCAGCAAATCCTTAACACTCAAACTCCTGAAGTTCCCCTCTGCTTTACAAATTACTGCTTTTGCAGGTCATTAACTGTCAGCTCCAGGCAGATTAAGATGAAACACCACAGCGTTTACCAGTGGCAAGACCCTTGGCGGAGAAGAAGGACTAGAGGCAGGACTGAGGAACTCATTCCTCAGCAAAAACATTTCAGTGTGGACACCCGATGTTCAGTTACCACATAAAAATATTTGGGTGATAGTAAGCAGCTCAACTCTGTGTTGATCACGCACAGATCTCCCTGAGTTAAATACTTTAAAATTCCAAAAAGGATCAAGTCAAGCACAGAAACAGCCCAAAGTCTTCTGAAAGGTTCAGCTTATATAACATCAAATACAGCAGGTGAGGATTATTTCCTCTTCCTTCATCAGCCTCTCTGACATTTTTAAGATTTTACATCAATATTTTTATGCACACGTACACATCAGCCATTTTAATTATGACTGTTACTGACTTCTCAGATAAAAAAAAAAGTGGGTTTTTGTTTGTTTGTTTTTAAAATTGATGTGGTCTGTTCCCAACAATAATCATATATTCCTGTGATCTTGTTCACAAAGCAGGTAGAACCACCGAGACTGCCATCTCTCCATTTCAGCTTAAGTATCACACATCACCTAATTCTTTGTCTTTTACAGTCAAGTTACATCCTTTTCCTCCACTCACTGCAAGATCCTAGTTCTGCTTCTTTTTAGGCTTGAGGGCAGACAAGCAAACCCCTTTTTAATCAGTTTCACCAGCTCAGTGCAATTATCATGGAAATTAAAAAGGTCTCTCTTCTCTCAACTCCAGTGAATTACATTCAGAAGTTGCTAATCTTCTCTTTGCAACTTAGAACTACAGTATTCAAGTATTCCCATAATCACAGATACTAGAGTCTGTATACTGAAGTCGTGCAGTAGAACTGCTAAGTGCATTTATCTACTTGTCAATAAGAGTGTTTGCAGAAGCAGAGTAGTTTAACCGTTTTTCTCAGCCTGAACTCATTAAGCTGGATCACACTGTTTCAGACTAAGAGCAAAGGTAATCCAGAAATGACAGCCTGCCTTAGCTCCACCTGTAAGCACAACCAAAGAACTTTTATTAGCCACAGTTAAGTCCCCAGGAACAAGCAGCAGAGTAAGAATAAAACTATTAAACAGCCTAGGAGGAAGAAAGTTTTTGACTGCAAAGAGGGAAAATTCTTCCATGATGCAATTTAGACTCGCTTTATCAGAGCGATTTTGTGTTGTTGAGCTTTCTCCTGTTCTGCCAAAGCAGCTGCCTATTTCCTTCCTACAGCCAGATTTCCTTTAATCATTGAAGACAGGATACTATGTTCTGACGATATGCCTTTCCTGGCCATCCCTGGTAGAGGGAATTAAAAGCCTTGCCAATCCTTTTGAAATGCAAATTTTCACCAAGTAGGTTTCATGCCTCTTGCTGTTGTTGCCTTCCCTGAAGAGCACACATTAGGTGGAACAGTGGACTGTTTACCTAAAATGAATGTTGTCTTGCACTTGTGATCCCCTAATCTCTCCATTTTCATTTTCATCTTTCTTCCTCCCCAAGTCTCACATTTTTCAAGCAAAAAAGCTTGTTACCTCTACATGGCAAAAAAGCTTGATCCTCCAGCAGCAAAATCATTAATTCTCTTATCTGCATAGCCAATATGGCTCAATAGAATTTCTTTCTTCAAATATTAAACATTTCTGTTACACGTTGAGACCTTAACAGAATAAACATTCAGCCCAAATGTTTCTTTTCATGTTAACAGAAAAATCCTTCCCTAGCCCCTTTTTGAGAGCATGGGCAGAGAAACAGCATTTTAATTAAAAAGGAAGAGTACAGTTAGAATGAGTAAGAAGCACACAGACCAATGATGAATATGTGACAGCAGAAAAGATACTGAACGTGACCCTCTCAGGAAGCAAGGAAGTGACAATATGAAGACTCTTAGCATAGTTTTGTTCTTTTGGTTCAGTTTCAGCCCACAGTTGTGGGCGACAATGCAGAGAGAAATATAGTTACTTCCAAAAGTGAAAGATAAAAGTTTTGTGCAACAGGACAGAGTTCTCCAGACAAAATCATCTACGCTGCAAAATACTCTGCTGAAGTCAGCAATTAGGCCTATACTGAAGCACTAGAATGGTTAAAGCAAGACTGAAAAATACAGTGAAAAATACATATTTATGAGCAACTCTATACTCATGGAAGTGGAGTTCAGAAGGGTTTTGTTACTCTATTTTAGGAACAGAAATTAAGAATTTTACGCTATTCAACAATGATAGGTTATTATCAGTAAGAGCTTACACTAATATCAAACTTTCAACAAATACAGACAGATGTTTTAATGTTCTAGCTAATAACTGATTAGCAGCATGCTTAATAATACAAACCTTACTTTATTTTTGGCTTTATTTTGTAATGAGACTCAAGGAAAAAAAAAGCAATGAATATATTACCTACATGCATTCCCAATTGCACCTGCTCCTCAGAAAACATGGTTAGCAAGAAACAGAATGAGCAGTATTGCTTGTGGAATATTTTTGTCTGTTCAAATATTTTAAATACAAATCTGTTCAACACTGGTGTATACTGTTGGTTCTCCATTTCAGTTGTGCAAGTTTTAGATATACATCAGGCTGTCTCCACTTCTGATTAAAGAAAGCAATGACAATCAGCATACAGTCTGTAGGCAAGGAAGGGCTCTCTAGAAGAATTCACACTTGTGTTCCTCTTGCCATCTTTTTTTAAGAGTCGCTTTGTCACAAGCATGCGTATCAGGCCAAAGTATAGATCCCTTGAGTTGGCTGTCTCGTAGGCCACGTGCCCAGGTTCAGAAAGAGTATTTCCGAGACAAAATTCCTATTCATACACCTAACCTTTTTGAAATATGCAATAGCTTCAGACACAGTGGAAGAGCAAACTCTCTTGTAGCTCAAAAGAAGGCTAACAGAAGCAAAGAACATTTGCTTATCTTCCTAACTTTGTAATCCGCTCAAATCTCTGCACAGGTCTCCCAAATGCTGCGCCTACATTTCTCCATACACTATACTGACATTACCTTTATCTACAACACTGATGTGCACACAGCTTCAGACCAGTTGGCCACTTTTTTGGAAAGCCAGGTGTTGAATTTGTTGTCCCCAAACGTCACACAAGGTAGAAGGAACCAGCAACTTTCTATTAAAATGAACTTCAATATTGCTTTGAATTGGAGATTGCTATTGGTAACCTCAAACCCAACCACTGTATTTAAGAACCAGATTGAATCTGGCAGGGACACAAATAGTTCTTATTCTTGTAAATGAAAGGAATCAGATTTTGTGCACTGGCAGGGCATGTGTGAATGGCAACTGCAAAAAGTGCATGTTTGGCATGTAGGGGGATGGCATTGCTGCCAGCTGTGAAGCATTTCCATTAGGGCACCTGCTGCAGTTTCACTTGGCATGCTTCCACAAGCAAGTTTGCCCTCACAATACTCAGCTATTGTGAAAACCAGCTAGCAAAAACCATCCGCATTGGAGTCCCTGCAGCTCACAACAGAAACCCCATGTTTCTCACTCATTCATACAATTGCTATTGCTTGGTAAGCTGGGAAACCAGTCTGAACTGACACCATAACAGAAAGAACAGCTTGAATGTTGCCAGAGGGGAAGTTGTTAATTTTTCAGACAATGTAACAGATTAGTGGAAAAGGTTATTTGTCCAAGCCCACAAATCCAGGGTCAAATGTACACCTCTTGATTACAAAATTAAGTGGCAACAGGGACCAACTTTGACCTTCTTTTCAACACATGAAAAAAAGCATTCATGCCTTTTAAGTATGAAAAGCAAAAAGAAAAAAAAACAAAAAACAAACCCACACTCAAAAAAACAAATAAACAAAAACACCAAGCCTCAAACCAATGCACCAAAAAAATCCCAAAACAAAAACGCACACCCCATCCTCAAAATCAACAACCCACACCAACCTAAAAGCACTTTACCAGACTGGCAAGAGAAAGACTCTCTTCCCTTGTCTTCCCACCCCTTAAGAGTAAGAGATTTCACTCTTCTACCACAACCGCTTTTTGTCAGGTTATCCTCAAATTCAGGCATTGAAAAAAGATCAAAGAACAGAAGATGACTTCACCAGACATACTGAAAATCAGGCCTGCCTGAGAAGGCATCTTCCTTTAACAGGAAGCAACTGAACTTGGAACACTTTACCTTGCAAGGTAAGTTATAACATCTTACCTTGCAAGATGTTACAATTTCTACTTCTGTCTGTAGAGGACCTACTTTATATCCTCAAAAAAAATACTATAAGGCTTCAAACGCTCAAACCAAGTAAGTCAGAACTCCTCTAACCATGGAACTGGCTTCAGGAAACCATTCTAGGCATCTTTCGTGTGTCTTCTAGAGTTTGTGTATAGCTTCATAATGTTTTCAAGACTTCTACATCTACTTGTTTAAATTTTATTTTCCTCAGGGCTCTCAAAAGACTCCTTCAGAACATACTGTCAGATGAGCAAGAAGTTTCTGCTGTGTGCCTCCACACAGCAGAAAGACAGACACATCCCTGGTGCATCCGAGGGGTACATGCAGAAAAATGAAAAGAAAAATAAAAAAATCTGTAAGTAAAATGCTTCCTCTTGAAGAAATACCAGATGACCATAGATACTTTGCCTTTTCATTTCACCCTAGAACTTGTGAATAGTTGAAGTGAAGCTGAACCTACATAATGAAGCATTCCATAGTAAAGCCCCTGTTACCACCTATTTTGCAATCTTCTACAACTTATTTATAGCCATATGAAGGATTCATGCAGATGCCTATTACATTTCACTGTTAGTTGCCATTTTTGACCACCATAATTATAGTATTACTACGCCATCTCACCATGCGCCAGGCAACACTGACAACGCATCAGCACCATGCCTGACCCACAGTGTGTGGTCAGAGACAAATTTCAGTACAGGATGGACACACTTGAGCCTCTAACTCCTACCCTGATAGCACTCTGGGAGAAAACAAACCGTGCTGTATTACTCTGATCTTAATTTGAAAAACAAAGACACTAGCTTGTTGTGGCCAAGGACCAAGTACAGCTATACAAAGACAGTCCAGGGGCCCAGTCAGCAGTTTAAAACACATTTCTCTAGAGCACTGTATGGGATACAGGCTAATAAGCTCTGCCAGGGAGCCACAGCAGGTTTTCATTGAAGAATGAGGCATGCAAGGTGCTCTAAGGGCATAGCATTGCCATAACTCAGTTATGAAATAGCAGCTTGATCACAGCCTGCAATGTATATGCACAATTGCCTATACGTATTTATTTCTTGGACATAGTATAGGTAGCAAACTCCAGAAAGTTCAAAAGATATCAACAAAATTTGCTTCTGCATTTCACAACAACAACATTAATCTACATTTCATGCTACAGTTTCCCGTTCCTGCTTACCTGGGTTTGCAATTACAGAAGAGCAATTTAACATTTAATGTCTTAAAAAGAAAAAAAAAAAATCACCTTCAGAACCACTTTATATTATCTAGAGGAGCACTATGAGTTGCTCATTCATTTCATGTGCAGACCATTTTTAGCCAAACTAAATTAAAAATACTGTAACAGAATTTTTGAGCATCCAAAGACATTTCTCTTGAAAAGGTTGAATTAAGCATTCAAAAAAATGGACTGCATGTGACACATCAGATTGATTGTTCAGAAGTGCCAGATGATTTAATATGTATTCAATATAAAACTGGAAAAGAAGAGAGGTATCCTTTCCTCTTCCCAGTAAGAGCTATTTTTGCTCCAGCACATGCGCACAACCTCAGCAACTCTGACCTGACAGAGTTTTTCCTGCTGTGGATAAATTGAGCCAGACAGTAAGCAGAGAAAGACGCAACTGGACAGAGGGAATACCCAAAGGAAACTCATTAGGAATTCAATTTTTTCAATTTCAATTCAACTTTTTTTTTTTAAACTTCAATCAAGAAGACTACACCAAAATACCAACTGAGCCAACATACTATACTCTCAAATTGCATCCAACAGCAGAGACACCGCAACACAACAGGATTCTACATGAGCTCCCGATCCAACTTTCAGATATCCATGCCTAAAAGGATGACACACTTTGCAGATGGTATTACCAAGGATGCAGTTTCAAAGGAACAGCAAGTTACTAGAGTAAAAGATGGGAATGCTGCAGTCCGGCTTTCATCACTGCAAATGGCTTAGCAATATTCACAGATTTTACAGAGATCTTCTTGCTGTTATCTATTTCAATTTGCAAAGCCAAAAGAAAAGGTAAAGTGATAACCTTTACTTGAAGGGCAATTATTTCCTGCACTTCTAATAATACAATGTCCTTTGCAGAAAAAAAAAAAAAGGTATCAATACTGTAAGTCAGGGCATACGTTTATCAGATACTTTTTTTTTTTTTTCAAATCTAAGAGACACAGCACACCAGCCGGAGGTCAATGTGGAACACAGGGAAGCGACCAGCCAGCATGCTGCAGGCAACAGCTTTTCAGAGTTACTACAGTGACTTATAGTCCTCTGGTCTGACGTTCTGCATAGCACAGGCTCTAACACTACTGTCACCTATTTCTCTACCAAGCTGAATATCTGTGGTTAGACTAGACAGTTATCTTCCAGACAGGGTGTCCAACCCGCAAGGAATGAGTTCAGGTTAAAGATGTAACCTACACACCCTTTGCAAGTCATTCTAAAGAGTATTCTTACTTCTAGAAAAACATGCATTAATTCTGAGATGTTTTTCTCAGTTTTCCCTTCCCTGTGGCTCCAGGCCTTACTAAGCTGAAGCAAAGGAAATCTGACAGGAATACTCTTGAAGCTTTTGCCAGAAATCTGAATAGAAACAGAGAAACTAAGCAGAGCATGGGCAGTCTCCTTCTGTTGGTGTTTGCCAAAAGCTCTCAGTGGCAGCACAGACAAACAAAACGTTCTTGTAAAGTCAAGAAGAATCACACTGATGGGTTTACATACACTTGGAAAGCTAACAACAACAACAAAATCTTCACAGAATTTGAAGTTGTTTCAAAACAGAATTGTTGTGAATCCTTTCTTTTTCAAGGGAAGTTTCCAGTATGCCAATTTACAAAAAGACTTTATGTCCTGAGTTTGGCTGGTAAAAAGCTGTAAATTGTTGTAGTAGTAGTATCATACAGCACATGCATAGCTGTACATGGTAGACAAAGCTATCCAGAATGTCTGTTCTGAAAACCATTGAATCTAAAGGACAAGAATCAACAGCATAAAGATCAAATGGGATTGACTACATAGAGCTATTTATTCTATATAATTCACACTAAGTGATTTATTTCTTCTAATGGCTGGAAGGGACAGAACACAAAAAGAGATGTACCAGAAATGGACACAAGAGCTCCACAAGAAAAGGCAAGGCAAAAAACAGGGAGAAGGGGAAGCATAAGAAAAAATTAACAAAATAGATAGAACAGGCGTTAAAGCAATTGGAATCAGATAAGGGAGATTTGAAGCTAGTATAGAACTTGCCTGAGGAATTGGAAATTCAAAACTAGAAGAGAAGACAGATGTGTTCTGAATAGCTGACTGGGAATGAAGTGAGGAGCTGAGCACTCAGAAGAGAAGGCAGTAGCTCTAGAAGTCAACACATAAGACCAAGGCAAAAAATCAAAGACTAGTCATATTTCTAATCTCAGTAACAAGGCCCAAACCATTCAAATGCTCAGATGCATACAGGCTGCCTGAATGTGACATAAGGTGCCTTGTGACAGGTGCAGAAAACCAGCCCCTGAACATGTTATGCGCAATTCTGTTATGAAGTACACAAATGACGTGTGAGAGGCTGACAGTAGAACAAGTGGGGTTAAAATGAAAAATCAAGGTGGTGCCTTCCCTTCTATAAAACTGATATTGCCACCTTCAATCTATTCTTTCCAATTTCCTATAAGCACACGGAATAAGAAAGAGATCCAGATACACAGTATGTTACTATTACAGTGCATCTTCAGGAACAGTAAGACAGCTATATCCAAAATCATTCACCAAACCAAGAGCAAACTGTGGGAGGGCAAAGAGTAGACAAGTAATTAGCTGCTATGATTTTCAATAACAACAAAAGACTCCAGTGATTACAAATGCAATTAAAAACATCCCAACAGCATCATCCTCCTGATTTACGTCACCCACTTATCTTCCATCTTTTTCTTTCTACTATTATTCACATCTTATCCAACTGAATGTTATGGTGAAGACACTTAACGTATAGATGTACGTTAGAGAGACCAACTGTAACTTGCAATATACCGTTAACATCAAGATTTTCCTTCACAGTAACAGAAGTGAAAGAAACACAAGACTGGATGAAAATTATATTGCAAAGGTAGAAGAGAACAGAGGAATAACGACTTCGTCTAGCCTTATATTTTCTTTCTAACTCTCTATGCTGGTGAGTATGCTGATACAGTTTGATATTTAGAATACCAAAGGAAATCCAGGGCTGAATAACAGTGCAATGCACCACGGGATCTTGTTTCTGTCACTTCTTCACTTCAACCCCACTCTCCCTTTTGCAATTTCTAGTCACATACTTTCTTTCAAATTGACCTTGAATTTGACAGTCAACTCCAACACTACACTAGATTTACAAATATGATTAGGGTATGAGAACAGGACACATCAGAGAGACCTTCCCCAACCAGACCCAAGTAATCATGCTACAGAACACATATCCATGAACATAAGTCCCAATTTTGTGACATGCAATAAATTAATCAAACCAAGCCTACATGTATAGAGAAGACAGCTCCCTCTACTGGGTGAGACAATGCAGCTCCTCCTGTCCTTCCGCCCCCACTCCAAAGACAACATGTGCATACTTAATTCTCCAAGATTTATTTTTTTTTTTAAATCCAATCCACAAGATGGTATCGAGTTGTTTAGAATGCTCTGCAATTTCAGGAATTGGCCTACAGAAACCAAATTTCCGTGGTTTCTACACTGAAAAGCACAGGAAGAAAATTCTTCCCATAGGTCTGTGCAAGAACTTGATGAAGTAACATCCTATCTCTCCGTGAAGCACTTGAAAACCCTTATTGTCAGTGTCCACTGTCAGACCAGGTCTGGGAATAGACGGAGTTCAGTGGTGTTATTCACAGTACACATTTAACATCTGGCTTTCCTTACCACTACTCAATTAAATTTTCTTGTACATCCCTGCCTCAAGAGATAGCCCTTACCTTGTTTAATAGAACAGCTGCAGCTTTCCACCTGCATGAGGCTACATAACAACAGCAGCTGCATACAATTACTAGTATGCAGAACAAAGAGTGATGAAATACCAGAGCACAGGTAGACAACAGACAACAGCACAAGTGAAAGGCAACGATCTGTATCTCAAGTGCTTATATGAGGATCTTCTAGGAAAACTACAGATCTTTTTCCCTTCTCAGTCATCCTATCTGAAACACAAGTCTAGAAGTAACACTTCATTCATACAGCATTAGTGTTTTTCTTTCTGTAGATCTCAAAACACTCACAAAAGTGGGTGTGAACTGTCCACTCAGTATAACAACCCAGCCTGCACCAAAGGCACTGCCAGGTCACTAGGCAAACCACAAATCTACAACCTCTTGAATCAGAAAGTTCTTAGATTTGCTACAAGTTTCCACAGCAAACTTTTGCAAAATAAAAAGCATGTTTGCCTCTAAAAGCAGAAGTTACTGATACTGCTTCTTTGGAGGCAACAGTAAAAACTGCCACTGAGGAGCAGGTGAGAGATCTGGAGACCTCTTCAAGCTCTTCATTTAGAACAGGTGGGGCTAAAACTCACAACCTCAACACATTGTGCTTAGAGCTAGCAGGCACTCACCAGTCATACAACCAAGTGACTCCTCCAACACATGTGTTTCTTTTCACTTTTCAAAAGATCCTTTTGTGAGTTGTATAAGCAGCAAAACTCTAGTTTTATTCATCACCTTGACTTTCACCATCTGACAGTTTCTTTAACATTGCATGATTCCTGTCTTTGAACTTCCTACAAGTACCGACAATATTTGTTCAAACTTTGACAGTATAATAAGTTTTGGGAGCTTTTTTGGGGTTGAGGCAGAAAAAGAGATGGAGAAAAATCATACAATACTTTTAAATACTTTTAATCATACAATACTTTTAAAAACAGAGTTTGCACTCTCAAAGTAACATTTATACCATTTAAAATCTGAAAAGATACACTTCTTACTATCAAATACTTTCTCTCAGTGGACACATTACCACCTTCCAAAAACATCAATAATCACATCTTCTGATGAAAAAACAAACATCTCAGTTTATTTCAAAATTATTCACAAATGGAGTAAAGCACAGAGCTGAAAAGGCCTCCATTTGACAGCCTGTAACCTTTAAGAAACAGAGCTCTGCTAAAGCCAAGAGACAGACAAAGATGCTGTGGTAAAAATTAATGAGCACTACAGATCCAACTTATAGACGGGCTCTTCACAAGCACTCTTAATCCACAAATTGCGATAGAATTACTATAGGCATGGAGACATTCTGGAAACCTCCTCACCACTACTGATGAGGAAGGGCAAGAGCAATAACCTCCTCTTCTAACCGTTTCATTCTACAACAATTGCTCAGAGTTTGCATTTGAGTTGTAACTACGGGAGAGGAAAGCAAAGCAGAAGAAAACACAGGACATCTAAACCATCCCCAGCTCCGAGTGACAAGGACAAGAAGCAGATAGTGAAACAGGATGTCTTTTAACAAGAGGTTACCAGTTTAAGTGCAGCTTGGTCTAGACTAGTGCGGAAGATGCCTTCCATGCTCTACCTGCACCATGGACTAACAGACTTTGGCCCTGCAGACCTTTTAATTCACAAAATTTTATCAACACAGCTGCTGTCCAGGAGCAGCTCAGGTCAACCATGACTGAGACTCATGTGGCTTTCAGCCACTCTTCAGCAGTTGTACTGCCACAAGTTTCAATGAGTGGGAGATGTTTACATATAGCGCTGATAAGGGCTAAAAACATCCTTGGAAAAGGATGGCTATTCACTGTCCAACAAACCTTGTTCCTCTATATGCCTTGGCCTCACAAGCTCCCTCTGTGAGAGACCCAAAGGTGTCTTGGTTCTTTTCTAATATGGAATTCCAGAGGAGCAGGAAACATATGCAGATAACACAATCCACTGCAATATAAAGCAGCCATTCTCACTACAAAAAAAAAAACAACTAAACAAAACTGCTCACTTATTTACCCAGAACAGAAACAAGCAGCTATCTCATGGTTTGGAGACAGTATGAGCCCTTCTTAAATAGTGACTGGAGAGCCCTATACAAACTTGTATTCCATGTAAAAGCTCTTCAGAAACAACAGTATCATCATGCACCATCTAGACGAAGCTATCATTGACTTAAAAGTTATATAACAAGAAACAGAATACACATAAATTCTAGACAGGTATGTTCTTACTGAAGTAAGTGAAGGTAAACTGGCTATCCTGTTATTTGCATCAATACTGACAGAAATCAACTGTTGGGAATTGCTGGGAAAACGGCTCTCAACCTTTCCTTCCATCAGCAAAACACTCTGTGTGCCCAGGAACGATTTTGCATTGTGAAGGCAGCCAGTGCCTGTACTGCACACAAACCCTTGGTTGACCTCATCAGCTCCTGGAGCACAGAGCTTGCTGTCAAAGCCGAAACCCAGCATTATGGTGTTCTGCATCTCCTCAACAGCCAGTTTTTTTGCTCTTGGAACTCACCACCCACACAGGCCGGGTGGCTTCACCTGCAAATTGTTACAGGTCCCCTTGGGATGACAGTATCACACTCCCAGCTATGCTTGTTCTCTGCACAGGTTCTCTACTCTCTCCTTACTGAAGCAAACTGCAAAAGCACTATTCCCCTTCACCCTGACACCCACAACTGTAGCTGCCACAGATGATCATCACTGCAGAGAGGATGTGTAGTTTCTATATTCAGTGGTGAGCACAGAAAATCTGTGCTGGCACTGCCATTTTGGTGCTCCATGAGGGAGCAACTTCTGCTTGGAGAGCTGTGCTGGATTACAGCAATAACTGTTACTTGATTTAGTGGATTCTGGTTCTCTAGTACTAAATATAATTTTCATGGTTGCTCAAATAAAAGGAGTTTCACAGCTCTTGATCTTTGGAGGCAGGAAAGAGGGAAAAACGATAGGCTGAATATTTGTTGGGTGTTTGTCCTTCTCCAAAGCAGATTAGACACAACCCTAGATTAAAAGCTTCAATACCACTAAACAATGAAATTTTACAGTTTCTCACTAAGATAACTGAAACAAAGCACCACACTCCCATGTTTGAGACCTCTCCTGACTTTTGCTCTTTTATTTTCCTGGAAAAGTAACATCAAGACAAAAAATTCAAAAGGAAAAATTATAAAGTAAAGAAACTAATTCAGAAGGTGGAAGCCTAACATCCACCCCTTGCTCCCTGCCTTCCCTGCAAAATAATCCCAGACTGAACCAGCAAAATAGGATCTCATCAGGTGCAGGTGTTCTTCCTTTTCTTCCCTGGCACAGAAGCACAGAAGACAAAGTATTTGGACTGCCCCTGTAGACAATGACACCCAGAAAAGATTCTTATTTCATATGCATGAGACAGATATGCACCTCCACGGAGACACACACTTGAAAAAGAATCTTGTTTACTCCCAACCACAGACAAGTCTGTAATTAATTTCTTTTAACTTTCATGAGACTGCTTTACACTGGGGAAACAAGGTTGTGCAGTATAAAGAACTGGCTAGAAGAAAATTAAACAGTAACAACTCACTCCTTGCATGACCATCTCTAAACTAAATTTTTTTTGCATACCAAAGTCAACTATACATATGTCCTCTCTGCAAACTACCAGTCAGTCATACAGGTGACAGGCAAGACCAGGTTATACTGAAAAAGCATCAGCTTCCAACAAGGACAGACTGCCTTATTCACCCTTGAATTAGATTGCGATAAGACCTCCATTTCTCTACTGATTGTCATTCAAGCATTATACCAACATTGTCATTTGCCTGTACAGACTACATAAGTCTCTATATGTTACTTTTGTATTTTGCTCAGTTACCACCCGCAGAAACAGACTGCCCTCTAGCTCTGACCAAACTCAAGAGAATTTTCCTGAGACTGTTTCCTTGAAGTCCAGCACTTACGTAACAAAGCAGAGAGCAAGAGCATTCTGTTACCTGTACTCTTACCTGTCCGGGGGTCAAACAGCTGGTTGGCCTCCAAGTCTGTGAAAGTGCTGAAGCAAATGGGGCATTTAAAAGAGGCGCGATTGGTGGAGTCTCTTTCATCCGTCTCTATCCTCCTCCTCATGTGGTCCAGCTTGTACTTCACCACATTAACCAGAAGGCGGTAGTTGATGAAGTAGTAGTTATGACGGGTGGTTTTGCCATCTGGAGCCGTCTCTACCCTCATCCTGCATTTGATGAACTTGTCACCCTTGAGGGTGTTAAGCACAGCCCGCAACTGCTTCCTATCAAACTTAAGGAGCTCTAACATGTCCTCTTCCTTCACGCATGGGTTCCTGATGAGAATGTCCAGAGCCAAAGCATGTTCAATGCCATAAAAGCCCCGCACCACATATTTGGCAAGCCGTTTGAGAGCTGCCGGGACCTCAGTGAGGACGTCTGGGTCAGTCATAGCAGGTTCAGATCTTAAGCTTCATGTATACTGCAACGAAAAAAAGGCAGATGGATTCTTAGCTAGTCTTCTGACTTCAGAAGTTTTGATTTATCTCAGAGCTAGGAAGAGGATGGGTGTTTTCTATTTCTCTTTCCCAAGCCCTGTACTGTCTCCTTAGGTGTTAATAATGCCAATGCTACAGCAGTAGAATCAGGAAATGGTACCTCTCATTCAAAACAAAATGATGGAAAACTTAAAAAAAGCACATAAGAAACTGGTACCATAGCATATGGCAGATTTCATTTCTACTCAGTCACAGCCAACAGAGCAGGAATAAGAAAGCTGTCTTGAAGCTGAGCTCCACTAAACAGCTTCATGATCAGCTGAGACATAGCTTCAGAGAAGCAGAAAAAGACTACAGCCAAGAAAGGTCCTAAGGCAGGCCAAGAGCGGAGTAGTCTTATGGCCCCAGCTGATGTCACTTGATCACATTATAAGTAGCCCTGCCTGCTTCTACTCCTCAGACATCACTGGGCAGAGATATTATATGAGGACAGCTTGGTAGTACAGACTGGTCTGCATTCAAGCAAAAGCTCCCAGCCACACAATAAGAACAAATAGACTTTTTCCTTACTTTCTGATAAATAGACATTAGTCAACTGTCTGCAGCATGAAAACAGTTAGCACTACCAACTCCTACATCACCAACTGCTTCAGCCTTGATCTTAGATGAGCAAATAGGTCTTTCCAAAGGACTGATCCTTCATTTAAAGTGTCTCACATTCAGGCCTTAGAAGCCCACAGATAATATAGCACGATAAATGAAGTAAAAATCAAGACTTAGCAAACATGGAGAGATGGTGTGTTTAAAAAGAAAAAGGTATTCCACGAAGTATCCTTTGATTTACTTCTCATGTCTTACTGTGCTGTCTGTGATAAGAAAATAATTTCTAAAGAAACACTGTATTTTCACTTCATTTTTCTTCACCTTAACATCAAATGGCACAAATTATCATGACAATCACATGCTTCTGTGACATACATGGGATCATAACATGCAAGGAGTTCCTCATATTATCACCCCTGCCAGACAACCCCTGCAGACAACTAACAGCAGTGACTCTTCTGAAGCATCCAGTTTTGTTCAGTGGACAGAAAAAGGAAAGCAACTCCATAAGGCACAGAGCAAAGATTTACTATCAGTTCACAGGGTGGTTTTGCGCATTTTCCCTCCACTCTTTTGAGTCTATACATCTGTAGGCAATAACAAAATTCCCGTCCACTCATAATGCACTTGGATTTCTATGTATGAAAGGTTCGAGATAAGCATAAAGTATTACAGGTGCTTTTGAAATACTCATTCCGGGGGTTATTCATGTCAAATAAAACATAGAACAGCCTTTTTCAGTATGGGACTCCTATGCTGGTTTAAGCAAAAGGTTCCTTCAACTGAAGAAAAACCCCACACCTGAAGTTTTGTTTGTTCGCCATTGCAAGCAATTTTTATCTATGAACTAATATCATAAATAGTAAAACACTGCCAATCTCAATTTTCACTTCCATTAGATATTTCACACACTATATATGTACCTCCCCAACATTCAAGTCTCAAATAAGGGAAAGGGGAGGGTGACAGCAGAAGAAAGGATCTGGATGGGTATCCTATTTTCCTCATTGCTATCATAAAACCGGTAATATCCTTTTTGACAAACACCATTACAGAACTTTTCTATACTTCCCACACTAAGGCATCCCACTAGAATCACCAAGCTGTACATGTGACCAAGCAGCTCACTTCCATCAGCTAAGGCTACTCAAAAATCTATCACAGTAGCCTGCTTGGATTTTTTTTTTTTTTTTTTTTAAGGAGAAACACTGCTCTCTCAAAAAACTTTAAGCAACATTACCTATTGAAGCTTTACTTCTCTCCAACCCCTACTATCTTCCGCAACTGAGGAGGTATGTTCCTCTCAAGGGTTACAGCTAATGCAAGTGCAAAGCAATTAGGCTGCGGATTCTGGAGCTTAACAGTTTAACAGTAAGTAAATTAAGACTGTCCTGTCTTTTCCACCTTTTGGGTAAGAAATAAAACCCAAACCACTTTCATTCTTTTCTTTTAAATTGCTTTCCTGTCTGAGCTTTTCTTTTTCTCTAACTTAGGGCCAAATGGTATTTGGCCACAGTGCTCAAATTGAAATGAACTGAAAAACATGTGTTGAGTGCTGATGTGCAGGCTGAGAATAGCTTACAGAAAACAGTGCCTGGATGTCCAGCTCCAGCTTCCCTCCAAGGAAATTAAATTAAAATATGTTTATCGTGGCATGAACTAGCTGTGAAACAAGTACTTCTAGAGTCAGTTAGCTTTCTTTTAGATGCCAGATACATAATGGATTTACCTCACACAAAGGACAGTTTTATAGAGCTTTGCATTAAAGATAAAAGTGTTACTAATAAAGGATGTTCTACCATGAGTTAGCCATAAAGTATTTTTGAATCTCTAAGTCAGACCCAATCTGAATACCATCACAGGACACTGTCCCTAAAAATCAATTTTATTCTGTTGGTATTTTTAGTCTTTCAGTCACTTAAAGATATATCTTGCTTTTGACTAAGTCTGTCAGCAACATACTGATACTACAAAACAATGTCAAAGCTGGCCAGAAGCCTTTATTCATATTGATTAACTCTTATTCAGAGTTTAAGCACAGTATAACATTTATGTAAAGATCAGTTTTAAACAAAACCTGGCACCCCAGAAGAGATTTAAAAAGTCAAATTTTGAAAGTCAAGAGGTTTTTAAGTGCTGAACTCAAACATAAACAAAAAACCCTTCTCTCCTCACCAGCTTACTGTCCCCTAAAAATTCCTTGCAGAAAATCTTGGTGACACAACTTGCAGTGGGCACAGTGACCCTCAAAACATCAGTTCTAACAAAAAAAGGAGAAAAGTGGTTTTAAATAAACATATCTCACTGAATACCTCATCTGAGAGCTGACGGAAAGCATTTTCTCTGCAAGGACCTCATTGATAAGACAGCTGCAGATTTCCACAGCCACTTTCAAAACAGGTTTAAGGTACAATTTCCTGAATAATACACTCAAACAGCTTAAACTGAGACTTACAAGGGACCAATAAATAAAACCACCTCTAAGAGCATATACTTTCCCCTTATTCTTCAGCAATAGTTAGAGATTTAATAATATTTCTTAGTGTCAATCACAGGAAAATACTGTTTTTCATCTAGTGGGACCAGGAGGTTTCAGACAATTATTTCTTGTCCTCTACTGGAGATTTTTAGTGATGTCCAAATTTTCTGTATCCTCAGGCAATAGAGGGGATCTTGAGTGTAACACTGGGTTTACAGCTGGGTACATGGAAATACAAGCATTCTGAAAACACCACACACCATTCTTTCCCATTAATCTCCACTTCAAAAAGTTGATTAAGAAGAATTAAATTCTAAATCCTCACCTTTGGGTGAGACAGCCAGTGTCAGATTTAAAATAAAAAACAAAAAAATAAAAAGCCACCAAAACACACCCTCATCAAGCTTTGCTACATGAAGGTCAACAATGCCAAACACAACAAACTAAGCTCTGAAAATGAGCATGGGCACATGTTCAGGAAACACCAATTTTTATACTACATTGAGGCCTAATGCCAGTAAGAGCTTGAACAAGATCTGTATGGTCAGACAAAGGACATATTTTGTGATTATCACGAATGATGTTGCATTCTCATGTAAGTTAGGTGATACAGAACAGTCGCATGAGAGAACGCATATATCACTGCCAGAACTGACCAGGCGAAGGTCCAACAAATAGTTTCTCTAGGAGAAGCTGACACCTGGCTACCCTGCCATGAAGAATCCCAGGCTACAGCATATAAGCTCCAAATCCTTACCACCTTTCACCAGGTAAGACAGACAGTGAACTAGCTTACAAGTGGTAATCCACTGCCACAAGAACATCAGTTTAAAATTCAAAAGCAGAGGACTTTACCATTGCATCCTTGAGCAGTGATTTCACCTTCCATTGAAGCAGTAAGTCAAGCCTGAATTAATTACGTGTGCAAAGAAATATGATAACATCTCCTAACAAGGTTTTAATGGACGTGCATCTATTTCATAATAATGTCTGTACTGACCTTAATAATGTATGAACACCAAGGGACATTATCAGGGAAAAAACAAAAGAAAAACAATGGCCAAGATAAATCACTACGCAGTAAGCACCTACAGCACCAATAATAAAGCACACTGGACAGGATGATATTGAGAAATCCCCAAATGAACAATTTCAAAATTTAAACATGGGCTTTATGAAGAGACAGCTGTTGGGGAATGGTTTAGTATCATGGGTACAGCAGGAAAGTAGATCTGTCTATGTTATCACAGTAGGACAGCAACCCTAAATACACATTTAGTTTTAAAAACAGTTTCTCTAAACATAAGAATACATACTGACGTGGCTATAAAAGACACCACTGGGAAGAAAGACCTGAAGTTACACAATACAACCAGACTTGTTGGGTTAAGAAAAATCAGGGCACAGTCTGCAAAATGGAGATTATACCTCAGGTTGAGTAAAATGCATAAGGTGTAGGTCTTGAGCATAACTAGAGATGTCAGAGGAGAGCAAGTGATGGCAAAAAAAAAAATCTTTCCATGCAATGGGACCAAAGGCAATATAGAAGCCAGAAATTCAACTGAGCAAACGTTTCCACTGGTCAGGACTTTCCTGATGCAACATCAAAGTAACCGAACTCTTCTTCTCTTCAAGAATTCTTTTGAGAACTCTTAACAGGAATTGTGCTAAGGATGTTGGACCCGTTCTTCTTCCTGCTTTTTGTGACTAAAGCTGAAACAAAAGATGACAAGTGCTAAAAAGGTGATATCTAGAAGCCACAATGTAGATGAAATGAGAACTACAAGTTATAAAAACATGAGTCAGCCAGTAAATTAATCTGAATTTTTACCCAATACTGAAAATTATCATCATCTTGTTTTAACATGTAGCTTTGAGGCTTATATTGATTCCACTAATAACTTTACCTCAAAAAAATTAATTAAGTCTTGCTGTGCATGTATTTGACAAGGTAAACATTTTAGAAGCAGGATCTTGAAAACGGAAGCAGACTACTCTTCGGACTCATTTGGGTATGCAACACCCCAGATTTCTTTTGGAGGAAAACTTGGCGCTGCAGGGTTGGCTGGAAACCTGGATCTATCAGACATACTGTTCATACTTGGAAAGGTGCTTCCTATTTTCCCCCCACACGTAATTTAAATCGTTAGTGCTCTTTTTCACTAAATCTTTGAAACCAGGTTTTGCTTATTTGTTTGGAAAATGTTTCTGCAGGCTTCTGCCAAAATATTTTTTAAAAAGGCAAAAAAAATTACCTGCTTACACCACTGACACAGTTTCTTCAGGAAAAATCAAAATCAGATTTTAAGAAGAGAGACCCTCACCTGGAAATATGGCAAACTACGACAGGCTTCCGGGAGCTGGTATATACCATATCCCACTCCAGCAGTCACTTGCAAACACCAGATCCTAGTTTTGTAGTCTCACTCTAATAAAATTTAAAATTCTGTTTTCCAGAAGATGATGAGTTTAAGCTGAGAGGAGTGATTCTGAATCTTCCTGAGTATAGGGAGGGAAGGCACAAATTTCAGAACTACAGTGGGAAGACATGTCATCAAGATTTTAAATGTCTGTACAATGTAATCTCAGGCACTACTCATTCTTTCCAGAAAAGGGAAAATGGCACAGAATCTTCCATTTTGAAGTCTGGGGGCTTTTTCGGCTTTCTCTGCAGTGAGTGGATGATATGTGCAACGTGTCCCTATTATCCAGAACTGCCTTCATCCCACTTCCGTTGCAAACCCACAGTCTTCTGGCATTTTACCAAAAGCTTACTGAATTCCATTCCCTGGAGACTCAAGGAACACTGCTGCTCAGCTGTCCTCCTTCCCTACATCTTGATGGGAACTTGTGTATTTTCATTGGAAGACCTGCTCTGAAGTATTAGAGGAGAAAAGAACAATCTGCTTTCACTCAAATCCTGCCTTCTTTATGGCAATGCATAAACTGAAACCAGCAGGCCACAGGTATCAAAGGGTTTTCTTCTCTTAAGGTGAAAAGTTGTGCTATGGTTGCACATAGAAAGGCTGAAGGGACTGGCTGAAATTAGGACATTTTCACCTAATTTCACAAGTAAAAATATATGGAACCACACATGATATGGCCACAAGGCCTGACTGTGCAAGGCAGACACTGAACACCGCAGGGTCAGGATGTAATTACCAATCACATTTGTAATCGAAACCTCATATAACGATAGCAAGATGTCAGTAAGTTAAAGGACTACCTATGTGCATGTGTACAAACAGATGTAATACTCAGAAGTACTTCAAATACACATTAGCAAACTCTTTACAGTTGTAGCTGTAGACAAAAATGGAGTGCAGTATTTACTGAAGGCCAATCTTTGTGGCTAGAATAGTGAAGGTACAAGTTCCCTGTTACAGCTTAAGTAAAATTGTACCTTCCCATAAAGAAGTCTTTCTTTTCCTTCCCAGCCTTTAGCCACAACCCCTGCTCATTCTGTGCTAATTTTGTCAGTTGCCTATTCCTGTAGCAGGGTGAATCAAGATGAAAAAAAAGTGAAAATATAACATGCCAAAAAATTAGGGTATTTTTAGAGGGAGGGCAAGGGGGAAAAGTTCAAGAACCAAATCATTTATGCTACCAGACTAGAGCCTACATGAAGCAGAGAAAAGAAAGCATGGCCAGGGATGTAGAAGACTGACCTGTCCCTACATGTTTGCAAAGATGTTAAATTGGCTCAATTGTAATGTGAAGCCACTAGAAAATTTTAACTGCGGATATCAGAAACTCTTACAATTTACACTCCAATCTGAATCTATACCAGCAAAAGAACGTTTGGTATTTTGGAGACATCTCAGCATTGGCCCTCACATAATGAAATTTCTCAGAAGTATCAAGCCTACTGAGTCATGATTACACTGAATTACAGTGGGCTTAACCCCAGCATTCCTTGCTAAGTTTCTGACAGGAAGAAAGCAGTAACTGTTTTTCATATCCCGGATTCAATGAGACCTGGAAGACCACACTCCTCATCATGACAGATAACCTGAGTGATACTGTCTGACTCTCAGGAATTCAGGAAAGAAGCAACACAAAGATTTATGGAAGTATTAGGGTCAGAAAAGTTTTAGTTCATCAGGGTGTAGCAAACAAGTATATATACTGTGGATGCAAGCAATAAAGAAACAGAGAAACTAAATAACAAGATACTAGGTTAGCTTTAATTCATGTAGTTTCTTGTTTAGAGGAATTCCCTAAAGCATCCTATGTGAAAGCGAACTGTAAATAGTACCTTAAAGGAAGTGGAAGGTAGGAATGAAACTCTCCCATCATGCCTTACTGCTGCCAGAAGCATATTTGCTCCTCTCTCAAGCACATGGCTCTGCCCTCTCCCATGCCAGCTCTGGCACTCACAAGACCAGCCAGCGCACCAATTTGCATCCCTAAAAGGCAGAAAAATACCTTCTTTCCCCTCCCCAACCCCCTTTACTAGGTTTTTCAACAGTTTCATCAGTTGAATTGGCTAATGGAAAAGTCCAATGAGCAACTGAACCAGCAGATGTGACAGGATGCAAGCACAGGATATGAGAGAAGAAACTACCTTTCGTGGCTGAAAAATACTAAGCCGCCTATATTTTATGATAACACACCTTAACTGTGCACTACTGAACACCTTTTTCAGAATGCTGATCTTCCTTACTCATTCTGAGTCACTTGTAATGACAGTTGGACCCCTTTAACAGCTTAGTGCCATTATGAGATGTGATGTTCATCTGCTTCCCAGGGAACCAGCAACCTCACGAAGCCAGAAGAAAGCTAACACACAAAAAAGAAAATATCTTGCTGACCTGGAGAACTGAATTTCACTGTATGGGCTCAACTGATGGTCAAACCTGGCAAAATGAAGTGACCTGCATTTGTCACAGTGTCAGTTACTCCTCGGATTCCCATAATCTTGCAGCCTCCTTCAAATTAGAAATGGCACAGGCTTCCTAGACTACAGTGGCAGACTAAGCTTTAAAGACAAGCAAAGTAGAGAAACCTTTATGCTATTCACATGGCTTCTTGTTCCCTACCCGCTTTTAAGTGGTGAATTTCAAACATCCAGTTGTGTAGGCTCCTGTAGGACAAGACACATGAGGGGCTCAGCAGTACCGCCTAAAAAAAACAAACAAGAAGACCCCCACAAACAACGCAAGAGGAGAGGCAGGCAGTGGCATGGACCCAAAGGCGAAGCAGGGGCCCAGGGCAGGGCCCAGCCGAGCAACAGGCGAGGAGCACGGACCCCCCTACGGACGGTGGGGGCGTGCCCGGCCCCTCAGCGTCGCACACACGGACACAACAACTGGGGGAACGGAGCGCCGGGCCGGGGGCCTCCGCGGGCCGCAGGTACACGCCGCCCAGCGCGGCGGGGCCCCCGGAGAGGAGGAGCGGGGGAGGGGGCGCCCCCGCTGGCGGCACGACCTGAGTCCCCGGCCGGGACGGAACGCGACGGCTCGGGGAGCCCGGCGGTGCCCCTCTGGTGCCGCAGGGCGGGCAGGGCCGCCGCCCCCCGGGGCCGGCACTGACCTGCCGCCGCTTCCAGCTCTCCCCGCTCCGGGCGGCGCTTCCGGCGGCTCCGCGAGGGCACGTCAGAGCCCCGCGCGCCTGTGGCGTCAGCAGGGCGCGGAACGCCTCACCCAACGGCGCTCGGCGTGCCGCGCGTGCGCGGTAGCACGCCCCCGTGTCCCGCGTTCGTGCCTCTCCGTACCTGCGCGGTGAGCGACAGGAAAGCCAGCCAATCGCGTCCTCATAGAGAACTCGGCGTTCCCGCCCCCGCATGAGTTAAACCAATCAAGAGTGAAAGCGACGCCGGCAGCTCTAGCAGCTAGCCAATGGGCCGAGAGAAGTGGAAGGAGCGTGCGCCGCGATTGGCGGCGCCGGGAGAGAGCAGTGGTGTCCGGGGTTGTTGCTAGGTAGAGTAAGATGGCGGCTTTAGACAGAGTCAAGGTGCTGGTGTTGGGCGACTCCGGTGAGTCTCCCTCCCCCCTTCCCCCCTCCGTCCCCACACCCCTGGAGGTGCCGGGCGGCGCATGCGCGGCGCCCCGCTCCCTCCCCCGGCCCCGACGCCCGGCAGGAGCCCCCGCTCCCTGCCCTGCGCCGCCGGGGTCCTGCCCGCCTCCCGTGGCGTACCCTGGGGCGGGGAGTGCCGGCGCCCCCGCTGGTCCTCGGGGCTTCGCTCCTCCCTGCCAGCTCTGCCCCGGCCGTTGGGCGCTGACCGTTGGCCGTTGCCTGCCGCCAGCGGGAGGAGGGGGCGGCGGCGGCGGGGGGACTGTCGTGTTTAGTCGGTGCTTCTGCTCGTCACCTCCGGGCCCTTTTACCTGCCCTTGTGTGGTGTCCCAGGAGCTGTCCTCTGTGTGCACTTGCAGGTGTCGGAAAATCTTCGCTTGTTCACCTCTTGTGCCAAAACCAGGTGCTGGGGAACCCGTCCTGGACAGTGGGCTGCTCGGTGGATGTTCGAGTAGGTGACGTGCCCGGCCTCTTGGTAGCCCTAGCTTAAAGTGGAAAGGAAGGGCCTTGACCTTTTTTTCTTCTTTTCATTGCTTTCCGCCCCAGGAAGAGGTGTGTTTTGACGTTTTGTTTTGCTGAGCATGTAATCTTTTGAAGCAAGTAGTATTAAGTGTGAGCCAAGCACTTGTGTGAGCAAGTTTTGACCTTACAAGCTTGTCAAAAGCAAACAAGATACTTGTCATTCGTAGCACTTCTCCTTACTGCAGTGGCCACTGGCGTGTTACAAGTCCTGGAGCAGCCAGTTTAAGTCAGAAGGCACAGCACTTCCCTGAGAAACACTTAATGCACAACTAAATTGTCAGCCAAGCATATTGGGGAAAACCAACTTGCTTGTTTAATTTGAGGGTACTGACCATGACCATAGGGTTGCTTCTCTTCCTCTCTGCATATTGTAGGACCTGCTGTTAGAGGAATGAGGATATTAATTTAATAGGTTTTCGGCCCAACCTACAGTCCTCACGGGCTGACGATAAAGGCTTTCTTCCTTCATCGCTCTTTGCTGCATTCTCCTTGAAATGTATTGCCGTAGGTTAGGAATGATCCTGTCTTACTGTCTGTGAGTTTCACCTCAAAGAATGCTGAAATGTATTTCCAAAATTTGCGGAAAGAAACATGACAATCCTGGATGACTGTGAAACAAAACTACATAGCAGATCCTGGGGCAAAAATTGTTGATTGATTAGTTCAGTTGAGATATCAATGAGAATTTGGAGAGGAAAAAGATGTGGTCAGTTGGAATCTGATGTGGCCACCTGTGTTAATATTCTTGCAGTACTGCCATATGGGTTTTAACAACTGTAAGAAGTCATGACCTTTTTCATCTGCTTTAGTAAAATGCTGTTTGTAAGCACATTATGAGGCATTAGGTTTGTTAATATTGAGATGGAAAGGATACTCCCTGCTGACTCACCAAGCTCCATCTCATATAAGAGCTGTGGTATCCAGTGGCGACTGCTTGACTCATTCCATCTCTCTTCTACTTGAGAGATTTGAAATGGTGTCAACATGAGAATTTACAAATTTCTATCCAACTACAATAATCCTTTCAGCTGAATGTGTAAGTGTTGTGTGGATTAACTCCTGTGAGCTGGTGCTGTCGTTATTTATGATGTGAATTTTTCGTCAGATCCATGACTACAAAGAAGGGACTCCAGAAGAGAAGACCTACTACATTGAGCTGTGGGATGTTGGAGGTTCAGTGGGTAGTGCCACTAGTGTGAAAAGCACACGAGCAGTATTTTATAACTTGCTGAATGGTAAGTTTGCTTGGTGTAAATCTGGTTTTGTCACTGTATCTGTTATGAGCTGTCTCTTGGTTCTGGGGCAGGATTCCTGGCTGAGGGCTATATTGTTCTCTTTCCTGATTCCAGTACATTTATACAGGAAAAAACCTGATATCATTTGTAGGCAGAATTTTATGCATTCACTTTTCAACAGGAAAGATATTTTAGGCAAATCTGTGCAGATGGGCTTCATCAGCCTTTCATTTCACTCTTGTGCAGCTGGTGCAACAGAGACTCTTTGAAGTTGCAGCGATGTCCTTTCCAGCTACACTTGCAGACATAAAGGTTTCCTTCACCTTTCTGGGCCTGATATACATGCAGAAGTAGGATTTATATTTTCTTGTATGTTTGGTTCCAAAACCTACAGCAGGGGAATCATTATTTGAATTTATGTGAACTTTGATAGTTATACCCTACTCTGGCAAATTTGAACTGTTCTCCCATAAAATTGCAATATGCTGATAACCATCTTGCTCATTTAATTTGCCAAATTATTTTTAATAATTGAATTTTGCAACTTCTTGCAGATAGAAGGTAGTATTTTATGCCTTCTGTTGAGATACTGACTTAAAGGCCTAGTAGTTCATCTGTAGCACTAATAAGAGCAAATAAGAGATTACAAACATAAGAATGCACTATTTCAATTGTTATGTTTTGACATCCAAGGATAGTTCACCAAAAATAGATGTATACCAAATTAAGAACTGCTTCTGAAAATCTGTCTCAAATGTTCTGTTTGATTCTCTTTTCTTGTTCCCAGTCATTTGAGGGCCTTTCAATAATTTGTTAAGCCATAAAATAAAAATTTTAGCTCTGTGATTATTTAACTAGTTATTTCTTCCTCCTTTCCCAGGATGAAAGCTGTGTGTAGGTACCTTTTGCTTATATCGTTAACCACACCTCTGTAAATAAGATTTGAGTGGAGATGTGCCCTCAAAGCAAGCCTCTTTGGTGTATGAAAGAAATGTATTTCTTTTTGACACCAAAGCCACAGTATGCCAGTGAGTGTGGGTCAGACTTGGAAATATCCTAGAACAGCCCATTAGGAGATGAAATCTTGAGCTTATGTGTCTGAATTATAATTGATGATGTTATTAAAATAGAGTTATTTATCTCCACTGCCCAAAAGATACTGTTAGGCAGCTTGCATATGACAACTGTTGACTTTGGTAGTTAGCCTTGGCTCTGGTTTCTTTCATTAGATTAATTTCTTCATTAGAGCCTGTCTCACAAATTTCTTAAATCAGGTCAAACAGAGGCAGAGAAGATGAATGGATTCCTTCTACCTGACTGCTTGTGCTCTCTGGGCTTGCAGTGGTCTGGAAAACCTGCGATAAAAAGACAGTTAATGTTTGGTCATGGCAGCATCTGTGCAGGCTGTCAGCAAGACCTGGTTGTTGACCAGGTTAGGTACTGTTTGCTTTTGGTTTGACTGCAGATCTTCAGCTTTGGTGTCCGTGCATCTGGTGTGTGGGCTGTGATAGTCTAGGACAGCGACTAGGCAGTAAGGCTGTGGCTTGCAGACCTTAATGGGGGAGGAACATTTCCTTCAGTAGTCATTGGTCCTGCCTGCCCTTTTTTGATGTTGACATAGTCTTTTTCTGCTGGTGCAACTAACTATGTAGGTTTTCGGTGAAGCAGATAAGGGAACCGACCAATCAAAAACATAACTGGGGAAGAGCAGCTGGAGGTGGAGACTGTTTCTTGCAGATTATGCAGCAGTGCCTCTGAATCTGTTGCTGTAGGCCAAATTATATTGTATCAGGCTTTTTCTGCCTATGCTGGGGGTGGACATGCAGTTGAGTTGCCTTTTTATGTTGTTCCTGAGATAAATGCTTTGAAACAGGGCTATGGTTGTGTTATACTGGGAACTCTCATAGGAGAGTCTATGCACAATTGTGTGGGATAGTGAAGAATGTTTGTGGAAATGTGGTTTGTTCATAGTGTGTGCAGAGGGTGGCACCTTTGGGAATTAAGGTGAAAGATTAAATGAATGAATTTTTTTCACCTGTCGATGGTGAAGTGTGTTGAGAATGAATCCTGATGAAGACAAGGAGTATAATTCCATTTTGTCCTTGAATTAATGATGGTTTGAAGTCTGGAGGAAGTGGGAACATTCCACAGGTTGCAGAAGGTGTGAAGAAATAGAAGAAATTTGCTAGCAGGAGTTGGTAATTGAGTTAGGAACTGTGGTTATCAGAAGTGGGTGTCTGTTAATAGCACAGCTAGGAAGTTTGGCTGGCAGTTTTTTTTATCTCAGAATTTACGTTTTGAAGGATCATGGTAATGAAAAATGCTAGCACCTTAATCTTAAATACATGAAATCTTATTAATTTGTGTTTCTACCTGCCATTTAGTGGACTGTGAAAGTTTATCAGAGTCTGCTTCCAAATACCTCCCCAAGCATGTAGCATTAGTTCTTGAAAATGCAGGAAAGCAATAATGCTCTCTAAACTCTGAAACAAAGAAACAGCCTTTAGATTTCTTACGTGATGTGACAAAAAGATAAGTTATGTTTACCAATTAGGCAAAACAGAGAAAGGCTAAATTCTCTGCCACGGTAATACAGAGTTTCAGTATCATTAGGGCTAGACAGAGCAGAATTAGGGAATGCCTGCAAGCCTCTTGTGGATTAAACCCTGAGGTGGCTGTTCATTTCCTCCTTTCATAAGATTTTTCTCTTAGCTCTTATCCGATTCCTGATAAGCAGCTTTAAAAAAACGCTTTTGCGTCCTGATCTTTTCAACTTTACATATTCATGGTAACTGAACTGGTTATGCTTCCCTTTCTTCATTCTCAGATATGCGGGAGCCTGCAGATGTCATTTTGGTAAGATAAGGAAAAAATATATATCATTAAATAGCATCTTTCTGCCTTCTCTTTTACTTCAGGGATAATTTTAGTGCATGACTTAACCAACAAGAAATCATCCCAGAATTTGTATCGCTGGTCTTTGGAAGCACTCAACAGAGATGTTGCTCCAACGGGAGTTCTTGTGACAAATGGGTGAGTGAAAAACATACGTGCAGGGTTAAGACACAATAATTTCAAGGTGTTATGGAAGTCTTTTTTCATGCCTAAGGCTACTTGAAGTCCACACAACATTAGAAGTGGCTAGACTTTTAAGAAAGAAAGAAAAAAATGGCAGATATCAAAGAAAATCACTGTTCTTTTTGTTTTACACTGCCAATCAGGCCATTCTGCCAGTAGATTTCTAAACTGTATGGCAGAGACCTTGCTTTAAGGGAAGAGCTGTTTACTGCATCCTTCATTTGTCTCAGGCCTCTGTAAGAGTGAGTCTGATACTGAAGACTCTCTACTGAGACGTGCAAAGCCCTTGTACAGGAAGTGTCATGGGATGGCATGTCTCTGTTCCAAAAGGCTTTCCCTCCATGCACCAAAACTGAGGAAGTTCCCTTTATATTTTGTGTTGGGCAGTGGGGGAATTATTTCAGGAGTGTGGCTGAAAAAGAGCTTAGAAAACTCTGCTTAAACAGCATGTTCATAATTAGCTTTCCAACATCTTGTCAAGTATTCTCCTCCTGTGCCTTCAAGCTCCTGTTATACATGTAGTCAGTGAGGTTTTAAGATCATTGATCAACCTCACGCATGAGCAAGGAAGCAATAATAAGGGGTAGCTTTTTGTGGGAGGAATATCCCTTGTTTTTCTGCCTGTGCTGGTGTGCAGGTGTTTCTGTAGAAACATGGGAGAAGGGAAGGAGTGTTTGCACTATATAAACTGCAGATTTCTCTAGTTTTTCCACATACAGGTTCTTCACAATCATTTTAATTTTCAAAAGCTTAACTTCTGTCAGGGACAGATGCTCAGCCACTAGCAATTGCTTGGTCAAGTTGTTGCTGTTGGTTGTAAAATTACTTTCTAGAAAGCTTGGTTTAGGTAAAAATGAAAGACGAGTGATTATCTTAGCTGAGGAGAATGATTTGAGCTTGGATTTGTGATGATTGTGATAATTGAAATGTTATTTATTTTATAAAGGCTATCTTTGATCATTATTCATGCCTGAATCAAAGCTTGTTGGAATTCAGCTTATGGTGGCTACCTTTACTTGAATGTAGAAGAATTAGTAACCTGACACCACACAATTGTTATTGCAGCACTCTTTGATCGAAGGTGCAAGGGGGTAATGTTTCACAGTTGCAATTTATTTCATTGTCCCTCCTTAAAAAGTGTATGTATGTAGGAACTTTAGATGTTCAGAGATGCCAGCTCCCTGATCTGTCTCTGGTGGCTGCATACACTGGGTGCAATACTGGGATTCCTGTTTCTTTCCTGCTTGTGTTAGCGTTTCTTCTGCCATTCATCTGTGGAAAAGAAACCCAATTTGTGGTTTCTTTTCTCTTTTCTTTCAGTTCCTGTGTAGTGATTCAGGTGCAGAAGCCCGTTAATAAATGACCGCTACTTGAAAGGGACAGGGGAGCTGATGGCACCCCTGTGCCCACTTACATGACCATTGCTTCATTCAGGATTGTATTTGTTTCCCTCATCAGTGACTATGACCGTGAACAGTTTGCTGATAACCAGATTCCACTGCTGGTAATAGGAACTAAGCTGGATCAGATCCCAGAAACTAAGCGGAATGAAGTTTTGACCAGAACAGCTTTCTTGGCTGAGGATTTCAATGCTGAAGAGATAAATTTGGTTAGTATCCTTCTGAGTAGTGTTGTTTTTCTTTTATACAGGAGTGAGTATGATTTTTAGTAAGTAAAGATGTTGTTACAAAAATTGGGCTTTTGGAGATTTTCTCAGTAAGTGAAACCCTTGCAGTGCTGGAGTCATGCACATTTTGATTGGCCACCCCCTTTGCTTGATGAAACAATCGTCTTTGTTTCGCTGCAGGGAGGTATAGGGGGTGTTAGGTAACATCACTGAAGCTTAGAATTGATGGTTGTAAGTTAAATTTTCTCTTCCCTGTTCTTAGTTCTGACACAGACTATCTTTGAATGACACATCACGGTCACTATATTTATATATGTGTATGTATAATGTATATATATGTATAAAATATACGTGCTGTATGAATGCTTAGATATACACACACATTCATACACACGCACACACAATCTCATGTGTAGGCTGTACAAATTATTAGCTGACTATAACTGGTGGCAGAAGGAAGACGTGGAGTGCACAGTGGGGTATGTGGAATTCTCCGACTGATTCACAAAACAGAAGTTGGCCTTTTCTCTCAAATGACTGTGGAGCAGAAATCAGCAGATATAGAGTGTTCTCCTAGCTGATTGCATGTGTCAGGGGAAAGGGTATGTTGATTTCTATGTGTGTGGCTTCCTTGCATTGATTTCCTTGTGCTTGGTTTGTTGTTGTCTTTTGTGTGTTCTAGGATTGCACCAATCCTCGTTACCTGGCTGCAGGTTCATCCAACGCTGTCAAACTAAGCAGGTTTTTTGATAAGGTAAGTCAATTAAATTATGTTTTATTGTTCTATGTATTTAACGCCATCTGTGATTTGAACGTGGAACAACAGTTAGCTGCTCCTTTCATGTTCCATTTTTTGAGTTGGTTCAGGCCAGGTGTGGGGAGGCCAAAGATTTGTCAGCTTTTTGGAAACCTCCAGAAAATAGCTGGTCTGCTTGAAGGTTTGATTCTTGATCTGCGTAGAGCAATGAAAAAACTCACAAATGTGCAAAGACACTCTGCATATGCTTTCGGAGTCCCTTGGCAGGCCAGAGGGTTTGCAGAGTGCTAAGGTAGCAATGTGAGGAGTAACAAGACTATGGTTAGCTCTGTTGCTCCTGGTTAAAGCAAACTTTAGGAATTAAGAAATTTGATGTATTACTCTCCCTTCCTGCACAAGGGAGCATCAAGGCCTACTGTGAAAATGACAGAAGGAATGCTCTGGTTTAAGCATCCCCTGGGCAAAGAGATCACAGTGGAGCAGGTTGCCTCCTGTAACAGATCGTGCTTTGGAGGAAATTTGGCCTCAGTTTTCTTTGGAGGAGGGTGTAGATTGTACAGGGTGATACAAACCACTTTTTGATTCTTAGATTGATGGTACTGCCTTTATAGATATCCTTCAGCACAGACAGTTTGTGCATCATTCTCAGAGAGGGAGTCAGGCTACCACTTCTCAAGCTTCACCTATGGACAGGTGCTACTCAGAACCACTGGAGTTGTTATGCACCTGCAGAATGAGCTTTTGCCTAGTGCTCCGAACTGCTATGCCTGCAGAGAGAGGTGGGAATAACTGACTGTGATGCAGTAAGGAGACAACCAAACCATTGCCTCCTTTACTAAAGAAGGCTAATTAAATTAGGTGCTTAGAAGTTGAGGACAACACAGCATTATTAAGAATGGCTGGAGGTGGCAACTCCTTCTGTTTGTAATGGAGCATTGCACTTAAAGCAGTAGGCCTGGAGCAAGGGATGTGAGTTCAGACATTGTCCCAGTTAGCCATGAGTTTTGGTGCTTACATGTGAAGTGTTGACTGAAATCTGAAGTTGTGCATATGCTGTGCCAGCTAAGATCATTCTCTGTTTTTCCCAGGTCATAGAGAAGAGATACTTCTTAAGAGATGGCAATCAGGTTTGTCATTTTTTCTCCATTTTTGGTTTGTTTCTCCCTGTGTAATGTGAACTGCTGACAGAGTCCTCTATAAAACATGGGCTTCATGTGACTTAAATGATAATCTGTGCTGGTAGTTGAGTTTTAAATCTGTGGGAGCACAGCTGTTTTGGATAGACAGAAAAATGGCTGACTTGTTAGCTGAAGTATTTGTCTGTAATGACAGGCAGTGAAATAATTAAGTATGCTGCAAGAGTGAGGTAAAATGGACAAATATGATCTCTTTCATATCTGTCAGCTTCAGGCTGTTTGGATGCAGATTTAGGCCAGAGATGCTGTCCTGAAGGTAAAAGAAAAGGGTTTTTTTGCATGTCTGGAAATAGTGTTTTATGTCTTGTACAGGTAGTTTTCATAGAACCAGTGGAGCCACAAGGAAAATGGCAGTATGATGCCATCTTGTTATTCATTCCTAAATGGCTGAATTAGCATTTTCAGTACAGTTGGTGAACAGCTAGCAAAATGACTCTCCTGGTTTGGGCAGGCCACTTCAACTTTTTGTGCCCCCCACCTTCCCACGCACAGTCTATCATGTGGGGAGTAGCGAGGTTCCGCTTACCCTATCTGTGAGGTACTTGCAAGTTACTGTGAATAGCACCACTGAAATATAATGGAATGTATCGTTAGGTGTAGCTGTGCTGAAAGCCCCTTAGGGAGAGCGGGGGGAAAAAATAGTCACAAATTACAAAATGCTTGCTTTCTTTGACTGTTTTTTAATGCCTTTTAAAAATAAATTTGCTTTTTCCTGTTTCAGTTCTGCATGATGCCTTTTTTCCTCCCCTCTCCCCTCCTCCCCACATTCTAGTGAAAGGAAGTCTCCCTTTCATGGGGATAATAGCTTAATGCAGAGATCTGCTTGTGTGCTGGTTGTCTTTGACGCATGATGTAAGATTTTTGTTTTTCTTACTTGATGATTTTTAGTGGCTAGCCAGGGGTTAACTTTATATTCCTTATGGCCACATGCCAAAGATTACAGCCTTCTGAGGACTACTTTCATCTGCTTCACTGAAAACATCTCAAAAGCTTGAAACAAATCTTAAGTAGTAGACAGTATATTTAAAGAGACATAATCCAAATTGGAACTGGAGATTTCATTATAACCTCTTAATGTTGCTATTTGAAATTATCTACTTAATGTAAATCTTACAAATGTGTTTGTGGGTTTTCTACAATAGGTGTCTTCGATCACTCGTGTTTTGAGGTATTTCTATTATAGACTTCTTCAGGATGAAAAGAATGATAAGTTTCAAATTGTTTGTAGCTATGACTTTGATCAGATCTCTGATAAATAAATAATTGTTACTCTTAATTAGTGACTTTGATATAAAAAATGCTAAAGCAGATAAGTTTTTAGCTACGGTGTCCTGCTACTTTTTAGTTATAATGATTGCATTTTTCCTTTTTGAATTCCCAAAGCAGTTTTGATGAGATGAACCTTTGTGCAAAATCTGCCTGATTTTTCCCTTAGAGATGTTTGCTTTTCAGAGATGAACAAAACAATTCCTGAATGAATACCTTGCATATCTGCTTGAGTTTTGGGCCTGAAAACCCTAACTAAATTTAAATTGTGGGGTTTTTGGTGGACTTTTATTTTGGGTAAGCTCTTTAGCTTTCTCACTTTACCAATGAAGTGTGTAACCTTAAGCAATCTACTTTGTATTGTAAATTACATTTTTCTCCCATACTATCCATACATGCCTATGTTCTGGCATGATTTGTAGTGCTTGGTTGATACCTTCCATTTTAATACACTGTATTTCCTGTGAGAGTGTGGAATTGTTTTGGGAGGGTGTGTTTACTGGGTCTGCTGTTTCTGCTTGTGTGTAGTTAGGTATTTAGAAGTTATTCTGGGCTGTCATCAGATAGTTTTATGATGCCACCAATAGGACAGACATCTTATACACTATTAGAAAGCAGTGCATCTCTTTCTTTTGTGGGATTCATGGGTGCGTTGGATTGCAAATCTGTTTGAAATACCGTTAAGCCAGAGAAGCTTCTGATGGTTTCAAGTAGATTTTCTTTGTAAGCACTCATTGTCACAGTGTAAGCAGTTTCTACAGATTGGCTGCAAAAGCAGGGATGCTAATCCTTTGCATTGTTGTGGCCATTTTTATTCTGATGGTTTTCTTAAAGCTTTCAGCAATTGATAAAACTGTACTTTCAACTACCAGTGAAGTGCTGCTGTCTCAGGGTAGAAGGCATAAAGTCTCAACAGCTGTTTAATAGAACTTGGTAATACTATTTTACAGTTTTTAAAATGAATGGAGGAGAAATTCTTGTATGCATTTGAATCTGTGGGGAAATAGAGACTTAGAAATCTGTAATTAACTGGTTTATGATTTGCCCAAGAAATTAAGGCTTTCATTGTAACCCTTGCCAAAAAAGCATTAAGGAAGTGCATAGGACAAATGAGCCATACTCAAGTTTTGCATCTTGTTTAATTGATGGTGTTCCTTTAGCAGTAGGCTGAAGCATTTTAGTCCTGATTCTGGAGATGATCTGGAAGAGGAAGGCATTGTTGCAGTTGGCTTGGTAACAGGCCCTCAAATGTGGGCTAGAGGGAGCTCATGCTGATTCTGACATGATGACTTATCTTTTCTGTCTCTAGATTCCTGGCTTCTCTGAAAGGAAAAGGTTTGGAGGAGGAACACTGAAGAGCCTTCATTATGATTGAACACTAAAGAAGTGGAAGATGACTTCTCCAAGTTCCTAACAACATTCCCATTCTGACTGGATGCTTTTAAAGACAATAATGCTTCTGTCAAGCAGGGTAAAATGATATTATGCTTTGGCTGGGTAGACTGCTGAAGCTACTTTTACTGGAAAAGACTTGGGGAAGAATTTCCAAAAATCTTAATTTGAAGCCTAGAGTGTTCCTTAGGACTGCAGACTGTCTGGATATATGGGAACATCTGGGGAAAGCATGCAGTAAATTGAATGCCTCTCACACTACTATGGGAAACTTTATCATACACAGCATGTATACATGACAGCTTTGTCTCCATTTTGGAAAACTTACAGACAGTCTTTGCAATGAATTACATTCATCTTACCTCTAAAGGAAAGATGACACTGAGTGGGCTTCTCATTTACAGTAAAGTGAACAAAACAGATGAGCAAAGTGTAAGGATGGGTAAGGAATGGTCTGGAAAATAATAGAATGCCTTCATTAAATGAATGGTGTTTTCTCACTTGGAACACACTCTTCAGCCCCATTCAAAAGGGATAAAAGAAATAGGCAAGAGGAAAAAAGATTTGAAGCCTTAAAAAGAAAATCATGAGTAGAAAATGTAGTATTGATTCTGCTGCTTAAATTAAAAATATTTACTTTGGAGAGGACAAAGTGAATCAGGTACTCCTGTTTATCTTTTCATAATTGAGTGTGGTCGTGTTCTTAAATCAAAAGGCAGTGCATTGAAAGCTGATAGGAAAAGTATGTTTTTATACGGTGCTTATTTGGAATAAATGTGACATGGTCTTACTGAGCCTCAGGGCTTAGTGGATTCAGAAAACATGAAATGTAAGAACATCCTCTGAATTAAAATGGATAGAAATTTAAAAGGGGTATAAAGCCCTGTAAAAAGTAGGAGCTGGGCATGATTAGAAGGAAAGTTATGTGATAGGGGTGTTTCCTTTTCATATTTAATACTAAGGATAAAGGAGACTTGACCTGGTCTGATCTACTGTGCAAACTGTTGTCTTCCTAAATAGCCCAAGTTTTGCACAGTTTCTCACCTCCCCAGAATTATATGGAATGGTAAAACCCCAATTTATGGCAGTTTCTTCTTTCCCCTCCTTCCTCACAGTCACCTCTAATGGTTAAGCCTCTGGCAAAGGCTAACTAAGAGCTGGAGTTAGATATAAATCCAGGTTAATAATAAATGATGATAGAAGAAAGTAAAGTGCTGGTGTGAAACTGACAGCGAGCAGAGTTCTGCAGTCTCCAGATTATATCTGCCTGCAGCTCTTCTCTAGCAGCTGCTTGGAAATAAATGGAAAACCGCCTATTGCCACTAATCAGGCACAAAAATGACAGCTAGATGCACCAGTCAAACTTATTAAAAATATGGATACTTTGCTTTTCCTTAGGCCGTTTCCAGAAAGGTCTTGGCCCATTTGCAAACATGACTGCAGTAAGATTTTAGATGCCTGTATGAAATTGGTTATTAGTTTACATTTACTTTATGACCAGGGAAAATAAGGTACTGGAATTTTCATAGCAGATAACCCATATCTGAGGTATGCAGCTCATTACAGCACCCATGTCTCTCTCTGTTCCTTTGACAATGAAAGTGGGAATTATTTTTTTCAAGGTCAGGTGCTGTCTTAGGGTAACCAGATCTACGCTCCCTCAGGTTACCAAGGAACTGCAGAGTAGAACAAGAAAGCTAGGGCTATTTCTTCCATCACCCTATAGCTTCTTTAGGAGAATTGGAAGTGTTATGGAATAAGGGAAGCCATTTAGTATAAGAGGTTGCATGAAGCAACTGTTGCACAGGTCTTTCATTTGGAGTAAGCAACTCTCCAAAGTAGCCCCCTTCAATTAATGAAAAAAGGAACATTGCTCATCATGCTGTAGGGTGGCCTGAGCCCTAGTTGCAGCTTACCTGTATTTGTGTGTTTCACTCCTGAGGCTCCACAAAGAAGAAACAAAGTCTTCATATTGGAAATCTTGTGAAGGTCAGTTCATGCTCCAGGAGGAGGAGCGAATGCATAAGTCCTGTGCATCAGTGGGACTGAAGGTTATGACAATCAGGATTCAGGACCAATTTAGAAAGAGATACTGTTGTGATAGGAGGGAGAGAAGATAAAGGGAATAGTATCGAGGAAAAGTAGAGCACATGGGCAAGCAGTAGAAGGTTAGCAGATTGACAGAGAAGTTTGCTTGGGGCTGTGGCTCCTGCTTTAGGCTCAGCTAAGTCTGCCTGGGCTCACTTATCCAGCTGTGAGCCATAAAACTCCTCCCAGGATATCTCCGTCCACTCTTGAAATGACCTACTCTGTGTTCTGACAAGTGGCTGTGGTCAGTCTCACTGTCCCATCTGCAAAGTGAAGGATACTTCCCTGGAGGCATGGTTCTGATGTATCTGTTTATCAAATTGTAGTGCTTTCAGTACATTGGGAATTAAAGAGTTTACCCTTTTAAATTTTAGTCTGGATGTTTAACTTGAAGAAATTGTGTACCAGAGTTGTTCCAAGCTGTTTGTGTTGTCACAATATTTATTCTGATATTGACAACCTCAACTCTGTCCTGCATAAACAAATAATTTAACTTTGTTAGTTTTAATGCACTGAAATCCTTTAGGTAGCTGTCATTTGGTTATAATTCTAAAGGTAAAGGCTAAATTTTATGCTGTTCTCCATCAACAGCCCTGAAAAATGGTTGCAGACTGATCTGACCAGGATTATGGTGCTTTAGCATTTGTGGTCCCAAATTAGAATAGATTGCTGTGTAAAACACCTGTGTGGATTTTTCCATGTATTTTTACCTACTTTTCTTCTTCTAGTATTTCATCAAGGCCTAGTTAAGGATATTAGTATATTCAAGTTACGTTTAAATATAATCCTGAAATTTCATGGTTTGGATAATTGCAGTATCCCTGTTTTGTAGTTTTCACATTTAAGTGACTGGCACACGCTATAGCTCTCTTGAAATAGGTCCGTATGATTTTTGTTGGGAGTGGTAGCCTCTGTTTTCCTAGATGTAATGCGGAGGCAGAATGGACTGATAATTATAAATAAGACAAACCATGGGAACTGGCAGAAGCCATTGCAGGCAGCATTAGCCTGCTGACTAGGTGTAGTGTGGGATTAGGTACATCTGTATTTTAATCAGAGGTAGTGGCTCCATATGCAAGTGCCACCAGTTTAGCGCCGTACCTTGGTTGTACCCATATTGTTGTTGTGCATATAGCAAGAATATCTCACACCTGCTGTGGTATAGCCCAGTTCTTCTTTTCATTAACTTTACCCTTACTCATTCCCCCATCCCTTCTGTGCTTCTGCTTTACTTCTATCGTAAAATGTCTGAACATCAGTGTTAAATTGTCACTAAAAAAAAGCTGTGTTGATCTTTCTCCCAAACATTCATTGTCCAGCCAAACCCTTTTTGGTTTTTGGATCACAAGTTTGAGCGTAGTTGTTGTCTTACACCTGTGTTAATGTAGTGTCGTGAATCCAACGTCTTAGCTATTCTAATACAAATAGGTCTCCAATATCTTATTTGTTTAGATCTCAGGAAGTAACCACAATTAGGTATAATTTTTCCTTTTAGGACAAGGTGATGTGTAATGGAGTTGTGTATGTTGATGATGTTACATTTATTTTTAAAGGAATTTCTAGCTTCTTGTCAGAACCAGGACTACATGAGCAGCTGGAGTCAGCTGCATTGGTGTTTGCACCTCACCTGTTTCTGCTGCCCAAAAAAGGTTCATCTCCAATTTTGGATCTGTGGCACCGGACACTTTCTCTGTGCCACACTTCACTCTTCCGTCTGTGTTTTACCTTTCCTTTCTCTGCTTCCTCCCACTTTCTCATGCCCTCTGTGACCCTTTTGTCTGTCTTGTCTTCTGTCTATCTTACCTCTGTCCACCCATGCCCCCACTCCCTCATCCCTCCAGATCCCTTTCTCCCGATTTCTATTGCCCTTTCTCCCCTCATCCCACCTGTCTGACCCCTTCGTGTCACTGGGGGCCACAAAGACCCCTCTCTTTGTGCTCCCCCCACTCTCCCCTCTGGTTCCTCCTTTCTTCCCCTGTTTTTCTCTCCATGCCATGCTTTTCTCTCTGCCATGCTTTGTCTCTCTTGCTGTACCATCTGATTTCTCTCTCTGTCCTTCTGTTCACCTCTCTCTGCATGTCTCTCTCTCTCTGTTTTCCTGCATCTCTCCTCTTCTGTCTGTCTCTCTGGTGTCTGTCATAGGCACACACATTTCACATCAAAGCAGTTTTACCCAGTTCCTTTAAACTGGAGCTATGCAATCTCTCTGTGTTATTTCCCAGGCAGAAATATATACCTAGATGCTGTCTACCAGAGGTGTCAGTGAAGATGACTCATGCAGGTACGTTTGAGATGTGTTAGACTTCCCATGTGCGCACAGGTGAAATGTATAGCAAATAAACAAGCCTTCCCTCTTCCCAAAGGGCTTGGCAGAGCTTTCTGCTTGATTTGTGACCAGTTTGATGACTGAGGGGATAGTCAGAAGCATGAATGTGTCCTAAATATGGAAAATCTCCCAAACCTGCTCCTCTTGATTTCCATGCAGAAAAGCAGGAACCCCATGTGTACAGTAACCTTAAATTCTTGTTCTCGTAGCAACAGGATTGCCTGCTCCTTGCAGCAGTCTTTAGCAAAGGTGCCACTGGCTTTAAGCGTGTGAAACCTATCCAGTAATGGGGTTTGGGTGCAAACAGTACAAATTTCATTATTGATAATAATATTTGCAGAGGCAGCTGCAATATGCTCCATTTATTACAAATGAGACACAAACTGCTGTGTCGTAGTCTGCAGTCAATAGATTTTTTTTTGGTGAGGTATACTGAAATCGGCACTTGTATTTCTGAGTTGATAAGGAGGTGACAGACTTTACTGATGGAAAACCTGCTTCTGCTTTTCAGCAAAGGGAGCTTAATCCTTCGATTTCTTTTGTTAGCCAGCTCTTCCCATTAGAAGTCATGTTCCTGTCTCACTTTCCTTACAAGGACGCTGGTTACTTTGATTCCTTTATAGGGTTGAGCATGTCTGTGGCTTAGTGCACCAGTTTTCTTTGACAAAAAGCCATTATCATTATTGATAAACCTGTCACTGGCTGGCAAGTTACCAGAAAGTGCTCAGAAGTAAAGCCTTCCTTAGGGTGTGCTTTGCTGCAGCACTGTGTGTTCAGTCCTCAGACAGACACTGTTTTTGGAAAAAAACATCAGGTAGGTGTCAGGTGGAAGAAGGGAAGGAGAACAAAACCTAAAGTGTTAGTATTATCCACTTACGCTACTGTGGATTTAGTCTAACATCTGATCAGCAAATGGGGAGAATATGTTTCTTTATGGTACATGAGAACCCAATGAAGAAGTAAAGAAGAGTCTTCATCACTCACTGTGGGTATATGAGCAATGTAAGGACTTTACAGTTGTGCAGGCAAAGCTGCAATAAACCATGATTCTCAGAACCCAAGTCTAAAAGGATCTTGAAAATAGAGGTTGTTCTCTAACAGCAAGAGTGATGATGCCTGAAACAGGTAATGGAAAAAAGCAGATTTGTCATTGTTTGGGGTTTGTCAGGGTAAAATTAATAGTTTTCTGAAAGATGTGCTTTAACACAGCTTTGAGGAAAAGTGACACGGTATGTTTGTATGGAAGTCGGTTTAGATGATCAGAGTTGTCTGTGCACCAAAGACACTGTGAAATCTAGCTTGGGCAGTTCCACTGCTTAGCCAGCCCCTGCTGCAAATACTATTAAATACAGAGATGTGGTTTGTTTTTCCTGGTTTGCCATTATATGACTGAGACAGCTCGTTGTGCCCCTTGGGCTTATCAATGCACAGAAACTCTAGTTCCATACCTACTGAAATTGCACAGGGTAATTCCTTCTCAGCATACCACCATGGACTTCTCTCAAAAAGATGTTGAATATGAGACAAGCTCATAAATAAAAACACATGCAATTTCTTGACTAGATCAACCAAATGAAAGTCTGGGCTGTGTGGGCAATCCAGCTCGAAGTTCAGTCATTTCTTTTGACTAGGAGGAGGAGCATGAAGTGAAATAGCGTGTGATTAACCCATGCACATCTATGTTCCCTTTGACCTGAAAGTTAACATTTACAAAGTGGAAAAGCACTGCTGGCTTTGGGTTAAAGATTTATTAAAGGACAAGGAGGCCCAGTAGCTTTTACAACTTTGACTCTGAATGTAGTAATGCATTCAGAGTTTTTATCTAGCTGTGTGTGACTATCCTGTCTTCCTGAGGCTTGTTCTGCTGTGAATTACGTGGGTGTGATGGGCTGTCCTACCCCTGATGAATAACAGGTCAGATCATAAAATTCAGTAAGAGCCCAAAATTAGCACCCTCCTTAGCTGCTGCATCACAGTGGGGAAGGACAGAACAGGGCAAGGTGACTAAATTTTCTCCTGACTGAAGGCAGAAGCATCACAGCAAGGGGAGCAGGTGGCTTCTCCAGCCTCTATTCATGCAGCATCTGCTTTTTGGCAACAAGGAGTATGTGCTTTCCACTGGAGACAACTTTTATGACCTTTCCTGCACAAATAAATGATAATAATTAACCTGTCTGGCATCTGCTGCTGAATGGTCCCAGAAAAATGACAAGGACATATTTCAAAAAAGCCACTCTGCAAAAAAGTACATGTTATTAAAGAGTCTTTTTTGCTGCAAAGCTGTTGGCAGTGGTAAAAAAGTATAAATATTATTGCTTCATTTTCTTATATTATGATGAAAGGTTCAAAAAAGAGATTAAATCTCTTTTACTAAGTAGTACACTGGCAGATAAACAGAGACAGCTGCTGCAGAGAGCTCCTGTCCCATTTGGCAGTGTGTAAAGGGTTAACAAGCAGAGAAGAAATGCAGGTTGGGTAAGCTGAGATTGTAGAGGCATTTTAGCTGGACAAAGATAGGCAGGAGAAGAGATTAGTCCTTTTAGAAACAAGATACATCACCATGAAAAGCAGTGGGCCACTGCAACAGCAGGTCCATGGCCACATCAGAAAGGATCTGTCTCTCTCAGTTGCCTTTTACATACGTTGTGCATGCATGCTGAACCTGGCAGTTTACCAAAGTAAAATTCCCAGATGTTTCAAATCATTAATTCCCGGGTGACATCTGTTGTGATTCTGGCCATTCTGCGACATCCAGTTGAAGACATCACACTGGCTTTCTGGCAGGTCTTGTTGCCTTTACTAACGATGAAACTCATCGGTGCTGCTCTGTGCTGCTGCATCAATATGTGGCCAGCTCCTTCTGTTCATACCGGTCCCCTTTTCCGAGCCTTGTGAACATGTTCAGATCAACACGCACAGGGCAGAAGAGCTTTACTTTTGGGATTGGAAAACCACTTGCTGCAAGAAGTGATGGTGAGCCATGATCCAGTAATTGTACTCATCGCAGCAGACTGGCAGACCACCATCCATGTTGAGAAGCACTGTGGTAAGCACTGAGTAGACATTTATGAAAGTGTAGGCCCTGCTCTGGAAAGCACATACCTTAATAAACAAAGATTAAGGTAAAGGGATAGGAAAGAATAGACAGCCTTGCCTCTGTCACGTGGCATGAAACACACATTGCATAGGAAAATGCTCATGAAGAGCATAGGGAAGCAAAGGGACTACTGTCCCTTGTCTCTCCTTCCCTTTTCTCCCAGGTCTTTCAACCACACGATGGCCCACCACCTGAACTTTTAAATGATTTGGCAGGAAACAAAAGGCCTTTTAATGCACATGCTATGAAGTTGAGTTATTTGAGTCCCCTTTGCCTATTGGATCAAATACAAGCTGCCTCATCTTCTATTTAAAAGGCTTTTCCAATTCTCCTTTCATTCACCACTGAAATGTTGAACACCAGATGCCATTTTCAAGCCGTTAAATTTTCAAGCAAGCCCCTCGGTACTTTCTCTCACTCTGCCTCTCTGACTTACATGAGCTCCTTGCATGTCTCTGTCATGATGCCTGTAGGAACAGTTCGTGTCTACTGAGCTGCTGGTACCATAGAGGTGTATAGATATCATGTCATAGCCAATACCATTGCATTGATGTATCTCTCCTGGGTCTTGTCATGTATTTCAGCCAGAATCTCTTTGGGGTAAAGGCCACGTGCAGCCATGCACTGGATGGATGTCAAACCCAGAAAGATAGTTGAGAAGACACTGGACGCTTTTAATGCTCATTCTTCCACGCTTAATTCATTGTTTTTATGAATCATGTTTATGTGATAGCAATTCATTGTGTTTCTGAATCATGTTTATGTGATAACAAAGACAGTTGCTAAAATATTAATGAAGTACATCTATACTTAATGTTGTGTAAGATCTATATTTAAGAGCTGCTGCAACTAACTAAAGGGGGTGTTTAAGCTAAATCACAGAATCACTGAGGTTGGAAGTGACCTCTGGAGATCATCTAGTACAACTGCCCTGCCTGAGCAGGGTCAGCTGCAGCAGGTTGCCCAGGACCATGTCCAATTGGGATTTGAATATCTTCACAGCTGGAGAATAGACAGCCTCTCTGGGCAATCTAGTCCAGTGTTTGACCACCACTTAATATTCACATTTAGGGGCAAAAAGGAAAATCCACAGAACTACAGGCCAGTCCACCTCACCTCCATGCCTGAGAAGGGATGCTCCATCACTCTAAGGGATCTGCCGTCATTTCAAGGCAACTAATCCTGGAAACCATTTCCAGACACATCAAGGACATGAAGATGATCGGGAGTAGGCAGCATGGATTTATGATTTCACTCTTAAATGGGATGGGCTAGGTCAGAAACACCACAGAAGTGTTAAGAAATCTTTTCTGCACTCCATATAATTTGGAGGTCAATAAATCAAAAAAGCCAACAGTGTCAGTTCAACAGTCTATCATTAAACAATGTTTTTCCCTCTGTGGAATGGAAAAGCAAGGTTAGACAGCCTAATAAGCTTTGAAACATTTACATGGCCCTCAAGTGAGTAAAGGGATCATACATTGTCCTTCCTTTAAAGAAGGAAATGAACAAGCAGGAAGTAGGTCTACCCATAATTAAAAAGCAACGCCTTTATTTTCACCTGTCCCACAAGAAGACGACAAGAGAGCAGGGCCTGTAAAGAGGTGTGAGCAAAGTGAAATGTAGGTTCTCAAAGAGGAATGTAAGCTAAAAGGTGACGTTACGTCTCCTGCTGCATGGCTCAGGGAAGGGGATCTTGGAAACCCCCAAAACATTGCAACTTCGGTTTCCAAAAACGTAGTCAAACATATAATTCTTCACTGTCAGAAAGCAAGTGAGATGAACTCTTCACTCTTAAATATTGTCTGGTAGGAAAGGAGTCTTAAGGGTAGGTGGCAGGTGCCGGGTACTTTATTTCTTTGGCAATGATGAATCACTGCTCAGGGTGAACTAACATATTCGCAATCTCTGCCTTGAGCTGGAGAATTTCTCACTGCTGGCACAATTTTTTTGTGGGAAAGCTGGCAGAGGCCAGGTTATGGAGAGAGCCTTCCTAGGCAAACAGTAAGACAGCAAGCAGTAATGGAGACCTAAACATGACTTGTAACTTGGAGATTAGTCAGTCAATATTCTTCTAGAGGCTAACGCCAGGGAGTCCAGGTCTACGGTTCAAGGCTTTCAGGTACTGCTGTAATAAAATGATGGAAGTTCCCAGTTGTACACATCCTCAGCCCACCCACATTGTAATGGGGCTAAATTTTGATCTGTTTTAGAGCAAACATCAGTGAGGCACTACTACCTAATATTGTACAGCCAGGTTAGCTGAGTCTCTTCCTGGTGACTATGTGATAAAATCATTAGATTCATGAAAACAGAGGAGCTCAGCTCAGCCCGTGCGCTGTCCCTAATCTGGGGCTGTTGCAGGCAGTGGGTCAAGGTGTCTCTCAAGCAGGCAGAAAGTCCCCACAGAGTTTAGGAAAGGATAGGGCACTTGCTTTCTTAGGTCATCTCTCCACAATGCGGTTGCTTGTCTTGACAAGTCTTGAACTGCAGCTCTCTATCTCCATTTCCATGTAATTTCCTAAACACACCATGTCTCCAGGACTGTATCTGTGTTTGCTTTGTTGCTATTTGCTCAGTGTTTGTCATGTGCACAACAGTATGCAAAAATTATGACAGAACTGGCTCAAAACATCTTAGCTGTGTAGACAAGCAAATGAAGAAACAAAGAAGCAGGTGAGGTGATGTGGCCTTTCAGGGCTGGTGCTCCTGCTCCAGGGAGACAAGTGTTGTAGGGGAAGTGGAGATCCTGTGTCCAGTTTTGGGGCTCCCAATACAGAAAAGACCAATCAACTGCAGCAAGTTCAGCAGTGGCCAATCAAGATAGTTGGGGGATGGAGCCCACATCCTGGGAGGGACTGGGCTTGTTCGGCCTGGGGGATGACTTGGGGGAACCAGACAGCAGCTTCCAATACCTATGGAGAGGTTACCAAGAAGATGGAGCCTAGCTCTTCACAGCAGTGCTTGGTAGAAGGATGAGAGACAACTGCCATCAGTCAAAACAAGGAAAATTCAAGCTGCATATAAAGAAAAGCTTTTTGACTGTGAGGGCAATCAAGCAGTGGAACAAGCCGCCCAGTGAGGCTGTGCAGTCTCCATCCTTAGAAGTCTTCAAGACAAGACAAGACAAGTCCTGAGCAGCCTGGTCTGATCTCAGAGCTGACCCTGCTTTGAGCTGAAGGTTGGACTAGTGAGCTTCTGAAGTCCTTTCCAACCTGAATTATCTTATGATCCTGTGATCCTAAGACCAGAGGGGACAACCAAGGAAAACTAGCTCTCCGTCTCCGCCATCAATAACCAGTGTCTCTTCATACACCACATCATGTCCCTTGTAGCAGCCAGCCTCATTTGCCAGACCTTAAAAAGTGGCAGCTCTTGGTGGCTCTCACATATTACTCAGGGTGGTGTAAGGAAGTGCCAGTTTTTAGAGAACACAAAATGATTCAGACCTGTCCCTCTTGCAACCCGAGCTCTCGCTGGCTGCTGCGGGGACCGCGCAAACTGAGAATGGCTTTGGGGAGGGAAGGCTTCCAGGATGCTCTAGGAGAGGGGGAGACATTAACTCCAGGGTCACATTTGAATGTCATTTGTGCCTCCTAGAGACTTCCTGCTGGCAGTAAAGCAGGTCATGGAAAGGAAAAAAATATTGCCACCTTCTTTTTTTTCTTTTCCTTTTTTTTTTTTTTTTATGAAGAGAGGGGAGAATTCAAAGTAAAAAAATCAAATAAAATCAATTGATTTTTTTCCTGCAGCTTCTGGAAATGCAGAACTACTTTCATTAGTATTCTGTAGCTAAATGCTTGCTGCTGCTCTGGCCTCAGCAACAGCTTTCTTGAAAAATATTAGTATTTCAGAATTTGTAAGTTCCCCTCACTAGCTTTAATCACAGGAATACAAAATCCTCCCTTACTTTTGGCCCCAAACTGCTGTGTAATGTTGCCACATGGTGTTTCACAAGTATCACTACCTTCACCAGATGTTGGGGATGTGACCCTTTCTATCCCCAGTATAACACGGCTCAGAAGCATAACGAACAAATATTTGTTGCACATTTAAAGGGTTGTATATGAAAATTGCTACAGGTATAATTTATGAAATAAGCTTATAAAACAGTTGCAAAAATTACTTTTCTTTGTTCTTAAACACCTTATTCTTTTTTTGCCCCCATGTGTGGGAACTACGTCCCCTTTTTTAATATCTAAGGAGGAAACGAAGTGGTGAGGGAACTCAGTCCCTCTCACCCCCCATTTATTATCTTCAAATCGATCGCGGGGTTGGTTCTGCGGAGAAGGGCTGGCGTTTGGTTAAACACAGACTGGGCTGAGCAAACAGGTTGAAAATTCCCTTGGACTTTCTCACTTCCAGCACTGTCAGCCTGCTATCAGCCTTCCCCGGTCGACGGACTAGCGGGCTTTGCTTGGCAGGCTGCTTCGGCCAGATACCTGCTTGGGGTTTGTGTCTGCTCCAAGAGGAGGAGGACCAGGAGGAGGATGACAGGCTTACAGGTACGGGGCCGGGCACCTGCAACCCACCAGTGCTGGCTGTGGACACCCCTTCTCTGTTAACACCAATTTTTTGGCGTCTGTTTCACTTCAGTGTGCCCTTCTTTTGTGTTTCAGGGTATGTTTTAAAGCTCTCTTGGGATAAAGGATTTTGCTGTGTTTCATCTATAAATAGGCTTTTCTTTCCCTCTTCTTCTCCTTTGGAAATCATTCTTGGTCAGGCTGTCCCAGCACAGGCCCTCTTCATCAGGGAATTTGTCCTTCCTCCACCCTCCATATGCACCCCTCCTCCTGTCCTGGCTGCCAGGGGGGTGTTTCTGCCTCAGCCTATGAAATCTGGCTGGCAACATCTGCCCAGATGTTGCAACCATGGCCGCCATCTTCCCTGGCAGCCCAGGGGAGCAGCAGCTCCGTCCCGGGGTAGTTTCTCAGTCCCCCGCACAGGGCACACTGGCACACCAGGTCTTTGGCCATGCCCCCCTCTCCAAGCCCCACCGGGGCAGGCAGCAGGAGCTTTCCCCGCCACCATTTACCAGAGCATGGGGAATTTGGGGAGAAGGGCAGGATGTGGTGGGTGGCTCATGCCAAGGAATGCGAGGCTCACAACCCTGAATCTCATCGGCACCCCACTGTCCTTGCGCAGGGGCCAGCCTCTCTGAAGAGTCCTGTCTCCTCATACAGTAAAATTCCACCGTGCCTCTCCCTTGCCTGTCCCTGACACCCCCCAGCTCTCACTGTCCTCTTTCAGCAGTGCGGCAGCCTTGCTCCCGTACCACTCTGGATGAGTGGCCAAAGGGTGTTTGTCATGGTCATGACAGCATCTTCTGTGTCCCCATCTCCAACTCGTTCCTAGCAGACCCTAACACCCTGTTGGACAGTGAGACTTTGGCCGCAGGTTGAGCATGGGTCTGCCAGAGCTGGCCACAGGAGCAGGCTGCTCTGCCAGCACCTCCCCTCCGAGACATCATATACACACGTACCCCATTATCGCCTCTCCCCAGACAATCTTCTCTTTCCTCCAAAAGCGTTGCTTCACCCTTCCTCTCCACTCTCCCGGCATCTGTCCCTCTCTTCCCTCCTCCACCAAGTGCCCTGACCCACCTTGGGGCTGGGCAGGTCCTTTCAGGAAGGGTCTGGCCCTGGACCATCCCTGGCACTTTTGGAGCAGAGGACTGGTGAGACGTCAGGGAGGTGGCAGCTCCTGCCAGGGATTTTGGCCCTGCAGCACCGTGGCAGCACCAGGGCAGAGCTCTGGTGTGGATGCTTTGGTTTTGCCCCACAAGGAGGCTGTGGATCCCCACGCAGAGGGTGAAAGACCTGCTTGTTGCCCCGCATGCTCATGTCCCTGTTGCTGCGGATTTGTGTTAGATGCTCCGGTGTTGACTGAACTGAGCTGATACAAAGTGCCATGCCTTTTGTCTGGAGATGAATGTTGTTTTCCTGTGTCCTGCAGCAGGAGCTGATAGAGAAATGTATTATGCAGCGTTTGAAGAAGGGCCTTAATTATTTTGCAGTCTATGTGTTCAGACTTCAAATGCCTTTTTCCCATGCCTGCTGTCTAATCCGGTGAACAACAGGTTATGGTTTATAGGTCAGAGCATGACACCCATTGTGAGCACTCTGCTTTGCATCTCAGTTATTCCAATCAATGAGCTTTGCTGAATTTTTTATGCTATGTTGGGCTTTTATCTCTCCCATTTTATTGAGAAATGACAAAACAAAAAACAAAGTGGAGTCAGATGAATTCCTAAGATCCCATTTGCATTAAAAGCTGCAGGATCTCGAACAAAATAACAACAACAGTAATTAAAAGCAGAAGTGAACACAAAGGACCACAGAGAACTTTTTGTTTTACCAAACCACCAGCCCAATTACCAAAATAGTTCCCATCAACCTACCTGACCTGGAGTTACTCACAATGTGGCTAGGAACCGTGGAGGCCAGGCATGGACCTAGAGGGAGGTCGCTTTGGACTAAAAACCCGTTGCTGTGCCATGGAGAAGAAGGGTTGGTTTCCATCTCTCCAGAATTTTTTCACCCAGGAAGGATGCTCTAGTGCAGGTGCCAGGAGGGCAGAAAGGGGTCATTTCTTGTGGCTTGGGGCCACCCTGTGCAATGGAACCTGGGAGGTGACCTCAGAGGGTCGGCAGGAAGAAGGGCCGTGGTGTGCCTGGCCCTTGCGCTGTTGCTCTGACCGACCTGCATTGGTAGGGTCCCCACGTGGTGCTCCAGAGCCCTGGTTGCATACAGGGAGCTGCGCAGCTATTTTTGCCAGTCCCAGTAGTGTTTGACGCTGACCCCTAAGGGCATGGAGAGGAGAGAAGCCTCTCTGAGGTCTACCACAGGGAAAGACAAAATAAAATGAGTGAATGGGAAAAGCCACACTGAACATCCGGGCAAAGCCTTGGAGCCACACTCAGGGTGATAAATCACCAGTAGGGCGATGTCTCCCCTCCTGCGTCTGCAGTCCTGCCAATGTCTTTTTTTCAGCCCGCGATGCAGTTACCTGAGGATTAATTTTTTTTTTTTTTCTTGGAGAGGAAGAATTGATTTGACCAAACAATGATGCAGCAGCTTCTGCCCCTGCCCTTGGGGCAGTGGGACAATGCCACCCTCTCCCAAGCACCACCTCTTCCCCAACTCGGCTCCCCTGCCCTGGCCACCCAGCCTTCTGCCTTGCTGGCCCATGACCAGCAGCTCTGCAACCCCCGGCGATGAGCAGCTGAGGAAGGCAGCATCTCTCTGGCCAGCCGGGTGGGAAGCTGCCTGCATTGCTGCTCTCGGGAGCCAGCTGCCTGCTTGGGGCTGGCGAGGTGCCGTGCAGCACCAACACGGGCACGGAGCAGCTGTCGGCAGGAGATGCCTGCTGCTGAGTTTCTGTTCTTTCCTTCCCGCTTTCCCTGTCCCAGCAAGCAAAGGGGCTTTTGGGGATGTGGATGGGCAGGCCAGCTGGGCAGGTTTTTTAGCAGGAAGGACGAGGGGGATGGATTTCTCACAGCAAAACCTCTGTGCCTCCTTCCCCCTCAGCCCAGCGCTGGGGCCGGGGGCTGCCGGGGAGCACACGCTGGTTACCACATACACAAACCCACTGAAGAACTACAAACCATCCCCTCCCAGCTCTCCATCATCTTAGTCGAGCAAGCGCAAGCCTTTTGCTCGGCAAAGCAGCCTGCACGTTGCATTAACCCTCTCCTTGCTGTGCTAATGGCAGAGCCTGCTGGGCCCTGCTGGCTGTGCCTCCAGAAAATAAGCATGCCCCCCACAGCTTCCTTCTCTTCCCCCTTTCCTCCCCTTTTCACCAAGGCTGCCTGGCAGGCAAACGCTCCAGCCACCTCTACGTTGCAGGTAGAGGAGGATGCAGTGCGGAGGTCCTGGTTAATTCTGGAACTGCTGCAGTCCCACCAGATACTGCTGCATTTCCTTTTAAAAGGGGGGGGGGGGGGGGAAGGGAAGAAAAAAAGAAAAAAATACTCCAGTACAATACATTTGCCAAGGCTGCTTAGGTGACCTGCTGCTTTGCATATCAATATGCTTCTTGCAGAACCCAGCGGAGAGCAGAGTCCTAGCAATGTACGTTTGTTTGTAAGAAGGAGAGAAATAGCCTCCCTGAACCGCTGGAAACTGAGTTGTTTTCAGGTTCGGGCTAAGCAGGGCTTCCAGCCAGCCTGGCTCCCCCTGGGAATGGACTTTTCTTACAGGTCGCTGAAAGGTGCCGGAGGAAAGCACACGGTTTGTCAGGAGGTTTCAGGTTTGCTCTCTGAGGGTGTGCTGCACTGGGAAATTTCTAGGGGGGCTGCAAATTGCACAAGGCTGAGAAACCCTGGGGGAAATAAACCAGGCACTATAATAATATAATAAACGAGGTACGGGGGATTTGTCACTCCATCTTCATGTCAGACCTCTGCCTCCCGGGGTGTCGCACCGCACCGAGGGAGGGTGCCTGCCGCTTGCTGGGGTTTCTCAGCGCTGGAGCCCCGCAGCAGCTGCTGGGGTGCAGCAGCATCGCAGCGCCGCAGCCACCCTGTCGCAGCAAGCACACATGTGTCGGCCAAGTGTTGGGACTCCTGGGCTTTGCCATCCCAGTGCCACTGTGTGAAGGCAGATGAGTAGCCTGGCTGCTCTTGCAGTTGATAGAGGGGAGCATTAATATTTAACTCTCTCCCCAGGCCATGGAGCTGGACCATTGATCGCTGCCAAAACACCTCTGCATTCACGCGGAGTTCAACAGAGTTGCTTCATGCCTTTCTATAGCACCTGAAGGGACTGTATTTACATTTCTGTCAGTGCAAAGCTAAGGTCTCTGTTATACCTGCTACCCTTGTGTGTCTCAGGTTTACTGTAGGGCTTTTCTCAGTGCCACAAAGCTGGGAGCCGCATCCTCCAGGGTCCTGTGGCTTTTAGCCAGACCACAGCAGCTGCAGGCAGAGCAGGCATGGGAGGGCATGCAGGTCTGTTCAGTCCATGGGTCTCTCGGGTATACATCGCCCTAGAAAACCAGATTATCACCTGTTAATGATTTAGTTCTTGCTTACTACCATGGTGGACAGTTCATGCCCAACTGGGCCATAGTCATTTAGGGCAGATCAGTGACATAGTGTAAGTCCCAGCAGTTTCCTTTCGTCCTTCATCCCAACTACATCCTGACGTTTTTCTTGATGGCCATGGGGATGTATTGCAAGAATTAAACAACCATATGACTCCCAGTTTCAATCCCTGAGCATCTGAGGGCCATGACTCAGTGCATTAATTTACAAAGCAGTCTGCAGATGTTGGAACATCCACTATTCAAGCGAAGTCAGGTTTAACTTGGACGGTGCTAGCACACCTCCGTAATGTTGATGCATAGTTCTCCTTATACATCACCCCGTTGTTCTTGAGTCTGACTGCATATGCGCTATTTGGCATATTTCTCAAGTGCCTTCATGGTGCAGAATGTGGTCAAAATGTACGTGCAGATTCAGCAGAAGAGCAAATCCTGTCTGTGCTTCCTAGTCCACCATGTGGTTAGCTAATGAAGCCAACCCAGGAGGTCCATGGCAATATGCAAGTAGATCACTCGGGAAAGACCTAATGCATACAAAGAGCCTGGAAAAAAAGCATGGGGAAGTGATGGATGGCTTGTTTGGAGAGGTTTTGCTTGTGTTTTCAAAATGCTGATGTGTGGTTTATTTTACAGTACATGTCGGGATTTGGAAATGAACATGTTTCTGAGGATCCACGCTGTCCAGGAGCTTTACCAGAGGGACAGGTACTGAAGTTTTTTTAAGTGCTTTATTGAACTGACATGGAATAGAGTGAATATCTGTTCCATGGGTTTCTTTTCATCTTAACATGTTTCCTTTCTCTCTGCCACCACAAAAGTCTCCAGGAGCCTTCTTTGTGCAGGACTGGAATAATAAGATGCTGGCAAAAATCAGAGTTAAAGATTTCCATTCATGCTTTCTATTTTTAAGTTACTCATGAGTTTCCAAGATTACCTCTTCTCAACAGCATTTTTTCTTTTCAAAAGGAGTTTGCAGGAAAAGTGGCTCGGCCACACTGAGAAGGAATCCATTGGCTCTGGAATAAACCAGAGCAGAAGTCTGAAGCTTGCCAGAGAGACCTGCTCACGCAGGAGATGCAGCTTTTGGCATTTCTGTAGGAATTGGGTTCAATGAAGCTAGCTTATAAGCCTTTGGCAGGACAGCCGCTTCTTTGTAGGGAGGGGACATGAATGCCTGTAGTAATAAACTAAGAGATTCATTCTTAGAAGTAAGTAACTTCTGAGCATGTTAGATTAAAATAAATTATGTTGGGTCTTTCTGTTTTAAAGAAAGGAAACCCATGTGATGCTAGCCAGTCAGTCTGCAGAGGCAAGAATGAAATCCTGAAGAATTAAAGCTCTCCGGTCTCCTTTATGCTGGTGTCCTTTACACCAGCGCACATTTTACGGCTGACTGCGCCCTCCTTTGGATGCTCTGTGACCCTTTGGACTTGGATGGCAGCATTTTACACTCAGTCAATGGCATCCCTTGGTGCAAGCCAGCTCCTCTTCATCCTCTGTGCAAAGAGACCAGCAGAATTAGGGTCAAACCGGGAACTTCACCCTTCTCTTTTCCTGAGTTTTCTGAATCTCCCCAGTTCTGATGTTTTACATGTTGTGTGCCAGTGTGGATACTAAAACACAACATGAGGACATGTTACAGATGTATATGTCCCCTAGGTCTGCACTGCAGCCTATGGTGTGCCCACAAGAAAGAAAAACCACTGTGCTGGATCAGAGTGATGGCTCAGCTGGGGCAGTGTCTTGTTTCTGAGACTGGCTATAGCAGATGGGTGGAGAAAAGATGTAAGAAGGAGGCACCTTAAAACTGGGAGATCAAGAGCGGTGACTGCTGGTCTGAACAGGCAGTGGGCTGTGGTGGACGTGCTCCTTGTGATTTCCCAGAGCAGCACTGCTTTTCAGGTGAGGAGACCCCTCCAGCTCCTAGTGGAGGTACCCTCATCTTGACAGAGTTTGAATGCGGTGACAAAAGAGTTAATAGAAAAATCTGAGAACGAGTTAGACAGAAAAGTCTCCAGTCCCAGGGGTGGATCCTTTCTCCTCTGCAGTATTTATAAGACTGGCATCTGCAATAGTGCTGGCTAAGATAAAAATGACAAGGGCTATTGATCCCCCTGCTTCACTGCCTACCCGTACCAACAAGATGGAGTTTGAGGGCTGGAAGCTCCGTGTGTTATGAGAGTTTTACCTCTTCCTTCTGCCCACCTCTCAGGGCAGTGTTTGATACTGTATGGATGGCTGATCTGCTCAGCCACAGCAGGATGACAGGATGCTAAACTAGACCTTGCAGGAGGGAGATGGGATAGCAAATGGTGTATGACTGTCCCACCGGGGTATTTCCTGCAGTTCTTGGATGCCTTTGCTTCTTGCTGATCTCAAACAAATAGATGCTGGCCTACTTAGATCAAAATGTCAAGTTTCTGTTCTCTGAAGAGGAGGAATCTGTCCTTCAGTTATGAACTCACAAGGGCTGCGAAACTCTCACTAGTCATACCCACGGCTCTGCAAAGGGGAAAGTGTCCCCTTTGTACTCCAAAGGAGGACTGTCACTGTGTAGAAGCCCTGTGGAAAAGCAAAGGCTCCCACACAGGTCACTCCTGCTCTCGGGCAGCAAACAGCACTGGCAGGAGGAAGCAGCACGCCACCAAAATGCCTGCTCTGGGCATCCCTCCCCTGGGCAGAGGGCAGGAGGAGAAGGGGACGTTTAGTGTGTAGGAGGGAAGAAGCAAAGGTGCAGCTGCTGGGAGTCTTTATCAGCCCTCTGGAAAGCCAGACAGACATGGTGCTCTGGGGCAACACCTCTGAACACTTGGTCTCAAAAAAAAAATTCTGCATAACAATGGTCTGCTTTGCAGTCTGTAAGCGTTGGGAGTAATCCCCTTTTCCCTGACACTCCTGTCGCCGACCCTACCAAGCACTGCCCCGTACAGCTTGCTCCAGCAGCAGGCATACTGCCTCAATGGCTGTGCCCATTCCTTGGGGCACTTTAGTAGCCTCTTGCATGTGGAAATAGGTTTTGGGGTCTGGCTGGTACCCCCAGGGCATCCAGCTTCACAGGAGCAAGAAGATACTGGGGCTGATGCACAGGCTCAGGAGCAGAGCCCACCCCACGGCATTGGGGTGCTGGGTGCCCGTGGGGTCTGCTGCCGGGGGCTCCAGAGCTAAATCCTGTGCCCCTGCCCCTTACTCCTTGTTTTTCCTTCTCCTCCCATTCAGAATAACCCGCAAGTCTGCCCGTACGGCCTGTACGCTGAACAGCTCTCGGGCTCTGCCTTCACCTGTCCCCGGCCCACGAATAAGCGAAGGTATCGTGACCTCCAGCAGTGGGCAGGAGATGTGGGGCGCTTGGGGTGGGGGGTCGGGAGCAATGGAGAGGCTGCCTCTGTGCCACCAGAGCTTTCTGCGAGCCCAGGCGGGCGGAGGTGGCAAAGCATGCATCCAAAAACCTCCACCGTGTGCTGGGAGAGGGGCAAGGGCAGAAAACCACAGGAGAGAGAGAGGGTGGTCGAGTGGGGTGAGCGGGCTCTGAAAATGCTGAGAAAGAGGGTGTCGGGATGGGGAAGAAAACAGTTTTCTGAGGGAGGAGAGGAACAGGAGGGGATGTTCACAGGGGCCAGACGGTCCCGAGGGAGCTGTGTGCTGTGTGAAACAACCTCGGGGTCTCAGCCCTGGTGCTGCAGTGAAAACGTCACTGCTGCGGCTGGCACTGGTAAGCACCTGATGGACAGTGTCAAAACCAAGACTCTGAGCAGGACTCTTCCCTCCTCTTAAGGGACACTCCTTCAGGCCGGCCAGGGCCAACGAGGCACTAGCTTAGGCTGTACCTGTTTTGGGGCTGGCCAGGGGCTCAGACCAGTGCCAGGCACCCAGCACACTGCTTACTACCCCGCGTTCCCAGCAGTGCTGGGGACAGCTTGTTCCAGCCGGCAGCAAACGTCCCAGAGCTCTGTCCCGGTCATCGTGCTCCAGCTATGACCAGACTGCAGAAGATGGGTTTCTCATTTTGCTTCTCCCACGGCGGCTTTTCTGTCCCTTCTGTTGTTCGTTCAAATGAAAGGCAAATGCATTATCTGAGCTGCCTAGCAGAGCTCTGCTCTCCGGGCTGGTGCCAGCTCGCGGTGTGTGTGGGAAAGGGATGAATCATTGTTTGCGGCACGAAGATGTCCTTGATGGAAATTTTCCAGCTCTCAAGGGAGAGTTCCCTCCTCCCCTCTCCCACCCACCCAAACTGCAACCACCACTGTTAACACATCAAAGGCAGCCCTGCCTAGCTCAGGCTTTCCTGATTACCTCTGCTCTCCCACCTGATTAAAAACCCAGCTTCGGGCTCGGCTGTGCCTGTGCACGGTGTGCGGATGCCAGCCACGGCTGCCGGAGTGGTGGGGGCAGCAGGGGCTGCAGCCACAGACACAGCAGGCAGCAAGGAAGGAGGGTGACGGTCCCAGGCAATGATGGAGGCATGGGGGGACCTCCTACAGCAGTAGGAAGTGTCATCCCACATAAAACTCTGGCCTTCACTGTATGGGCTCGCTGGTGGTCCTACGGGCATGGCCAGATAGGCATAGGATGCTACTTTCAGTAATCCATCCAAATTCAGATACTGGCTGTGACCTGTGTCCTGAAAGTTCCTCTGTACTTTCAGTTAGACACTGTGCTCATACCTGTCTTGTCTCAGCTGCTTTGTAGCTGTGTTTAAATAGGATTTTTTCCACCTCAGAGATAGCTGTACCTTTAATTTTTGATATGCGTGTGTGAATGTAAACATATGTAATTATATTTAAACACACATATAGACATTTACCTACATATAACAGCATATATTTGTATTTAGAGCCTATAATAATAAAAAGCCATCTCTCTGGAGCTCTCTGGCTGTGAGCTGGTGTTTGATATTTAATACACCTTTTGGTCCAGTTGCCACTAATGTAAATGTTATTCATGCCTTTAGGAGCTCAATCAGCTGGCAGCCACCCAGAGGATTTAACCTCTTCCCCAGGCTAATCCAGGCCTTTTCCTTCTTTGTAGCTGGCTGTATCGGATCCTACCTTCAGTCTGCCACAAACCCTTCAAACCTCTCAAGGAGGGCTACTTGACACAGAATTGGGATGAAGTTGAGCCTGACCCCAACCAGGTAACAGTGCTGGAAAGAGCTCTTGCCGGGAGGACAGTCAAATATTAAGCTAACCAGAGGTGCAAAGACACTGAGCTGCAAGAGGTCTGAGGAAAGCTGTAGGGAGCTGGGCGGCTGGCCAACACAGGAGGTGGGTCCTGACTGCCACCCATCGTTCCTCACCTATAGGTCATCCAAGGAAAGACAGTCCTCCATGCGATGCTTGTTGCTTCCCATCTCAAAGGATGCTTGTGCTGCTTCCCAGCATGGCTGCAGTGTCACAGGGTTTGGTCTGTGCTATCTAGCATCTCCCTTGGGGGTGCCTTTTGGCCAACTCTCAGGCTGCTCTCTCTTCCTCTTCAGTTTCCCCCATCAAAGGCTCATCATGCCCCAGCCCAGCAGGCAGAGCAGAATCACGTCTCTGCCATCCATCCCCTCCTTCCCTGTGCTTTCATTGAGGCTGCTGGCTGCCAGCCTGTTTCTCTGCAGCCCTCGTGGGAAATCAAGCTTCATTTTGGAGAGTCATGCAGAGACACGGCATTTGTCTTCCTCTGTTACAGCCTTGCCATCATCTTTAATCATGATTTCTTCCCTGCCAGCCCCAGAACTTTTGGCTTTGCTAATCTGACTCTCTTCTCCTGCCTTTTTCCTCTCAACATCATATCATGGTCATCAGTTTTTACCCCTCTCAGGTTTTGCCCTTTGATGCATCATCATTAGCTAATTCCCAGCCTCCCAACAGCCTTGCCATTTGTCTAAATACTTTCCTAGTTCTGCTGGAATATGTTTTCTGGCCACTGACCAAGGAGCAGTGACACACTTGTATTTAGGACCCTTTGGTGCTCCTTCCCAAATGAAGCTCCGACGACTTCTGTTACCACCTCATCTATCCCTGATGCTCCTTCACAGCCTGCATCTACCATTACAGTTATTTATGATTACGGCAATTCCAAGATGCTCAGCTCTCGAGCATCTCAAGCCATTTAGGTGTAGCACATCTTTTACCTAAGGGAACAGCAATGAAGCTTCCGCCCACTCTCTCACCACTTTCAATGGCAATCATCAAACCCAGAGGGGTTATTTCCTAGCAGCAACTGGGACCCATCTTGCTGCTTTCCTTCTCACCCTCTCTGAAGCAGAGCCAGAGACCAGGTTCAGTTTGTTGGACAAGACGAACACTCCCCTGTGGTGCTTTGTGTTTCACCCAGCTCATTTAAGGAGCTTTCCCAATCGCCATCCATCTAAAAGGATGGCCATATGGAGGTACCTTATGCAAAGCCCATTGAAGTCAATGGGAAAAAAAATCCCTTAATGTTGCCCAAAGGCAATGGGAGAATTATAAAAGGCACAGGGAACAAAACAGAAAAGGGGACAAAGATGATGGAAAAATATGGAGTGACATCCATACAAGTAATGCTGAAACAGAAGAAAGCTCTCCAGTCTGGAACAGAGATGACCAAGGGAAACTATGATTGAGAGGCACGGAGAAAACGAATACCAATAATGAATGTCACATGAAAAAATAAATAAAGGCATAAACTGTGAAACTTCTTGCCAGAGGATCCAGGTGGGTTTGAAAAGTGATTGGACAAACCTTGGAGAGAGAAAACCTATAACGTAATAGTAAACACAGAGGTGGCGTATCTCAGGAGGCTCACAGATGACACAGCAGGGAAACAACACTAAAAGCTTCCCTGTTTTAAGCACCTGACACTGACAGCCACTGGCTGTCTTTTCCAGCTCAGGGCACTTGTTCTTCTCTTCTTGCATCAGTGAAACCCAAACGCAGCAGAGAAACATCGGAGGAATGGTGCGCAGTGGCTTAGAAATTTGCGAGCATTTTGGAGGAGAGGGGCCAGGCACCATCTTTGGTTGCAACCAATGGGCTGGATCATATTTCCCACTCTCCTTGTCCCACAGGAACGACAGCTGTGGAGGTGTCCACAGGGACCAAAGTGAAAATGAAGCTGTTATGCAGGAACTGCACTATACTTATTACTTCATCTGTAGAGTTACTGTCATCTTCCGTATTCCTCAGTGAGAACGGACCATCTTCATACCCAACGTTTATTTCTCTTCTTTTGCCTGTTCTCCCTCTCTCTCTCTCTCTCTCCCCCAGGTCTTCAACGTCTCCTCTCTTTGTCCTTCTGCCTGTCCTTTCTGTCAGTATTTCCCAATGGTTTCTGTCAACTGGGTCCCAATTCCCAACCCTGAAGGCTTAAAACAATCATTAGAGGAACAGTTCACATTGAGATGTCACTGCTGGCCTTCACAGCTGCCATGAAATGAACAGGAGCTGGGGAAGGTCTCACTGCTGGAGGTGGCAGCAGGCTCAGGAGCACCTTCTGACCATGATTTGCGTTGGCTCTGGTTCATGTCTGGAAGGCTGTCTTGGAAACCAAAGAAAAACATGCTTGAAAGAAGTCCAAAAGCAAAACCTGAAGTTCAGCACTCTCTTGCCCACTCATCTGTGAGGTGTCAATACCTCGCAAGGTTCACATCTGATCTGCTTGTGAGTGTGTTTGGTGTCTCCATCCAGAATACACAGCTTCTCCAGCAGCCTCTTGCCCTCCACCCAGCATCCCAGCAGTGTGACCCTGAGCAGACACCATCACAGAGCTGCCCGTGGTCTGCTGGGGAGGAAAACGTTGGCTCTGCCAGTCAGCAGATGGGATGGGGGAAGGAAGGGATGAGGGATGGATCCAACCTAGCTGATCCAGGGCTGCTGCGAGGCTGTGGTGGTGGGATGGTCTCAGGAAACAGATGGCTTTGGAGAGCAGAGTGGAGAGGGCCAAGCTCCAGGGCCAGGCCTGGGGTGCAGCTTATTAATTAGTGATGAGACCCTGTTTCGCCCAGCTTTACTGGCAGATGCAGTCACTGGGCGCAGTTCCCTGTTTCCTCCTGAGGCCGGCTCTCCAGGAGAGCCTGACAAGTCACGTGGCTACCCACATTTTGATTTGGGTTTGGAAAACTTCCATGATGCTTGGGGGAATTTAATATCTTTGTATTCCTTTCAAATTTAGCTGAAATTTCACATAGTTCAAAATTATTAGGAGCGGCAGGCACAGACACAGAGTCCCATAAACTTTGTTTTCTCACAGCACCAGCCTAAAATCATGTCAAGAACTGCCAGGTCAGGCAGCTAAAAGCAAGAAAATGTTCTCATGGATGCCCAGAGTCATAGGCACTTCATCTGGGGTCAAGTGTATCAATGCAGAGTATATACCTGGCAGCTGGCCACGTCAACATCACCCTAATTTTGGGTGTTTGGACTGGTCTGCACTGAACCCCTGCAGTAAGGGGCTTTTAGCTGCAGCACCTTGTTCCCAAGAGCTGCAAAGGCCCTTAATATGATATCAGCGGTAATAAATACTTCGGACTCCTCTGGCACCTTCTGCCTGAGGATCTTGACAGGCTTTGCAAGAAGTAATTAGTGCTGCTTGTAGCTCCCACTCACGCAGGTGGAGATATTTCTGCTTCGGATGCGGGGAAAATGAGGTGGAGCAAACAGGAGTGTTATGCTCAGGTCATGGATGGAGTGAATCATCCAGCGTGGAATGGAGCACAGAACCGTGACAATTTGGCTGTGGAAAGCTGGCGCATCGGAATTTCTTTACTCTCAACAGCATTGTTAGTAATAGAGGAAGAGACAGCTTTTAAATAGGACTTTTTTTTAAACCTTGGCACTACACAAGCCTGCCAATTATTTTACAAAATTATGATTAAAAAGGAAAAAAAGCTTCATAAATCAAAAGAAATCTATAAACCAAATTAAGCAAGGCAATGAGGAAAGAGAAAGCTACTTCAGCTAGCAGAGGGCAGGGAAGCAGGGGCAGGTGGGACGGGGTTCTGCTGTCTTTTGAATTGCCACCATTTGCATTATAACTACTGGCATCGCTTTCTTGCCTTTTGTTTGCCACAATCTAGCTGCGATGGAAACCTTTTGAGATCCCGAAAGCCACTCAGAACAAGCTGGACTTTGTGAGCGTAAGTTGGGGGGCCCAGGCATCCAGGGATCCTCCATCTCTGCTCCCCCTTGGGGAGCAGCGGGGCACACGGGATGCTCAGCATTGGGCTAACAGCTGTGGTTTTGACACTGCTGGGCTTGCAGAGCATCTGTGGGAGAGGAGAAGATCCCAGATTTCAACCAACTGACAGTGGACTTGATTTTCTTCATTGCCTTTCAAGGAACTGTTTGAAAAAAAAAACCCAATCCCCAACTCTCCCCAGTCCCTGGGCTGGAAAACACCAGCTTACATGGATTTTTAAGAAACCCTTCATATATTAAAGAAAAGCCAACACATTTGGTAAAAGGCCATACATGGAAAGGCTGTTAGTGGTATGGGAAGTGGGGAGAGGGGGTGAGCCCCAGTGAGAGGGTGGGATGAGGGGAGGAAAGGGGGCTGGCCCCTGCCCCGCTGCCTGCTGCTCACTCCTGATGCTTTGGGTTTGCCCGTAGGGGCTGCACACTTTGTGCGGTGCTGGTGAGCCCAGAGGACGCAATGGCATCGCTGTCCATATTTTCGTCTGCAACACCTCCATGCTTGACAGGTCAGTGAGTGCTACGCTGGAGGCTCGGGCTGCGCCAGGCTGGCTGCCTGCATGTATATGTCTCTCGCTGCTGGGCTTGAGTCCAGTGGTGCTGTCTTTATGTCCCTGTGTTCCTGCATGCACAGGCGAAGGCGTTCATGGTGTCCATGGCAAGTGTTTGTGAAGCAGGTTGTGCTCCATGGCCGAGCATTGGGGGAGTGGGTGGGGAGCCACCAAGAGAAGGAAGAAGCTGGGCATGGGGATGCAGCAAGAGGAGATGTATTGGATCTAGGTGCCCTCATCCCAGGGACCAGAGCTGCTCCTTGGAGGTCGACACGCACACAGCCTCTGGTGGGCATCGCTACCCCCTGCAGCAGCTCATGGGGGAAGTCAGCCCTGCTCCCCAGTTTACAATGCCTGAGGCACCCATGGCTACAAAGGCCATGACCTGGCAGAGGTCAGAGGAGATCCTGCTTCCAGACCATGCACATTAAACCTTCCTACCTCCACTGCACCTGTCCATATATTGCATTCTCCGTCCCACAAGTAGCATTTCCGGTGCCAAAGGGGAGACTTCTGCCATGTCAGTCTCCCAGCTCAAAAATCCTCAGCTGTGGTCATGGCATGTGCAAGCGTCTGGTGTTTACAGCACCTTGACCTTCCTGTTCTCCCTTTTCTTTAGATGCCTTTATAATTCGGATGGCGACTTCCTGATTGGTGAGTTGATGCTTTGGTTTTTCCTTTCCCCTTTGAGGGTCTATCTGGGTTGCCACCTGCCTGCCTCTTTGTTCCTCCAGAGCCTTGGGCCCTACAGCCAAGATTTGGAGCAGAGGGTTCGCTTCATCCTCCTGCCATCCAGATTTGGTGGTCTGGCACCAGCTGGGCTGTTGGGTGGGTTGCACCGCTCTCCTGCAGCTCAGAGAGGGCCCATCTGTGCCAGACCTCAACTTTGGTTTTGAGCAGTGACCTAGCTTCCTTGGCGTGGTGCTCAGGGCTCGTTTCCCAGCGGTCCCCAGATTGGTATTAGGCACACCACGGGCAAAGGTTTTCTGGAAAACATAAGCCTCAGGATTTCTGAACAGCTTACAGCTAGACACCTTCATTGCTTCAGTCCAAGAGTATTTGGCATGGCAGCTTAGCTCCCACACTCCGCCAGCCTCAGGCAACCAGACTGCCACGATGAGTGTTGAGATTGGCACATAATATGTGCACATGCTGAAAAATATTCTGAGCCGTATCAGAAGCCTGATATTTACTTGTATCTTTCTTGACCGAGGGACAGAAGTGCCTTGGGGTCACCAACAGAAACATTTCTCCCATCAAATAGCTATTAAATTCTTCTTGCTCACCTCCCTCACTACTGTGAAGTAAAAGTGCCAGGGTAGGTTTTGTAAATCTGCTAGTTTTTCAAGTCAAAATGTGAGCTCTCCTGCACCAGGACGGTCAAGGAAGATAATGCAGACATTAGTGAAACATCATTTCTACCCTCAGGAAGCAGGGAGAATTAGTTACTCCCAGACATCTCACACTGCCGCAGTCACGAAAAGGATGGCTACGTGCACCATTTTATGTGAAGATCATGAGACTGACAGTTATGGCCTCAAATATATCAAGTCTCATTTACTTGGACTGTGGCACAAACTCTATGTTAAGGGAGCATAAAGTGATGGATGGCCTAACCTCAGGCAGGTACCTGCTGTGATGTGGGGGCCGTGGGACTGGTCTGGAAGCTCTCCCTCCAGTGCAGGCATCTCTGCTGCAAGGCTCTGCATGGGAGAGAGAGCCCAGCCCCGCTGTGAAGCAGGGTCAGAAAGGGCCCATTGCTCTTCCTTGGAGCCTAAGTGCTCTGGGGGCACAGAGAAGGTGGCAATCACCACGTTGCTTCAGCTTCTCTGCCCGCATTTTGTTTCCACAGTGCCCCAGCAAGGGAAACTGCTCATCACAACTGAGTTTGGGAAGATGATAGTGGAGCCCAATGAAATCTGTGTCATCCAGGTAAGGGCTGACTGTGCCTGGCCTGTGGCTCAGAGCCCGATGTTGGAGCAAGTCAACTCCTGCATTCAGCTCTTTGTGGTTTGTCAGGAAAGTCCTGCGAGGATCCTAGTATCTACCTTTATTTTCCAGCAAGGAATGCGTTTCAGTGTGGAGGTGTTTGGAGAGACCAGAGGCTACATCCTGGAGGTGTACGGGGCACACTTCGAGCTGCCTGACCTAGGACCCATCGGTAACAACCTCCCATCAGAGCTACAGTGAATTTCATAGAGACAGCCAGGATTTACAAGCCCCAATCCAGCCTTTTATCACCTATGTAATATATACTCCTGTGCACATGCTTCTTCCCAAAGACATTTTCCATCCCAGCACTGTTATTCCCCAGCAGAGCAAGTGGCCCCCTGAAAAAATGTGACAGCTCAGTCATCCCAATTTTCCCCTGGGACTGAAGGGACCATTTCTCTCCCACCTCCTTTTCCACTCTCTCTGTTTCCTTCTGTTTTGGGAGTCCCTGTCTGCTGGCTCTGAACCTTCTGTTCCTACCAAAAGGAATTCAAAAGGTCACCATCATCAATGCTTCTTACTTACAGATATGACTTAAACTGGAGTGATAGGAGAGAAATTATCTGGTAAAAGGAAAGGCAGATTTTAGAGGCAACAGGTATTCTTGAAGCCCCATTTCAGATTTAATCAAGTGTTTCCCCCCCACACACATCTCTGTTAACAGAGGCGCTTTAGAGCTCTAGAGCCTAGAGCACCTTAGTGTCAGAAGCTGCTCCCCTTGGAGAATTAGAAATCAATAAAATGAGCAGCACAGGACTAGGATCAGCAACACATTCACATCTCCATGTTGTGCTGCCAGGGCGGATCTGCTTTCACTGAGAACAGGTCTAGCCCTCATAAATTACAGATCCTCTCTGCCAGCTGCCTCCTGGTCTGTGCAATGTCACAGATCATGAAGGCGCAGCCTCTTGCTGCCGTGACAAAGACATTGCAAGGGTGCACAGCATCTGAAGGCCCACCGTCCCCACTGCGGTTTCCCAGCCAGCTTTCTGGAGGTGCTCAGCTCAGGTTATTTCACCTTCCTTATCACTGGAGTACTTGCCTCCAAACTTTTCTTGCTGACAAAAACACCTCCTGGTTACTGCTACTAAGATTGTCTTAGGGTAGGGAAGCAAAACTTCCCTTGTAACAGCTAAAATAACTACAAACCCGGTACCAATAGTTCTCCACTTTCAGACTGGTGTTTTGGGGTTGGCTGTTTTTCATTTCAGGTAGCGTCCCCCTTCCGCCCCCCGTCTGGGCTTGTTTTATATCTCTCGGTGAGATCTAAAAGCCTTCAAGCCACGCTTGAAGTAAACTGCTTAGGTATTATCAATCAGTAACAAGCTTAGTGTGGACCATCTGCATTCAGAGGGCCTTTGCAAACATCTCATAGCTGTAGTGAAACTGAAGCTGGGCATTCCTGCAGTGGGGAACCAGCCCAATCTCCAGCCATTTACTGGGACCCCGCTCGAGCATCTCTCCCATGTGATGTGCGCTGCACAGCTCTTTCCGCATCGAGCCTACAGTGATTTTTCAGCAGCTTTCCTTTCAGCCGGCTGAGGTTACCTGTCTTCACCCACTTCTTGCGCCCCATGCCTGCTCCACTTGATTATTGATATTGTTGCCACTGCCTGTTTGTAACAAGTTTTCCCATTAGCTAGTTTTTCAGACACCGTGGGACTGGGGTGGGTTTTTTTTGGTCTCCAGAAGCAGGAATCTATTATAACGTTTACTTTCTGAAGAAAAAGAAAATGAGTGCACTTGCCTGTAAACCTTTGCAGGAGGTGGTAATTATAAGAGCTCCTCTTCTCACCACCTACCCGCCTTCCCCTCAGAGACCAAGATCCTTTGTATTTCAGTCTTACTTTATTCTAACTTCACTTTTCACTGGAAAAAATGACAGCTGGAGAAAAGCACTGACTGTTAAACCCTAGCAGCAGGTAGTAATGTCTGCATTTTTATCCAAGAAATTCAAAACCACTTCATAACAACAATACTAATGAGAAGAAGAATACTTCAGCACCCATATGGTGCTTTACACTTTGAAAATGCACTGCTCATGCTAACCAACCCCTCAGTATGCCCAGAGTTTGTAGGTATCGCTAGCCCTTATTTTATTACTCTTTCTACAAGTATTCAGAAATGTATTTGGCCCCCTCATGACATGCCTCGTAACTTCTGCATGGCTAAGTGTCCAACCAGCAGAATGTCCAGGAGCAGAGAGCAGTTCACCCTCCATTTTTTGCTTCATTCCTATTTGTTGCATGCCTTTAATTGAGGTTGACATACTAATCTTATTCAGAAGGCAACTCGGGGAGACTTGTCTTAGTCCCGTAAGGGGAGCATGGACTTAAATACTAGGCTGTATTACAATTACCTACTCGTAGGAGCACAAGAAGTACCTGACTATTTCAGGTTTCGTGGTGGGCCAAGAACCAGTAACATCATTCAAAACGCAAAAGGGCACCCACAAAGCCAGGAAATTGCACCAGCCTCTCACTTTGCTAGCAGGTTGCCCAAAGAGCTCTGGCATCTCTCTTTCTTTCGCAGGAGCCAACGGCCTGGCCAACCCACGTGACTTCTTGGTGCCCGTTGCATGGTATGAGGACCGCCAAGTGCCAGGGGGCTACACAGTGATCAGCAAGTACCAGGGCAAGCTGTTTGCAGCTCAGCAGGTGAGGATGCCCCTGGAGAACAGGTAACACTGAAGTGCAGCAACTGCCAGTGAATGGTCTGGGATATGCAACTCAGTAGTGTGCATGTAGTCTCAGGAGGTTAAGAGGAGCAGGACTGAGCCCTTGCCTTGCTGGGTCATTCATCTTCCCAGTTGAGGCTCCTCAGTCTGGATAAAAGTGTTTGTGAAAACTTGGCTGCCCAAAGACTCAACTTTGCCTCACTGTTTCCATATGTTTATAGTGAGAGAGTAGAAAAGAGGAGCTGCAGCTGCTGTGAAAAGCCAGGCTTTCCTTACCAGAGAGCCAGTGTTGCAGCTGGCCTCGTTCAAGCACTGCCTGGGCACTCAAAAGCCCTTAGAGACCAAACCTCAGAGGGAGGGCTGAGGCTCACCAAGTGGAAATACCGAAGAAAACCATGTTCTCGCAATGTCGAGTGGTGCCAAAAGGGCTTCATGCTCCAGGCTGCTGGTGTACCTCTCATCAGCACTAAACCCATTTTTAATTTGGGAAAGAGTAGTGCCCCGCATATGTGCAGCAAGTTGGAAGACTGTGTATGGTAACCCTCTGTCTCTTTGCTTTGGTAGGATTTCTCGCCCTTCAATGTTGTAGCTTGGCACGGGAACTACACGCCATACAAATACCATCTGGAAAAATTCATGGTCATTAATTCTGTTGCTTTTGACCACACGGTAAGTTCTGGAGCTGGGCAAGCCAGAGCAAAGCTGTGTGGATACCATAGCATCCAAACTCATCCTGAGCTCCAGGGGCACAGCGCCTGTTAAAAAATACGTTGTGCTCTAAGAAACAGTGTGAAATCTCTTGCACTGCTTTCCCTGGGCCCAAACCAAGCTCTTGTAGAGAAAGACAACCTCCTTTGTGGTACAAAGACATAACTGGAGGTTGATCAGCTTCTTAAACAGCTTTATGCAGCTTAGCATAGAATTTCTGTGCCCTGGAGCAGAGCTGAATACCGAAGCCAACACACACCGTGCAAGTCAGCAAAAAGACTTTTGCTTCAAATTCTTGCCCTGATTTGTTTCTTCCAATTGCACAGAGTCCTTCCCCTGGTTCCTCTGAGCCCAGCACTGAAATTTGTTTGAAGAGCTGGCAGCTTTTATTGCAATAATTTCTAAATCTTATGGAAAATAACTAAAGCCAAAACTAATGTGAGCAGCTCTTCTAAAAAGGAAACCAGCCCAGTGGGAGATGTGCCCGCAGTAATGCCATCTCTTGGCGCTGCTTCTGCAAGTGGGTGTGCAAGGAGACTGGAGCACGTCTAGTGAGACAACCAACAGAAATTATTGTTTAAATTCGAGAAAAGCCTGCCAGGAGAAGGATGGCTTTGGGATCAAAGCCCAGAAAATCACTTTACTGGACTAGAGACTTCAAAAATCCTTGAAGCAAGCCACAATTTCTCTGCATTTTGTTCTCCCTGTTTGTAAACTAACAGGGCTGTGAGGCTAGATGCCTCCAGTAGGATGTTCCTGTCCTCTGTAACTGGCCAAGGAAGAGGTATGGTTCCGTGGTAGGAGGGGTGCTGGAGACTGCTGCTGGAATTACAGTACCCCATCTTGTGGGGCTGTCCCTCCTCTGCATCTGTTCCACCGACTCCAAGGACATCATTGCTGGGGCAGGGAAGGCTCTCCAAGGCTGCCTATAGGAAGAACCATCCAGTCCCATCACTTGTCTTTCATGTTCATCACGGGATCAAGATGCTGGGTGCTGTCACACAGTTTCACAAATTTCACCCACACCACCAGGTGCAGGTAGTAAAAGTGTTTTGGCAAGGGAGAGGCTGTATGAATCGGGTTTACCAGCTGGATGACCTGAGCAGATAGCTCTGGGCCTTGCTTTGTTTCATGATTTTTGCTTTGTTTCTTTCAGGATCCTTCTATCTTCACTGTCCTGACAGCCAAGTCGACCCGTCCTGGAGTGGCACTTGCTGACTTTGTCATATTTCCCCCGCGATGGGGGGTAGCTAACAACACCTTCCGTCCACCATACTACCACCGTATGTCTGCTCTTCGTTGGTTGTGCTTGAGTACAGGACTGCAGGGAAAAAACAAGCCTCCAAGCTGAGAGCACGTGCAGGGAAGAAGCAGTCTGATTTGTTGCCCTTGGCACAGTTAGAGTCAGCTTCTTGAAGTCAGTCAGTCCTCCCTGGAAAACGAACAAACCCAAAGATGTTCCTACTTAGAGCATCTCAGGAAAACTCAGAGATGATGGGCTGGTGGTGTCTGCATAGATGGATGCGTCTGTACTCAAGGGGCTCCCACTGAGACCGGGTGCACATTGAACTTGGCATTGCACAGATGCATCAGAAATTGCCCTGTCATCCAGCCATGAATTGCTTAATATCTCATTAGAGTACATAGATAAAGAACAGGAGAAAGGAAAATACAACATCACATGTGGCAAGACGCAGGGAGACATAGAGCTGCCCAAGGCCACTCGCAGGGTGAGATCAAAGTTGCAGCAAAGGTTTGAATTGGCTCTCGTGAACCCTTCTTCAACATCTGCACAGTGATGGAGGTACCTCTGGCATTTAAGAAGCCAGAGATCAGGAACTGGTCTCCTTCTCAGGCAGCTGGTCAGTTTTGGGGGGATTTGGTTGCCATCACCAGAGCTGGTTTCTTTTTGGCAGTTTTTGGTTTCAACTTGGCAGAGCATGGCCACACATTGCATTGAACGGCTCCTAGAAATCCAGTTGCTCAGATGGGAATGCCCTTCCAGGGTACGGGTGAGGCAACCTGCTCTATGAGACTGAGGGGGAAAGCTTGCTTATGCCGCATCCCTTCTATCGACAGCTAAAAGGCCCCAAATCAGAAGCTATCAAGGTCACACTATGGTCACTTCGAAGTGCTGAGAGGCTTTCTCCACACTTACTAACCACAGTTTAATAGCCAGCTCCTCCTGCTACTTAGATATATTTCCAAGCGTCTTGGGGGCTGACAGAATTAGCGGCACTTGCAAGCACAGTAGGCAGCTGTGCCACCATCTGAGAAAATCCCAGAGGCAAAGTCCTGCCCTGTCATTCCGCTTTCATTCCCAATAATGAGTATGACATGGAAACATGTCTTCTGACTGGCTGGGATAGTGCCAGGTCACACTTAACTCTCTTATTAGACCCTAAAAGGTGAGACACACAGCCAGTTTACCATGATTAAGTTGCTGGGCATCAGCAGAGCTGTGCTAACTTTCCACAGACGTGTGTTGAACAACATGAACTTCTTCAACCTTGCTTAGTCTGTGGTAAAAGGTGGCTGAAATAATTATCTTCTTTTGTCTGTGTTGTGAGCTAAGAGTACCCATACAGATAGCTACCACAGCTACTCACTTGACCATAGTATCTTGGCCATAGGCTTGAGCAGTAAATTCATGATGAGCAGGCTGGTTGTCCACTCTAGCCCAGCCATGGAGGAGCAGAGCTTGAGTGGGTAAGGCAGACATCGCAATAGTCACTTATCAAGACACTGCACATTAGTTCCCTCTGAAATGAGAGCAGTGATGAGAATCTTGTACCATTAGAGAGGCGTAACAGGACAGAGCAACTCTGGAGTAGGACTAGCACAAGTTCAGTGCTGCTGAACTCTCCTCTCTCCAAATATTTTACAAGAAGCCTATTTTGTTTGCCAGAAATCCCTTATTGCCTTCTCTTCTCAGGTGCAGTGGAAAACCCGTGTTCAGAGAACTATGATGCACTCAGAGTTACTGTATTCATCTTGCCTTAACTTTGCCCCAAGTATAAATATAGCAATGGTGGTCCAAAAATTTCCTCCTAGACACTGTAACTGTTTCACATACAAAGGTGGCTGTGCAGCTTAGAAATACTGACTTCTCTTGGTCACCTTTCTGCATCCCTGGACGCTGTGAATTACTCCTAGGGTCTTTGGACCACAGGTTGAAAAATGTGTCTGATACAGCTTTTATACCATTCATCTGTGTCTGGGAGAGCACTTGTGTGATTCCCATTACGGTGGGACCTAGTATCTAATGGCCACTAAGTGATTTTGACTTCACAGCATCTTGCTTGTAGGGGACAATGCTGTTTTACCAATAGGGAATGGAGGCGCACCTAAGTTCTTGGGGTGACATAGGAAATCTGCGAATAAATAAGAAACTGGACTCAGATCATCTCTTAAATCCTAGCCTGGTTTCCTACTTACCAGCCTAGTCTTCCTAAGCAATAGTATGAGTCCGGTTGCAGATGCGTTGGCAATCCAGCTCTTAAGGTCTGTACCACAGTCTGAGTGCACCAAGAACAGTACATGAGCGAGTTCAGTGAAAAGCCCATAACAGTCTGGTCTTACATGAGATACTGACAACTTGGGATGAAAACTAATAAATGTTTGCATACATATATAGGCCAACTCTGCTTTGAGCTAAATTAGTTTTGTTGCTAAACATTTCAGACCCTGGATTGTACTTAATGAAGACCAAACTAGTGGTTAAAAAGGGCTATATATAACATAGCTACAGAAACGTGTCCTGGTTTTGCAAAAACTGACGGCTAAGCAGAAAGTTGCCATATTGTTTAGTCACATCAGGTCTACTGAAGCTGAAAGCTTGGAATGGCAGTTGTTAAAGTACTTCCCTTACAGGCAGCATAACTCAGAAAGTACTGAATGATTAGAGACAGCCATCCTTACCTAAGTTAGTGGTATACTACTCCATCAGTTTCAGAGGGTCTACTTAAAAGTATTCTTCCTTGGGGAAAGACAAATCTGGCTCCTTGTCTTTGGGCATACAGTGGCTCTTGAGAAATAAGTAAATAATGCACGAATCAAAAGCATAAGGTACTCGAGCACCTGGCTGGACTGGAGATGGTAGAAGAATATCGAATAAAATGATTTCAAGCTTGTAACCTGGGACAGCAGACCAAACCATCTCACCAGACTGCTGGCCAGGCATTTTATGCCTCAGTGCCCGTAACACAGGGATGATTACACTGAACTTTCCTTCCAGCACTTTAAGATCTCTACTCCAAGTCTGTAAGTATCAGGTTACACCATGCAGTCCATATGCAGCTTACACAGCTCAAGGTGGTAGGAAAAGCACAGGTCTACCAACATCAATGCACCTTCATTAGGAAGCTTTGAATTTCTGAATCCAGAGCAGAATAAAGCCTGTACAGCTTTATAAGCATTGCCTGTGGGATCCCTGATGTCCTCTCTTGTGATGCCCCCCTTAGGAACCTCCACTCCACCCACTGCCCAGCCCAGCTTAGCTCGTGGGTTTCAAGGAGCTCACAGCCCAGCTGTGATGCCTCCCCATCGCACTGCCTTGCAGCCTCTTCTCTGTGCTTCCTGCAGGGAACTGCATGAGTGAGTTCATGGGGCTCATCAAAGGCCACTACGAAGCAAAGGAGGAAGGCTTCCAGCCTGGAGGGGCCAGCCTGCACAGCATGATGACTCCTCATGGGCCGGATGCTGACTGTTTTGAGAAGGCGAGCAAAGCCAAGCTGGAGCCTGAGAGGGTTGCAGAAGGGACCATGGTAAGGAGCCAAGTGAGCCAGTAAGATTTCAAATACAGCACAGCATACTGCGGCTGTGCCACTCTCAAAGTACAGCCTAGCTTCTTGCTGGCAAGTTGGAAAAGTAGTTGGACCAAACGGCTGCAGCATTCACCTCCCTTACCGATTGTACTATTCAACTCCCAGGAGCTCCCCTGGAGACACGCGATGCCAGGTAGCTTTGATCATCTGCCCACATAAATTGCTGTCTGAGCAGGAAGCTTGGAATTTTCATAGGTTGATTAATTTAATTTTTGTCTTAGCCTATGGACAAAGAAAAGACACCCCTGTCCTCCTTTTTCCACCCCCTAAAATCTAATGATGATCAACAGACCTTGAACTAGAGCTTTTGGAACAACCTGGCCTTCCTGGGTATGCAGGGAATCCGAAGCCACTCCTGAGACCTGGTTAATACCAGCACTGCAATGCCAGCTCTGAAGAGCTTTCTCCCCCTGGTTTGACGGGCTGGAGGCAGAACCTGGCAGGGCTGGACCATGTGTGTAACTCCTGTTTGTGGCAGAGCAGAGCCACCTTGCCTGGATGCAAACTCTCACTCTCTTGCCCTAACTTACCTTCCCTGTTCCCAACAGGCCTTCATGTTCGAATCATCCCTCAGTCTCGCCGTCACCAAATGGGGCCTCCAGACCTCCAACCGCCTAGATAAAAACTACTACAAGTGCTGGGAACCTCTGAAAAGCCATTTCAACCCTAAATGCAAGTAAAGAGAAGTATTTGTTGCTTGCAATATGTGAGCGAAGACAGGGAAATCCAGCATACCTACATGTGGTGGCACAGTTGACTCGCGCAACGCAGAGTGCTCCAGCACAGAACGGCATTTCCAGCAGCCACCGAGCCACGGAAATGATCATCCGTATGTAACTTCGGAAATGCAGTAAAAAACCCCACCATTATTCTTAACTTTCAAGTATCCAATTAAAGCTTTCCTGGTGATACGCTGAAGCTGAAGTACTTGTGTGGCTCTCACTATGTGTAGTTGGTGTGAATGCTGTACCTTGTGCGGATAGGAGGCAACAGCCAGCCCCTGTTCACAGGGCCTCCGGAAAATACGACCCAGTGCATCATTCACAGGGAGAAACTAGGGATCAATAAAGCATTTTATGCTGTCTGTAGGGGAAGAGCTTTCCAAACAGAGCTGAAGGCTCTAGCAGACCTAAGCCTCCTATTAGAGCAGGCTATTTCAACCTGCTGCTCTGCAGAGGGTTGCCAAGGAAAGACTTGTCAGAAAAGCAGACCGCAAATTAGAAAAGGTTGGAGAATCCAAAGCGCTTCACTGCTAAGTGAGGGATAGTTTCCTTTCCAACTCCACGCTCTGGCCATCCTTCAACATTGACTTGTTTGTCAGCATTTGACAAATTCTATCCCTAGTTAAGTGCTGATTTGCAGCACAGCAAGTGTGAAAGGGCTTGTCTGGCCAGTCCAGGCATTTGTTCCTGGGAAGGTACCTGGAAGAAAGCTCATGTGCAGACACCATGGAGGACCTCAAAATTCATTGGAGTATGCAAGCCTCACCTGCAGGTGGTAAGTTCCACAGGGCAGAGGCAGAAAGCAAAGCCCCATGTAGGCTGGGAACCAGGACCACAGCCCAGGCACCCCAAACCTCAGGCCTGTGCTTTAGCATGTACCCACATAAAACAGTTAAGCTTGGTGCCATCGGGATTTATGCTTCTCACTTCCCAAGAGAAGGAATCCTCAATTTTCCAAAAGAGAAGGAAACGTAGAGTTGCAACATCTAACTTCAGTCAGTTACATCCATCATCGGTTTTGGATCTGCACCAGCTCCTTGGGGGAAAAAAAGCATCAGCTTTGAGCACATTATAAAAACTACAGGGAGATGTGTACTCTAAAATAGCCAGCTCAGAAAAGGACGTTCAGGAGAATCAATTTGTGAGACAAGCTGATTTAATCAGACTGATCCAGGGATAAGTGACGTCTAAACGTTTCACAAGCAGAGGGAAAAAGCTTGTTTTCTGTTTGGGACCTAAATTATCATCCAGTGACCTGCAGGCTTGAGTTTCTCTTGCTATAGACTGACGCAGACACGGGTGGTAACACATCAGTCAAGGGTAAAATTCCACATGGCACGTTCACTCTGTGGTCTTCACCCTCTTTCTGAAGGGTAATTCCCCTTTCCTTCCTCTACACACCCAGCACCGCTGCCTCAAACCACCAACCCCACCTCCAGTAGCATAGCACATTTGTTCCTTGCAAGAACAGAGCTCGGAGAGTTCTACAAGTAACGACAGAAAAAAAGTAGGGCAGCATCTCCCCAAGCACCACGCTCAAAACTGCAGGGATGTAGCATCAGATACTCTCATCTGCAAAGGAAAGGGCTGTGGCAGGTGCCATGAGCATCAATCCGGGGCTGGCCTAGAAGACTAGAGGCACAGCGCTCATCCACAACCCATCCTGAACCATTTGCTCAACTGGCCTGAAACAAATACAGCTGCAAGGGAGAATTTACATGTGTGGCAACTCAAGTTCCAATTAGCTGAGGAAATGGGTCCTGGGAGATCAAATTAGTTTGTGGCAGCAAGAAGATAGTTAATTTATTATGCTCAGACAAGCAATTATTTCTTTCCCTAAATACCACTTTCTCCATGCATTGATGCCTCTCTCTCTCTCTCTCTCCACTGACCCACAGCCGTATCTTGTAATATCATTTGTGACAGTCTTTTAGAAGCTATTCTGCAGAGAGAATAATCTGGGTTTGCTTTAGTTAAGCTAGCAGAAGAAACTGCAGAGACAGGTGCAAGAGGGTTGTTGAGAGCACATATGGGATTGCAAAAGCAGGCCACGGCCTCACACAGCTGCTGCACACAGCCTTAGTGCCAAGCCCCCACTGCCGGAACACTTCGTCACCCAGACAGGAAAGAGAAGAGCTACCACAGCAAATACTTTTTTAAAAAAAAAATCAATCAGGAAACACATTTTTACTGTGAGAGGGACTGAGCACTAGTACAGGTTGCCCAGAGAGGTTGTGGAGCCTCCACCCTTGGAGATACTCAAAAGCCATCTGGACACAGTCCTGGTCAGCCTGCTCAAGGTGGCCCTGCTTGAGCGGGGTGTTGGACCAGATGACCTCCAGAGCTCCTTTCCAACCTCAGCCATTCTGCAATTCTGTCAAAAAGCTTACCAACTCACTCTGATGAAGAAGGACTGCAAACGGCCCGTACTTTCATCCTAATCATGCAGGAAACAGACTTAGCAGAGCTGCTCTTGCTGACTTCACTGTCAAGAACATAGTCTGCTTTCCCAGCAGGCAGATGGAAGTTTTCAACTTTTGCATCAGGCTCTTTTTGGCATTGACCTCAACATTTGGGAAAAAAACACTCCCTGTATGTCTGAAGAATGAGGGTTGTTTGGATCACGATGGCACCTACAGGCCATGTGAAAATTCAAGTCTGAATTAAAAATCTTTTCCTTGCAGTCATGTTTCAGTACTTTGGCAGTAACAATTCCAGAGCTCCCTATAACAGTTGACCTGGGGAGAAAAGACTTGGGTTCTTATCAGAATAAGTGGAGAAGACATCTTTGCCGGCACAAGGTTCAGTCATGTTTTGTGGGGTTTTTTTTTTTAATCATGGAACATTTGCAGGGGTGAAATGGAATTCTCCTATACTGTAAGGGAATCAGTGTCATATCTTTTTAATTCTTGTCTCCCACTCACAGGAATCACATAGTTAGTGGAAATGGTAGTCACATATAGCATGACAATGTTAAACCCACTATTTCCAAGTCTGGTACAGTAATTTTATCCAGAAGTTTACTGCAATAAACAAATGCATGGTTTAGGCTCGTATTTTATTAGGGAAAAGAAAAATTAACTCAACTTACTGAGAGCAGTCAGGCAGGAGGTTCCTCAAGTTATTAAAAATGTATCACAGAACTTGCCTATTATCCGATTAGGGCAAACTACATAGTCAAACCGACGCCAGGAATACCTAGCAGGCAAGTAGTAGTTCTTTGGGAAACTGCTTTGGGCTCGCTTAACATTTTAGCCTGCTCTGACAGCAGCAACTTCCACAGTTTAAAAGGAGCCTCTGTGTGTAGACCAAAGGAGTACACTCCTTTAGTTAGGACAGACTGTATCTGTCTCCGTTAGATATAAAGATCTTGCATTTTTGCACTATCCATAATTGTTAAAGATGCAAGACAACCAATGAGCAATTAAGATTTATTCTTATGAAGGAGAAATGTCAGCATGCAATACATCTTATTTTATTTATATCCCGTGAACAGCATTGCAATTCCAGGAACTTAAAATACACTCAATGGTCGCTTGTATTTACCTTCTTGGATAAGCTTCTCTTTACGATCCTGTGGAAGAAAGAGAACATTCATCTTTATCCTATTAGAGAAGAAGTTTCAATCAGCTTGGGATAAGAGAAAAGCAGTTCTAGTATTTCAGCATGGACTATCGGAAGATAGCACCACATATGATCTTAGGGGTCTTTTCCAACCTAAATGATTCACAAACTCTGGTAACAGCCATTGTGGTTAAAAAGTAAAAAGGAACCAGGCATTTAGCCTCACCTTCCAGCTAGGGAAGATGTGCTCAGATTGACCTCTCTGCACATCTATCCACTCTCGCAGGCCAGCAGAGACCAATTCCCGTGATGTATTTTTCACCACACTAGTTGCGTCAGTTAATTTATACACTTAGTTTCTGCCTCCTCCTTCTTGCTGAATAATCCAGTTTAGGGATTTAATTATGAAGAAACTTCCTAATAACTTGCCTGAATGTGCCTGTGTTCACTTTCAGCCCATTTATATCTCACTCTGCAGTCATGTACCTTTCTGACAGGTACAGTTACAGTACAGAGACACTGCAGAGATTGCCCAGATTCCTTCTGCTGGATAAAACCAGAAGACGTCCTTAAGACCTGGCAATTTATCTTTTGCTTTCCCGAACACACAACAAACACTCCTCAGAGAAAAAGAGTGTAATACCTATTGTGCTTTATATACTACCAGAAAACAAAAGAAAAATCCCCAAACATCAGTAAGGGAACTGGAATAAAGGAAAACAAATTGTCCTAGGGACTACATTAAAGACTTCAGCTCAAATATTCCCAGGCAGGTACGTCAAGATTTCACTCACACAGGTTTATTGTCAAGCACTCAGCCACACTTGGTGGCTAAACCCAAGTGCGGCTTCACGTACAAAACCAGACCAGCATGACAAAATACCGCAGAGATGCTGAAGTCTTAAAAACATTTATATCAACATGCTCAGCATGTTTCCTAAAACCTGTGGTTTTGATTCATCCTAGTCAACAGCATTCCCTACAAATATTCTATTGATTTTAATTGATGTTTGTGCTTCCTGGTTTATGACTTGATCTAAAAATGCTACTTTTGTGTGAAAGAGCGAAATACAAGTGTTTGTACAAAGCCACAAATTCACTAGTAAAAACAGCCACTGTCTGCCAGTCACCTAGCACTTTCTTACATATGTATATAGCTGAGTATTTTCAGAATGATCCACCATTGCTCAGATTCTGACGCCCACATTTCAGGAATTGGAACAGAAGCAAGATCAACCTTCCAAAATCTTAAAAATCCAGCTGAGATCAGGCACTGTAATCAGCATAAGTACTCCCCGTTTGCTTCACAAGATTAAGGAAACGGTCAGGCAATTCACAGAGACCTCACTAGGTCCGTCATCTGTAAGCTCCCTATTTATTTATTTTAGTAAGCACAGTTATGGCATGTCAACAGCTGAAAATTACAGTCTCTTATAATCAATTCACACTGTCAGTGCCACAGAGAGCTTTATTATAGCAAAATAACCTGATCAGGGAAACTGTGACTGGCCATACCCAAGGGTACAATCCAGGACTCTTAGCACAGAAGGACTTTGCAAACAGCTATGTGGCTTTGAGACGGCAGGCTCAGTATCGACCTTCCTTCCCTCGTTAGTTTAATGGTATTAATCATTCTTAGGTGCAAGAGAATCCCACCAATTAAGTCTCCAGGCAGATCTGCGTTTCACAATTTGGTGTTCACTGACGTTCAGTGTTGTCAACTGAACCTGACTTACCCTGTCAGCTTTGAAGGCAAAAGCCCAGAAGAGGATAGGGCCTATCGCAAAAACAGCTCCTAGAAAGGACGTCTTGGGTGTCGGGCGGAAAGTAGGGTAGACATTCTGCGTCCTAGCATAGGCCCAGCGGACCAAGGCAGGATTTTCCTGGGTTGGAAAGAAAGCCACCGTGAGGACCCAGGGGCCCTGCAGCGGCCAACCGACTCGGCGCAGCCCCGTTTGCCCCCGCCGCGGGGCTGGGGCCTAGAAAGCCCGCGTCTACCTCCGGGCCCAGGCTGGGACGGGCGCCAAGGTCACGGGCACGGCAGCGCCCCTTCCCCACGGACCCGGGCCCGGACCCCGCTGCGGGACGCCCGGGGAGGCAGACAGGCCCCACGGCCCCTCCCTCCCCGCCCGCCCGCGCCCCCCTCCCCACTCACGATGATGGCCGGTGGGTTGGGGTTGTTGAGCTGCAGCTGGTACTGCCGCTTAAGCCGGGCGCGGATAGCCAAGCGCTCGGCCTCAGCACGGCGCTTCTCCAGCGACGAGTCGTAGGTCTCGGGGTCGAGCTCGGTCGGCAGCGAGACGAAGCGGTTGGGCCGGTAGGCCTCGGCGGCAGTAGGAGGCGGGTCCACCGCCATCTTGGAGACCGCCGCGCCGCGCCACACCGCCCTTGCCCGAGGCGCAGGCGCGGGGTGTGGGGGGGGGCGGTGCCGGCCTCACTGGCGCCGGGAGCGGCGGGAGCAGCGTCCTCCCCTTTCCCCCCCCGCCCCGCCTCCTACCGCGGTGAGGAGGGGGCTGCGCTCGGGCTTGGCAGCAGGGTGGTCCCGTCCAGGGAAGGTTGGTCTCTTGTTGTGAACGGTCCCAGCAGATTAAATGGCCTGTCCCCTGTCACCTGTCACCACCATCTCCCCCACCCCACCCCCCCCGGAAAGAAAAGGGCCTCCAGGGCAGAGCTGAGGCGTGGGGGATGTGGTGCTGTCGGGTTTGCTGCCCGCCTGGGGGGCAGCGGCGGGGGCGGCCGGGGCTGCGCGCTGGCTGTCTTCCGCAGCCCTGTGGCTACGCACCTGTGAAGAGAACAGCGGGTGTCGCCTCAGCCGTGTGTGGCAGGCGGGCTGGAAGTTGCAAAATGCGGCTGTCGGTGACTTCCAGCGTCACATCGTCTCTCTGGTTTCCTGAACCAAGGCCGGGCTGCTTAGATAAGCCGCCAGGTAACCTTCAGGATTATCGTGTGGTGAGTCAGCGCCCTGATAGTCTTTATTGACAGCTCCACACATCACCCTCTGCTGGTTAACACCAGGCGAAGGTCTGGCCTGAGGGTTTGGACTTCAGGAAGTCTCTGTCTTGTCGGTATTAAGAGTTTTGTTCTCCAGAGATGTAAAAAAATATATGCAAGTTGTCTTTCTGGAAAGAAACTTGCCAGTAAACAAAGTTTCTGCTGTTTTTTCTTCTTTGGGTATAGAAAGCAATGGGAGCAGTTACACTAATTGGAACCAAGTAAGTTAATGGCTGTGTATATATAGTTATGGCCTCATTTATGCTGGGGTAAGTCTACAGACTCAGGTAATGTTGGATGAGGGATTACAGCTGGCTCCTAAGCACACACAAAATAATGTCGCTGATTTTATTTAAGATGCTGTGCTTTGGCACCACAACAGTAGAAGAAAAGCTCTGCCTCGCATCTTATGATTTCACCCTTCTTTTACCTAAGCGCTTGGAAAATACATGATCTCCTTTTGGTTTGAGCAGCGCTTTGCGATTTGATTCCAGCAGGATGAAATATGAGTTGAATATTCCTACAGTTTGTGTACCTTAAGCACACCAGCACAGCAGGAGATACTTCTCCTTCTCTCAAGTACAGGCCTGTGGTCCTCTCAGAAACTCTCTCCTGGTGTTTCTCCAGCTTTTCTATCCTCATTTTCTGCACAAACATGGAGCTGCAAATCCAAGTGAAAACTTCAGCTGCTTCATTCACGGTCAGCTCCCAAGGAAGTATCTCTTCCGTGCCCCGTTGCTTTCTTTCACAGGGCTTTCAGCTTGGGACGGTGTCTCCTGTTGCATGGAACAATTTACTACCTTTACTTTCCCATTTCATGACCATCAGATGTAGTGGGCTGTGTGACTGCCTCCAGCTCCAGAATTGTCTCTCCCCATGACCGGCGTGTGCAGAACTACTTTAGCAGCATGGTAGGTATACCAGCAGCACTGCCATGTGGCACTCCCGCAGTACTTTCATCTCTGAGGGTTCCCATGCACTTGGAAGCCTGTGTTTCCCTGCCCATGCACCGCCTGCTTCTTTAAAAGCTGTTCCTCCCTGCTCTGTCTTATTTCTGAATAAATGACACATGCAGCCTTGAAATGGAGAGCATCCTGGCAGGAACAGGGGTGCAGGTTGGATTAACGTACTGGGAAGGGATAGCTGCTTAGCAGGAAATGGTGGGTGTTTTTCCCCTCTTTGCTCCATCACAGAGTGGAACAGAAAACTACTGATCCTGCAGATCTCCCAAAGGACTTCGAAACAGCCAGATGTTTTTCCCTGAGTCGGCTGGCTCCTGAGATCTGCCTGTAATGGTGTGGGACAGTTCCTGTGGGCAGGAGCAAAGATGGTCTTGTGGTGAAGTCACTTGGCAAAGGCAGCAGATTAAGCTCCTGGCCCTGTTGCAGACTCTTTGTGATCTTACCTATGCAGGTCCAAGCTGTGCCTTCTCCTTCTCCCCGGAGCTCACAGCTGAGAGTGTGCATGCTTGGCATGCAAACAGTGCTGAAATTAATTCTACTGGGAGAAAAACAGAAGGTGCAAAGCTACGTTTCCATTAACAACATAATGTACTGTATTAAAAAATTGAGCAACCAGCCGCTATGCCAAAAACACCTTTGTATTTAATCTCTAATCACTAACTCATCCTCCATCCCAAAGGATCAAGTTCCCCACAGGGAGTCTTTCCTGAGAGATGTCACTTGTTTCATGGGGTAAAAAAATAACTAAATCCCTTCCAGAGGTGCATATTCACTGACACTCAAGCCTGTGGATTGCAATTTGGTTTTTTCACTCCTCTAGAGGTGATTTTGTGCATTTTCTTCATTTCATAACAGCTCTGTAACTTAACTTTGAAACACCATCCTTCAGCAAAAGTGTGAGACAAGTGTCTAAACCTTGTATAAAACAATGAAGGACAAAGGCAGAAATACTGCAGTCAAAGCACTTGACAGAAATCAGTGACTGGGGTTTTTTCCTGCTGACGGGAACTGCTGTGTGCAGTGAGAAATGCTGCAGTGACAAACTGGACTCCTGTGCAGACCTCCTGCATCATCCGCTCCTCCTGGGCCACCCTATGGCAGACTCTGAACATGGCCTGGCTGCTAACTGCATACCATCTTTGAAACAAAATACTTTGCAAGAATGAATGAGACCCTTCTTGTCCCTGTTTTTGCCAGCCAGATCATGAAGCTCGTTTGACTCTCCTCCTGACTGCTAGTGTTGACCTAAGACAAGCAGCAGGAATATAAAACAGGCACTTGTGAGAGTGGGGCCACTCTCAGTAGGGTGACACAGGCTTGAACTGGAATATACTGGTCATAAAACCACATCCTTGTGGGCTCAAATGCCAAGACTTAAAAGGTAAGACCCCAAGTGTTTTTATTCTCTTTAACCAGGACTGATGATTATTGAATGTTTGAGGTTGGCAGTGTTGAATCAAATTGACAAATCTCATATGAAAATGCCTTTAAAGTTTACATCATCTGTTTTCTTTGTGATTCGCAGTAACTAAAATGGAGAGAATCAGTCAAGAAAATTAATACTTGTCCAGAACCATGTGGTGGGTTTACCTTGACTGGCTGCCAGATGCCCACCCAGCCGCTCTCTCGCTCTCCCCTCTCAGTAGGACTGGGGGAGCAAATGAGACGGAAAAGCTCATGAGTTGAGATAAATAAAAGCTCATAGGTTGAGATAAAGAGAATTATTAAGAAAAGCAAAAGCTGTGCACAGAAGCAAAGCAAGAAGAGGAATTCATTCACTACTTCCCATCAGCAGGCAGACGTCCAGCCACATCCTGGGAAGCAGGGCCTCAGCACGCGTAGCGATTGCTTCGGAAGACAAACAACAAAACCACAAATGTCCCTCCATCCTCTCCCTTTCCCTCAGCTTTTATTGCTGAGCATGACGTCATATGGTATGGGATATCCCTTTGATCAGTTTGGGTCAGCTGCCCCAGCTATGTCCCCTCCCAAACTCTTGCCCATCTTCAGCCTACAGATCTTTGAGGTTGGTGGTGGGATGTTGGAGAGAAAGCCTTGATGCTGTGCAAGCACTGCTCAGCAATAGCCAAAACACTGGTGTGTTACCCATGCTATTTTAGCCACAGATGCAAGGCACAGCACCATGCTGGCAGCCGTGAAGAAAGATAATTCCATCCCATCCAGACCCAGCACAAAGCCGTCTTAAATACTGTCCTACACACAGCTTAATTTCTGAGAGCATTCTCCTCCAAATCAGAAGTCTGAAATCAGCCATGATTCTATGTCAGACTCTTTGGTTGAAGTTGCAAATAACTTCCAGCTTGAGTTTAAAGCAACCCAAGATACTGACCTTCAGTTTAGACCTGTGTGATCTTATTGGTGACTTTTCAGTCATACTCCAAAATATAAACAGACTGAATTTGTTTAACTGTAGACACAAAGCCACATCTTTTCAGAGTGGCCAGGCTAAGTGACTCTGTGCTTCAAGTGAATGAAAGGAAAATTAACCTAAATCACAGACCTGTCTACCTATCTCCGAGGTGATTGTGCATGACACTTTCAGAAGAGACAGGTTAAATGTGCTGTCATCTCGAAAAATAGTTGTGTCTGTCAAACTTGTGCTGAGCGCTTGCGGTTGCCCTGTTTGCATCAGTTGCCAGGTTGGGTCAACATGTTGCTGGGCTCTGTTTTGAATTCTCATTGACCTTTTGCAAAGAAAGCAAGCTGGAAAACAGGGCAGAAGCTGACAAGATCACTCATATCACAAGAAGGTTCCCGAACAGAGGTCCCTTACTTCTAATTCCCACCTGTTATGGGCAAGAAGGGTCTTTTGGCTCCAGTTAGCATTCCACAGAAGTGAACGAGTACTGATATGTGTGCTACTGACCTTCTTTTGAGGGAAATCGGTATCAGGCATCCGTCTGCATGGATAAATCCATGGTAAAAAGCATAGTAGATACAGAAGGGGAGCAGTGTAAAAGATACTGAGACACAGCGTAGTTAATCTAGGCTCAGGACAAGTGTGTCTAATTGCAGTCTATAGCTATGCTAACAAATTGTCCAGATGAATGTAATTCATTCTGTGTTAAGAACTGAAGTCCCCAGTATCTTTGTCATACAGTTGTTTGAAGGAAAACTGGCACGCAAAGGAAGGAGTTAACATGGTTAGGGGAATTATGAATAGTTCAATCGTTATTACAGCCAACAGGCCACTTATAAATGTGTATCAAATGTTAAGCTCAGCAGGAGTTAGTTACAAAACTAGAACACTTAATGAGTCATAAAGTGCCAGGAATAATGAGACGGCATTAAACAAACCATTTCTGCCTCTCCTGGGCTTGTCCAGAGATGGTGACAGGAAGCCCTCTGCTGTTACAGCTTTTCCTGCCGAAATAAAATTCTTGACTCGCACTGAATTATAGCTGTGGCCGAGCTGCCCAAGCCAGGGAGCTTGTACCACCTGGGAGGCTCTGTTGGGAGAAGGAGAAGCTGGCAGTGAGCACCTCTTCTCCACTCCTTTGCAGGGCATCGATTGTAGCATTTCATAATATAATCTTCTTAGCTCTCCCTCTGCTTCCAGCTCCTTGCAGGAGAGGCTATTAATAGTCACATAACATTGAAGAGTGGAAGAGGAAGAGGTCTTAGAATGAAGTATGGTGGCAATTTAAAAGCTGAATGTCTGAGGATAAGTCCTGTTATTGTCTAAGGGTTAGAAGTGCTTAACCAGCCAAGGGGTAACGTTATTCCTAGGCTTCCCTTTGTGATGGCTGTCACCAGCAAGGTGTCATTGCCCCAACCAGCCTCCTCTGGACTGTCCATCTCCCACAGGCCCAGAAGGGGTATTGAAGCTTGGTCCCTTGGCCTTAGCTCTTGCCTGAGCTGTCTCAAGTGTGTGTTGCATTGAGCCTTGGACTGCAGTGACTTGAGTTCCCAGGTTGGCCTCAGACCTTCCTTGTCACTTTGGCCTTGCCTGGACATCCCTGGACTGTGGCTGATTGTGGTTGTTGCCACTGGATCTGCCCTGATCACCTTGTCTGACTCGCAGCTCACCTTCCCCCGTGGAGCAGCCCAGTCTTGCCATCCCTGGACTGCACTGTCACTCATGGACCAGTGCTCAACCTCATGACCATAGGGAGTGGGTGTGGCACCAAGGGTGGACTCATAGTGACACCAGTAAAAGTTGAAAACGTGGTTGCAGTAAGAGTCAGTGAGAGGAAACTCAAGTGTTGCAGGAAACGTCTCACGTGGGGTAAGGGGAGGCATCTTTTCTGGTTTGTTGCTCCTGACACAGATCACCGCCAGCAGCTGGCTTTTTTTTCCCCCCCATTTCTTCCCAGGTGTTTTGCTTTGTCCACAAAAGAAAGGATAGATTTGCCTCGTTCAGTCTGAGTATCGGAAAAGTAGCAATGTCCACTGTGAACTCTGCCGGCATCTGTCTGACACGATGGAGGAAGCTCTGGATGGTGAGTCCTCCTACCCTGAGACACGTCTGAGAGGCTGTGAGCCATCCCCTGGAGATCCTGTCTTTCCCCATTGGCTGTGGAAAGAGTCTAGTTTAGCCCAGATACTTTCTAGCCCCAGGAGTATCCAATGTGTGTCAGAGTGCCAAATGTTACACAGCCTTTTTTATACCTGGAGGATGCTCCTGTAAGTTCTGCCCAGACCCATGGGTGAAACCCTGGACTTGCTGACAGCAAGGGAGAACCCTGCGAAAAATGGTTCTGGCCCACAAAGTTGTCAGATTCCCTGCAACAACTTACTTGAAGTTACTTCATGGGTTTAGCTGGATTTCCTTTCACAAACAAAATCAGAGTGTGAGGAAAAGGTTACTGTGCAAAGATCCAACCAAGAGGGACCAGTGGGACTTAATCCCCAACAGATATGGCCACTCCTGCTCCTCAAGAGAGGAATACAGTGCCCCAAGGGTTCGTTTGGTGTCAGGGACTTTGCATGTCCTGGTGGGGTCCACTCATGAACACGGTCTTGGAGGAAGCCTTACTTTGTGGGATCATCCAGTCCAAAACTTCTCCATGGCCTGAAACTCATTTTTCACTGGAAAAGGAGCAGGACTTTATAGACAATAATTCTTTAAGGAGTCACAAATTTATCCTTTGTACAGGAAGACACTCAAGCCCTGTGTGGGGAAAAAACCCCGGCCTGAAATCTGAGTTAGATCAGCTTTGAAGGAGACGCAGCTCCATTGTACAGCTACGTAGAAAAATATACTAATTTTATTTTGCTTTATATTTTGTTGGAAGTCTGGAGCTTAAATTTTAAAGCAAGTCTTTGGGAACATACTGTGAAGCAGACCGTCAATATGAATAAAATATGTTAGCAGGGTCATGTTGAATTTAGTGTGACTATTTGGCAATCTCTGTATCGCAGTGGGGAAGTACTTAGTTGTGGCAATGCAGAGTGGGTTTTTTTTCTCAAGTAAAAGACAGAATACAAATGAGGCTGTTGCTGCAGAATGCCAGCTAGTAGGAAAGAGATGTGTCCAGCAATACTAAAACCTTAAATTTCTGACCTACAAAGATAGAATGGTAGAGCACTGCTTTCCTTGGGCTCTTGTTATCATTGTATAAATCAGGAACATTAACTAAACAAATACCCCTTAGCTTTGCAGAACCCTGTATCCATCAGGTTTCATATGCCTCATTGGGGCGACTGGGTAAGGCAGCTGCCAATGTTAAAAATTGCCTCCTAAATTAATGTCTCCATACTTCTCTAGATAATTTTTTAGCAGAGAGGTTTACTCTTTGGATAAACCACTTCTGTTTACAGTGGCATGCCCTCCTAATCCAGCCAATGTAATTGTGATTTGCAACCCCTAAAGGAAAGATTTCTACCTCTGGTGTGACCCTTGCAGGATCCTTTAAACACAGTGGTTTCCCCTCTCTCCTACTGTCCCTCACTTCATCCCCTTACATGCATCTATTTCCCCCCTACCCACCTGTAGATGTTTTTCCTCTACCCAACCCTCTACTCCTACACTCCCACCGCTGCTGAGGGGCTCTTTACTCTTTGAAAATACTCTGACTTCCTCTGCCTCCTTCACTTGCTGCTCAGTCTTCTCCCTGCTCTCCTCTGGCCATATCTCATTCACTTTCTTCCAAGCATCTTCACAAGAAGCTCCAGTCGTGGTGGCAACCACTTGCAAAATGCTTAGCAGATAGCAATTGCCAACCATGTGGCACTCTGCTGTTTCCTCTCGTTGTCTCTGTGTCAAGCAACCTGTACATGACACATGGAGTAGGGGCATTTGTGTTCTTCCTACTTTGCTTTCATTTACTTTAGAGTCTTCCTGTGGCCTGAAGCCAAGGGACATGCAAGCAGCCATCATACTGTTTGCTTGTTCTCCTCAGCACGTGAGGGCTGATCGAACTCAGTTTCTGCAACTAGCCTTTTAGTTTTGCAGGGCAGTGACATGGTGAAGGCTATGGAGAAGGAGCCATCCATCTGTTTACAAATGCATTGCATGGTTAATTCTTCCTTTCTTCGTGCGTCATTGTACTGTCAGGAGTGAGTTTGCCTTTGCTCAGGCACAAGCACCTGAACTTCTGTTGCTGTGTTGGCCTTGCTGCAAGCTGCTTCAGGGAGGCAGCTCCCTCTTGCTCATGACACAGTCCACCAGTCACTGCAGTGACCGGAGCTGACCACAGCGCATGGTCACAAACTGAGTAAGTCCAATGGAAGTGGCAAAACCTAGTGCTGTTATATCGTTATCAGTCTTTCACAGGTGGCTAGGATGCCTCTTCTGTTGGACCCATTAATATGGAGGTAGCATTTCTCCATAATTTCCCTGGGGACTGAACACATCCCGTCAGCTGAAGGAACAAGGGCAGTGACTCACTGCTCAGCCTGTCTAATTCTTTCCAGGATAGTCTTCCCCATCAAAGAGTGAGAATATCTGGGATATACCCATGGGAGAAGCTAATATGCCAAAATCTGTTTGTCACAAATCCAAATGAAAATTTGAAATATGATAAATCACTCACTCTGCACAACAGTCACCAAAGTCAAAATACTTTTTCTTTACAGTTGTATAACTCCTCCCAAGCACAGAGCAGGACCCCATTTCCTATCCTTTTGCTTTGCCCTGTGGGACTACATCAACTCCTTGACCATTCTTTGTTTTACTTCACTTGTAGAAAGCTTGGACAAAGCAGGAAAACTGAGCCCCTAATCTAAAAAATCTCCCACATATGTTTTAAAGTCAGTGAAATTTTGAAGCTGAAACCTTTGATTTCCTTGTTCTTAGACATAGTTTTTGCAGATGGGTCACAGAAGTGAGATCTGCTCCCAACAGCAATGATTCCCTTTTGTCAGGCAATGATGTAAAAGGTCCTTCAGACCTGCAGAGCAGTCTCAGAGCAGAGTTATCTCTGGCTGTACCTTCCCACCTCTGATAGTAGTCAAACAAATAGCTTCACTTGACAGCTTATGGATTTTTATCATATTTTCTCACAGTACAACCTCTTCCAAATACCAGCATCTCTGTCTTGTCTGAGTGGACCTGTATTGCATCTGGCACCAGCTTTATCAAACGTGGGGTGAACGTGTCCAGTGGCTACATCCAGATTTGTGAAAAGATTTGGGACAAATTCTTCTGAGGTGCTGATCATGTAGCATACTGCTCACACAAAGTTTTTAGATGTCCTGTGCATGATGCACTGCAAGATGTGATACTGTGGTGAGAGGTCTCTTCCCTGGTACCTCTTGGATGGAGAAGCTGTCACAGCGCATTATCTTGATCTTGCTCAGTAGCAAACGTGCAAAAGTACTTCTTGGTCCTAGAGTCTAGACAGCCACAGCTTTGATCAGTACTGAGTTTAAGCAGTTTCCTACAGATGGTACTGGCCTTTGCCCATGGCCCTAAGGAGATCTTGGGGCGCGGCATGCAGCCCAGCTTCCTACAGGGGGATGTCCCTAGCAGTTTAGGGCTGACAGTGCTGTTAGCATTCGCATGTCCTTGCCTGATGCCTTGTTCTTGGAGGAAAGGAAAAGTCAGGGACTGGGTGAGATCTCCCTTGGTCAGAACATCAGAGCATAGATATTTCAAGGTGACTTCTGGCAAAGGATTACTGTCTTGCTTGAGAGTTACTTGTTGTTTGCGCTCTGTGGCAGTGAAAGATCAAGATGTGATGAGGAAAAGGTGGTCATTAGTCCAGGGACAGGAGCAGTGAATTACCAGCTCCACAGCTGGAATTGCCCTTGTGACTTTGCTTGACACCTTCCTGCTTTTATGGCCTGACCCCATCTCAGGAATTGAGGTCTTTGGATCCACTTCAGGACTTCTGAAGAAATCATCAGTCCTTCCTAGCAGTGAGATGTAGCGCTGAAAGCATAGTGGGTTAATGATGATGGTGATAAAAATACCAATAAAAACAGTCTGACAAAATTTCCCCCAACAAACACTTTCACAGATTTTTCTGTTGTCATGCAACATTTCTGTTTTGTTTGGCAGAAACAGAAGCACCCTCTCTCCCTTCTATTAAAAAAAATATTTTTGTTTGTTTATTTTTCACCTCCTTTTCTCCTCTTTGTACCAGTTGCTAAGTAAAACAGAGGAGTAAACAAGACAGAAAAGTGAGACGGATAAAGGAGAAGAAAACAACTCAGGTTTTGTTATTCTGAATATGTTTTTTCAAGCACAACCAGAAATATTATCCTGATAAAAATATGAGAAAACTCCTTTCAGCAAAAGCTGTCGGTTCTCCATGCTTCTTCAAATCAATTCCTGCTGTACTGTGTGTCCCTGAGTGTAGCAAAGGCAGACTAGCATGAGGCATCCAGAAAATGTTGGCTCCTGACAACATCCCTGTTTCGGTTTTAGAACTGCAGAAAAGCAATGGCAAAGAGAAAATCCCATTTATTTACTTAACAATTATCCACAACTGGTGCTTCACTTTACAATGTAACTTTATGTTGCTCCTTTCTGCATTAGTGACCAAAGCCTCCTGAGATGGTATATACACTGGTCTGGTAGCTGCACTGCATTCTGGCCAGGTTTGCTGGAGCGTGCTTGAGTCCTGCTCCGAAAGGATTATTATTGATGTGAAACTTCAGCTACCTTTCCTGAGATGAAATCAGTGAAGCTCTGCAGAACGCAAGAGATGAATAGCAGTGATGCAGCAAAACTGTTTCCTGCAAAAGGAGATCTTTTCTACAAGGGTTCACACTGCCCTGCAGAGACCAAAAAGAGAGTAAAAAAGAGCTCTGTACTCCTATAGGTGGTATCAAACATCTTGTAGCAAAACTATAGTTCTTTATTAAGCTCCAGAATACTTTTGCATTAGGTAATCAACAATTATGCACGGCTGAATGGGGAAGGGGGCTTGAGCAATGCAGTCCCAAACTAGTAAAATAATGGAAGGGTTCAAAAATGAAGGGATCTCTGGTCTAATTCAAAACTTAATATCTGTTTTCAAGAAGTGTCTCAGCTGCAGCAGTAAAAGTAATAAGGATCAATAGTAATTCTGTCCAGTATGCTGGGTTTCAGCCCAAAGAAAAATTCCTAGAGGGAAAAAATAAAGGTTTATAATAGAAGCACTGACCAGACTGGAGCTGTGATCAGTAATGCTGCTTCTACACCTTCATTATTAACCCTGAGCTACTTTCTGCAGGTGAAAATAGCTGCTGCCAAAATACCAATTGCTTTAAAGAAGCTGCAGTGCCATCGCTTCCAGAGCAACTTCCTATTGTTTCTGTCTACAGCATTAAAATAAGCATCTGGTTCAGAAAATAATATTTGGGTTCCAATAGAGCTCTTCCAGCCGCTGTTTAATTCTCCCAAAGAAAACAACATAGGGGAAAAATGAAAATACAAGAGCCTTACTTACTCAGCCCTCTCTTAACCATAGGTAACAATACATTAGATCTTGAGCTGAGCTGAGACAAGCTCTGAGGATCCAGAGGGGTGCCTGGCAGAGGACTCTGGTGGGTGTCAGTGACAGAAGGAGGCTGGTGTCTCATCAGGAGTGCAATGAAGGACCCTTCACCAGAAAGGACAAGCTGGTGCATTTGCCCTGCAAAAAGGCACGAAGGAAGATAAAAGCAATCTCTCTCTGCTTAGTGTGGTAGCCAAGGCCTGACATAAAGATACAATGCGTGGGAGGGCTGGAAAGAGAAGAAAATACACTGCCAGGCCCCAGTCTTGGTGGATTATTAAATGTCAAAACACCTTGCCATCTGATGATGGGGTCAAAACTCATTCTTAGGGATGCTTTGAAAGGCCCACGCACAACACCCCATGCTACGAAAGGGTGAGTAGGAATCCTGTACCATTTCTTGGATGCAGAAGAGCTCTCCACAGGCAGGGCAGGGCTGTGCAGCCCTTCTGCCTCCTGGGGAATGCCAAGAGGCTTTGTACATGATGAGGGATTTACCATCAACCTACATGATGGACTTTGTCTGTCACGTGCAGTCCAGCCTGTGGCCCCCATCACGATTATCAGTGGGACAATCAGGTTCAGAGCTGTCTGTAGTTCTTACCCATTAAACCAATGTGACTGACGAGCATTACAGTGATGGCTGTCCATATCCTTTGTGGAGAGTGCTCATTTATCCTTTACCTCTACCAGCTGCAGCCTAGTGGGTTGTGTCTAACAGCAAGCAGTGGGAGGCCTCATTTTGCTCTTGGCTCTCTTGCTGACCTTGGGAAATCTCTCCCCCTGCCTACTTCAGTTTCCCTGCCTGTACAGTTGTAATAATATTTTTTATCCATTTTTGTTGATGGTTTGGGGAATTATAAGCGGACCACATCCCATATGCTGGAACTTCTTAATGGAGATTGCATGTTCGGTTTTCCAAGGAACCCAGGAGTACATCTGGAGTGTCATGGTTGCTGCGTAATCATCTTGAGGCTTGACCCTACTGTCACAAGGGAAGCATAGCCCAATGTCTAAGGGCTGAAGCAAAAATTTATCCATGGAAAGCTCAGTAAAGGATCCCCTCTGGTCACTGCAAAAGGACCATTAGAGCAGATCCTCCCAGGCTAAGCTAAAATTCAGGGTAGAAAAAGAATTTGATGTCTGAGTTATCATGTTCCTTAGTGCACAAGGTCAGGAGACAGTCCAGCTTTTTCTGAGTTCCTCATTCAGAATTTTTGCCTAGGGACATTTCAGATTACTCACATCACCTAATATTTGGAAATACATATAGAGGCATTTATAGCAGCAGACATTTTCATCCAAGATTAATGCAGTGGGGCCACAGTGCTGCCAGAACAAAGTCCCTCAGTACCATCTATATTGTGCCATTGGAAGAGAAAACTAAGAGCCATTTGGCAACTGGAGGATATAGGTTTTAAAAGGGGACAGGGCGAACATTGTTAGTTGCCTCATGTTGGGCAGGAGATACCGAAAGAAATCACGGGTCACATTACAGCAGTTTTACCATGATGATGATGGGTTCTCATTGCTACTTCTTCTGGTGGTGGGACTACAGCTCCCAGGCTGGAGATCAAACATGGACTAGTAGTAGTGGCTGTATCGCACCATGGGCATCTGCCTACCGTGTCCTTGGGGCCCTGCCTTGGGCTTTTGCAGTGCTTTTACAGCCCACAGTTTTAGTGCCCAAATTTTGTGCATCCTTTGGGAGGAACTCCACCAATCTCCAGGGATGGCACCATTCAGCTATGTTGTACTTCTCTCCACTGGTGATAATTGCTTTTTCCTTTCTGAGTCTCCAGGGCTAGCTGTCTGGCAGCTCCACAGCTTTGGAGGCATCTGGTGCCTGTAGAGAGACAACGTGTCAGGTAGAGGGGACAAAAACAGATGTTTAAGACACCTGTAAAAGTCCTGCTGATACCCAATGGTGAGCCTTCATGGAATGATGATTTGTATACATTTCTGCTTATATAAAGTGCATCCTTTCAATCACCTGGTATTTTTAGTAGCCTGATCATTTGCATGGGAATCCAGTCTTGGTTGCTTGGGAAAATTGTGTGTCTTGCACACTCCTAACCTTTTTCAGCACAACAGGCTCTGATACCCAGCACTTGGACATGGCAATATCTTAGAGCGTCTTTTATTTTTGCTTTTACAACTGAATTGCTAAATTCCAATTCATATCCATTGTATCTGCAAAAAATGAAAATAATGTTTACTATTGTTCCTTCTTATTATTAAGTGACTGCTTTGGTAAGATCGTGTTTGCCTGTTTTGCATGGACTTCTGTTCATATGGAAGGAAAATTACAGTTATTTGTAATTCCATACATATTTGTATCTGAAAAATTGTATTCATCGTGATCAAATTTAGTAGTAACTAAGGATAAATGAAATCTTAGTTCATCAAACTAAACCAAAAAGTTTCACCAATTGATTTTTTGTTTCTTCTGACTTCTAATGTTTAAAAACAAATTTTCATTACTGTATTCAGCAAGCCAAAAAACTGACAATGCCACTGTTGGAGACTGGTCATATGTGTCTTATCAGGAACAGCAAACAATTTGCCAGCACCTCACAACCTGAAATGTATTTGCATAAATGTTTGGATGAACACTCATTAGTGAGAAATACATCTGGGAAATTAGTCCTGAGTCCTCATACAGCATTAAAAGCCCGTGCTGGTTTGGAAATACATTTGTTGGAGAAAAGGTGGCCAACTTTGCTGCAAGCTAAAATTTTTTGCTTCCCAATGGCTGTTGGAAAGCCTCACTGTAAACTGAGAAGGACTGAGCCTCAGGCTAGTGCAAATTACCATGCACACAGTGTTTCTTCTTTGTTTTACTGTCAGTGTTCCTGAACTCGCTTTACTCTGACTTCCCAAAGGCACCACTAACATCCTATATTTTAGTTTATATTTTATTTATGGTAAAAAAAGGAGTAAGACAGAAGCGGTTCAAATCTGTGGTTGCTCTGGTTGGATTTCTGTTGTCACCTCAAAGCAGAGGATACGCTGGTTGTCACACTGTGCTGGCAGTGGCTGCTGAAGAAGAAATAAAATAAAACGTTCTGTTTACCTTGCAGAAAAAGGTCACTGTCCTATTACCCTCTGCCCTGCATGCCACGGTTCTGAAATGGCTGTGAAGGAGGAGTGAGCATCTAGTTCAGTAGCCAGTTCACTTCCCACAAGGTCAAGAGCTGCAGCAAGCCTCACCTACCCATGCCCCGGTCTTTGCCTGGTGTTGGGGTGTTTGTCCTGGGGCATGAGGCAGAGGGTTATGACTTCAAGGAGAAAATAAGCTGCAAAGTGCCCGGTGCTGTCTTCTACGTACAAGCCCATTTCAAGAGCTCTGGGGGACAAAGAGGGAGATCCTCTGCCTGGGACTCTTTATTCTTCATTCTGCTATAGCAAGGCTTTTCAGACATAGGGTGGCATCTCTCCTTTGCCTCAGAAAGGGACAGTCCCTGATGTTGAAAACAGGGCAGTACAGGCTTGCACAGCTTGTCCTGCATCGCTGGGAAGGGTCACCGACACTGCTCTGATTACCGCACAAACCACGGGGTCCGCCTAGGATTGAGCCATATCGGATGCTCTCCCAAGCCACGCAAAGTGACAGCTGTCTGCCTTCCCTTTTGCCTCAGCAAAAGTTCTCAGGTATTTTCTTCTTCTCAGACAGGGCTTTAGGTCCAGCCAAGAGGCTGAAAAGCAGGTATAGGGGGAGATGGGAGAAAAAGGATGTCAAACTTCTCCAGCAGGCAGCCCCACTGCACTTGCTGGCTGATGCTTCCTCTGGCAGGGAAGGGAGCTGTGCCCTCTGGTGGCAGAACAGGGGACAAGGAAGTTTAAAACCTTTCCAAATCTCCAGTCCAAGGGCACCGAGGCAGGATCTGTACATTGTGACCCCGGCCAAAATATTTGGCCCCTGATTAGGTTTGCACTGCCCTTGAAATTCAAGCAACCCCCATGTGCGGTAGGGTCCCCCGCTGTGGTCAGGGTTTCCTTGCTGCAGCCAGAGGCTTGCCTGTCCTGGGCATGCCATCGGCAGCCAGGACAGCAGATTTCGGAGTCCTCCAGCAACTCGTTGAGAACATATCCCGCTGCCCAGCTCAGCTCTTGCAGCTCTGAAGCACGGAGCCAGGGTTATCAGCATTTGAGCGCTTCGGTACCGGCTCTGTCTCTCAGAGCTGTCACATGGCACAGTTAGGAAGCTTTTAACAGTTCATGTGGAAAGATTAAGTTGACTCAGATGCAGGTGCGTGTGAAAAGCAAGCAGAAGAGTTTTGCTGCTTACAGGGAGAGGACAGACCAAATGGATTTTAGTAACAACACCTGTGATTAGGGTGAGTGAGCTGTTTATCAAACTGTGAAGCTTTTGTTTCCTATGCATGATGTCTTTATGCTTCCACAGCAATATTCTGCACAGTGGCCACATTGTTCTTGGCATTGGTGGTACTCATCCCGCATGGGTCCATGGCTTCACATGTTCCTGGAAGCTTTCCTTTCATCCTCACTTGCTGCTTTGGGTGTGAACTGCAAGTCACAGAATCACAGAATCACAGGGGTTGGAAGGGACCTCTAGAGGTCACAGAATCACAGGGGCTGGAAGGGACCTCTGGAGATCATCTAGTCCAACCTCCCTGCCAGAGCAAGGTCACCTACAGCAGGTTGCACAGGATGGCGTCCAAGCAGGTTTTGAATGTCTCCAGAGTCGGAAACTCCACCACCTCTCTGGGCAGCCTGTTCCAGTGCTCTGCCACCCTCAAAGTCAAGAAGTTCCTCCTCATGTTTAGATGGAACTTCCTATGTTCAAGTTTGTGCCCATTACCTCTTGTCCTATCACTGGGCACCACTGCAAAAAGACTGGTGCCATCCTCCCAGCATCCTCCCTTTAAGTATTTCATAGAATCATAGAATCGTTTAGGTTGGAAAAGACCTTTAAGATCATCTAGTCCAACCATTGACCCTACTTTACCAGGTCTGCCACTAAACCATGTCTCTAAGCATCACATCTACATGACTTTTAAACACATCTAGGGATGGTGACTCAACCACCTCCCTGGGCAGCCTGTTCCAATGTTTGATAACTCTTTCTGTGAAAAATTTTTTCCTAATGTCCAGCCTAAACCTCCCCTGGCACAACTTGAACCCGTTTCCGCTTGTCCTCTTGCTAGTTACTTGGGAGAAGAGACCAGCTCCCATCTCACTACAACCTCCTTTCAGGTAGTTGTAGAGAGCAACAAGGTCTCCCCTCAACCTTCTCTTCTCCAGACTAAACAATCCTAATTCCTTCAGCTGCTCCTCATAAGACATGTTCTCCAGACCCCTCACCAGCTTTGTTGCCCTTCTCTGGACACGCTCCAGCACCTCAATGTCCCTCTTATACTGTGGTGCCCAGAACTGGACACAGTACTCAAGCTGCAGCCTCACCAGCGCTGAGTACAGGGGCATGATCACTTCCCTGCTCCTGCTGGCCACACTATTCTTGATACAGGCCAAGATGCTGTTGGCCTTCTTGGCTACCTGGGCACACTGCTGGCTCATGTTCAGCCGGCTGTCCACCAGGACCCCCTGATCCTTTTCTGCCAGGCAGCTTTCCAGCCACTCCTCCCCAAGCCTGTAGCGTTGCCTGGGGTTGTTGTGACCCAAGTGCAGGACCCGGCACTTGGCCTTGTTAAACCTCATGCAGTTGGCTTCAGCCCATTGATCCAGTCTGTCCAGATCTCTCTGCAGAGCCTTCCTACCCTCAAGCAGATCAACACTCCGGCTTAATTTGGTGTCATCTGCAAACTTCCTGAGGGTGCACTCAATCCCCTCGTCCAGATCATCAATAAAGATATTAAACAAGGCTGGCCCCAAAACCGAGCCCTGAGGAACATCGCTTGAGACCTGCCACCAGCTGGATTTAACGCCACTCACCACAACTCTCTGGGCTCGGCCATCCAGCCAGTTTTTAATCCAGCAAAGAGTACACCCGTCTAAGCCACGGGCTGCCAGTTCCTCTAGCAGAATGCTGTGGGAGACTGTGTTGAAGGCCTTACTAAAGTGCAAGTAGACAACATCCACAGCCTTTCCTTCATCCACCAGGCGGGTCACCTGGTCGTAAAAGGAGATCAGGTTGGTCAAACAGGACCTACCTTTCATGAACCCATGCTGGCTGGGCCTGATCCCCTGGTTGTCCTTCACATGCCACGTGAGTGCACTCAGGATGATCCGTTCCATGATCTTTTCTGGCACTGAGGTCAGGCTGACAGGCCTATAGTTGCCTGGATCCTCCTTCCAGCCCTTCTTGTAGATGGGTGTCACATTGGCAAGCCTCCAGTCATCTGGGACCTCCCCTGTTATGGACTGACTCCAAGCTTCCAGTTGGGGATCACTGTTGTGTATAGGGGTATAGTAATAACTAAACTATACAATTACTTCTGATCACATTCACATCGGGGACTTTAGGACCAGGCCTTTGCTACATCTGCTATCAGTTAAGGATCATGATCTTTTGCTTACTGAGCTGTGTCAGCAAGTCCCTGCTGTCTTGTACATGGAGAAGTTAAAATAAACTACAACTGGTAGTTAGCATAAAGCTGTGCAATATAGCAGTGAGCTACCTTTCAAAGGAGTTTAATACAGACCTTGCAAGAGAGTGGCCAGCCAAGAGAGTTTTGCAGCTAGCAGCCTGCAATCAGCCTCACCAAGCACCTGCATGAAGAAAGGAAAAGGGTTTTGTGGTCTGAAGGGCAGCAGAGACTGGTCCCAAAGCAATCAAGTCCTGCAAAGTCCAAACAGGGCTCAGATCCACGCAGTGAGCTGTTTGACAGCAAAACCTAACAACTCTTCGCATCCTGCCTGGTCCTCCCTGCCCATGGACACCTTGCCAGCTTCACCAGCCGATGGGGAAAGTGGGCTCCCAGCAAAGAGAAGCAAGATAGCCCTCTTGCACACTGCTCAGTCCCAGGTCACTTAGCCGGACCTGCCCCATCTGGACACCGTCAGCTCCAGAGATGGGCAAGACACAAACACAACTAAAGCAGAAATCTAAGACATCTTTTTTTGCTGCAAGGAACAAGTAGACTCTGGTCTTTTATGTTCCTTTATGCAAGAGGGCTGATTAGGAAAGGGCAAACCTGGGAGGCTGAGTGCCCCGTGTGTAACTGAGATCGGTGTTATGCTAACGAGGAGCTTTGCTACACACGGTGCCATTTGTTATGCCACTGTTTGGCCAGGCTCCTGCTGCTCAGCCGGTCACGCAACAACCTCTCGCTCTCATTAATGCCAGATTGGGTTCCCACCGCCACTCTCCCGCTGCTTTTAATCATGTGGCCACCGGCCAAGGACAGCTGGGGAAAACCCTACCCCTTAGGTTGGGTGTCAGCTGATCCTAAGTAAACCACAGAGCTCTCAGGATGGGGGGACATAAAGGAAAACAGCTGAAATGGGAACAATTCATGGGAGAAAAAGGATGAAGGTCAGAGGGTTAAAAGTGCAAGAACAGGGAGCCAGGAGGGGACACAGAGCAGAGCCCCACCATTCGTGTCCTCCTCTCCCTGCAAGCATCCAAAATGTGGGGAGAGAAATAGTCACTGCGGTCCCCCCTCTTCATCCTCCTCCTGGGGATGTGTGTGGTCAGCCTGACCGAGGCCAAGAGGAGGCTGCCAAGGTCTTGTGACGTGGTGGGGCTGCAGGTGGAGAGGGTGTGAGTAGAAAGGTGGGGAGAAAACCACTTAGCCCTTGAGGGAGCTGGGAGAGGGGCCAGAGTATGCCAGGTGCAGAAGGGATTTGTGCCTGGGGACCCCATAAACCATGCTATGACTAGGCCTGTGCCTGCTGCTTCTATGGGGTGTGGAGTTGCCTTATGGAGCAAGCAGTCCTGCTGGTGTCCTTCCACATCTTTTGAGGGTAAGGGGTGCCTCCATTTAGAGGCTAGGAAAAGGAAGCAAGTGGAGTCCAACCACTTGTAGTACAGAAAGGCTCTGATTTTGGTGACACCTGCCAGGACTGTCCTCTGGAGCACTAGGGTCTCTCTACTATCTGCACACAAGAGGTGGAGGACACACAGTGGGGACTCACCAAGGACATCCCGCTCTGCCTCTTGGTGGTTGCAAGAGACCTGGTTGCTCTGAGATGTTTGCTCTGGGCTGGAGAGGAATCAGTAGCAAGAGGCAGGCCTGGGCAGAGCATGGAGCTGGTGCCCCTCAGGATGGCACAGAGTATACGCGAAGGGACCCATGTGGCTGGCATTCTTGGCCCCACTGATGTGGGCAGGGCAGGCTGCTGTGTAGGTGACCAGACAGTGTCCATGTGCACCAGGCCTTCTGGGTGAGGAGGAACGCTCTTCAGCATGTGCCATGAGAAACACCTACAAGCCCATCTCTCAGCACGAGCCCCCTCACCTTGCTGTGCAGAGACAGGGTTCCCTGGTGATTCACAAGATCCAGCCTGGCAAGGCCAGCCCAGAGGCACTTGCTGTATGAGGGTACCACTGTAGCACTTGTACTGTGGTGATATTTTTAGGAGCAATGACATCTGTGTTCCCAGGCATACAGACACAAGGTCAGTCTGACCGTGGTACTCCTTCCTATTCCCTGGCCCCAGGCAGTTCCCCACACAGGCCCTCTGAATTGCCCACCAGCCTCCCAAGTGTCCCTAACAATCCCCACTGCCTGCACACAGGGGCTCAGGAGGGACACAGGCCACCTGAACGAAAAGACAGTGTGGTGGGTTGGCCTTGGCTGGCTGCCAGATGCCCACCCAGCCGCTCTCTCACTCCCCCTGCCTCAACAGGACAGAGGGAGGAAATAAGACGAAAAAAACCCCTCGTCGTCAAGATAGTGATAGTTTAACAAGAAAAGTTAAAGCTGCACACAGAAGCAAAGCAAAAAGAGGGATTCATTCACTGCTTCCCATCGGCAGGCAGATGTCCAACCACGTCCTGGGAAGCAGGACCTCAGTATGCATCGTGGTTGCTTGAGAAGACAAACGCCATAACCACAAACACCCCTCCTTCCTCCTTTTCCTGAACTTTTATTGCTGAGCACAATATATGGTATAGTCATATAGTATAGAATATCCCTTTGGTCAGTTTGGGTCAACTGTTCTGGCTGTGCCCTTCCAACCTCTTGTCCACCCCCAGCCTACTTACTTGTGGGATGCAGGGAGGAGAAAGACAAAGCCTTGACACTGTGCAAGCATTGTTCAGCAGTAGCCAAAACACTGGTGTGTTATCAACGCTGTTTTAGGCGCAAAGTACCATACAGGCTGCTGGGAAGAAAGTTAACTTCCTAACTCCATCCCAGACAGACCCAGTACAGACAGTAGGCACGTGGGTTTTGTCTGGGTTTTTTTTTGCACACTCTTGCCATCTCACTTGGACTTGGGTCTGCTTCCCCAGTGATGCGCATTTCTTAAATGCCATCGTGTCAGCTCCATCATGTATACAATGAACCATTCTCTGATGTCCTCAACAACCTCAGGAGTGCTCCCACTCAGAGATGCCCATTTCCCTTGTGCATGCTACCACGAACACCTGCAAATGAGCCATTACACGCATTTGTGCTCATACACACCTATTTGTTCCTACCACAAATACAGCTCGAACACAAATCTGAACCTCTGTACTGGCAAGCTACTTAGCAACCTGAACTCTTAACATAAACTAGACTGACTGCACTGGTGAGCAGCACTTACAATAAAAATCACGTTAGTTTCCCTCCTGGCTTCCCATCCAGACAATGCGGCAGCCTGGGAGTCACGTTAGGTCAAGAGACGTAGAAGTCTGAACCAGCTGTAGCTGCCTCGAACAGCTCTGGAAGGATCTTTGTCTTTGTTCAGTTTTGATCCTGCTTTAATAGGCACGAGTAACTGGTTTAAGGCAGCATGCAGAGTCCCTGGGAAACCCACTGCTAGAGCAGACACTTGGCTTTGTCCTGTGCCTGAGCACCTCATGCAGAATGGGGACTTTGTCTTTGCACTTAGAAGATAACTAATTCATATAGGAGGTTCATGAATATTCAGCTTGTGCTTAGGGTTGAGGAGAAAAAACCCTAAAACAAAGAGGCAAATTCTTTTACCCTTCATTTGGGGGAATGCAGTTCTCAGCCTACGGGCTGCGAGTAGCCTGCGGTCCCTGTCTGTCACAGTAGGATCAGTTAATGACCTGTGTTTTTCCAAGCCTGAGCATGCATTGCTTGTGAAAAGGGGATGCAGTGAGTGAGGGCTTGGAGTTAATGTTTCTGGATGAAGGAGAGTGTAGAGGTGAGTCCAAGAGCATAAGGAGCCAGGCTGAAGTCAGTCAATCTAGCTGTTGTAGCCTTTCTGGTTTTGTCCCCTTTCTGTGGCTGTACCTGTCCCGGGAAGCTGTAGCAGAGAAGTCTCCCAGCAGTGTGGACACAGCTTTTTCTGCGTAGCTACTGTAGGTATTCCTCCTTGCAGTGAAAAACAACTGGTGAAGACGAAGTCTTCACCAAAAAGGTTTGTCAGTAGCATGCTAGCCCCAACTCTGTATATGACCTCCTCCCGCACATTTCTTGCACAGCACACATTTTAGAGCTTAGACACACTGTCAAGGTATTGATGCTAAAAAACTACTAATAAATAATGATTGTACCTTCTTTGTTTATGTTCAATGACCCTGCAAGTGCTGTGAACTCAGAATTCTTTCCCAGGCAACATGCAGCTGATGAGCAGCAGTTTGCTACGCCACAGCGACCTGGGTACATATCCAGGCTCTTGTATACATACTTCTCCATACACAGCAGTTGTTGATGTTGTTTGCAGGAATTTCCAAGTGAAATAAGCTTTCCCGGTAGAAGTGAAATAAGCTTTCCTGGTAGAAGTGCTGTTTTGTAGCATAATACTACCTACACTTGCGTTGTTACTGATCTGGCAAAGTGCTGTCTTCCCTCCTCTTCCCAGCCCCCTTCCGAAATGATTACACTGGTAACACTTTAAAGTACAGCCTTGTTTTCCTTGTCTTCACCCCCACAGGAACTCTCCAGGCTCCTGTAACTGTTCGGTGTTGTCCAACCAAAGCGGTAGAACAAGTTGGGTGACCACTGACTGATTGCCACCCCACAGCAGGAAAGGCAAACAGTCGGGGCTGGAGCTGGGTGAAGTGGGCACTGCTTGCACCAAATGAAAGTGGTGTTACTTTTGTGGATCTCTGGTCTGGCCCCAAAACTCTTCTCCAGTGGTGGCAGGCGAAGATGATTGCTAAATGTGTTCAATAGTGCTGCCTCCTGGGTGTGCAAGGCACCTGCCCAGAGTTCCGTGTGCTGGGAAGGAGGCTCTGTGTGATCTCTTGTCTCTGCTATATTTTCCCACTTGGCCAGGAAACGTGTGCAACAGCAGCTCCCATCTCCGGACCCTCCTCCATACTCCTACCTGCCTTTCTTTTGCAAGGGTGTCTGTGTTCTTCTTTCTCCCCTTCCCTCTTTTACCCCAGGATCTCCACTTTCTCCTTCTGCTCAGCTCTAGCTTTTCCATCCTGCCCCATACTGCGACCCTCCATTCCCCGTGCCTTCCTCTAACCTTGTCTTCCTCCTCCATCACCATTCCTCTTTTTGTTTTCCCAGGAGAGGGGCCACTCAGGCTTTCCACCTGCTGACCAAGGAGGACAAACAGGGATGAAGGAGAGGTGTGGTCCGTGGGCAGCAGGACCTGGTGCAGCATAACCGCATGCTGCTTTTGCCCCAAGCAGTGATGGAGAGGGCTGTCACACCGTTATTGTGTTGGCATGGCAAAGGTGGGAGGGAGAAGGCATGGCATGGGGGGAAGGGACTTGAAACTTCAGCTACCCCTTTGTTTTTCCACCTCCTCCAGTTTATCTGGTGCCCTGTGGAATTTATGATCCTCCCCCCTGCAGAGGGCTGTTGTATTTCAAGTCACATAGCGCCTTCCAGCCGGGTGATAGACCTCACATCGTTTGGCCAGCTAGTCTGCCTTTTAACAACCTTGAAGGGCTTAATGAGCAATAACAAACTTTCTCCCAGCAACAGATTTGGGAAGACTGATTATCTCTCTTTTACAAGTAGGGAAACAGTGTCGATCCAGTCCAAGCCTCTGTGGCACACCTGAACGATGGATATAGCCCACGACTTCTCATACATTACTCTGAGGCTGCTAACGATCCCTCGTCCTTCCTCCCTCTCCATGCTCAGCTGGATATTTGCCCGACTTAGGGAGACTAAGGACATTAACTCTTGTCACTTGAAGAGGCAGAGGACAGGTAAAGCAGAGGAGAACAGGAGCAAGTCCAGCAGAAGTCAGATGGAAAAATCCCATCTCAGCAGCAGGAGTTGTCATCTAGGTATTGCTTTTCAGGTAACCCAAGTGAAGGACCTTAGGAGTGTCAACCTTATCTGTTTCTCGTCTCGTTGCTATAATGTGTTGTGAAGGGGACAAGAGGCATGGTTTGAGAGGACATAGCCCCTGCAACCTGCAATTGGAAAACCACAGCTTCCAGAACAGTTCTGCCAGAACTGTTTTTTACAAACAGAGCAGCCCCTCAGTGAAGTCTCAACACCAGCAAGCATCCCGTGCCAGATCACTGATCAGGGTCCACCTTGCCCTCTTCAGGCAAGGTCACATGTGGGATGGGCCCTGGTAGCACCAGGGCAGCCCTGGCAGCAGGCTCTTCCCAAGCACTGTGCCTTTTTCTGATTAATGGAACACATCTGAGAGGCATTGGGAATTCAAGATCAGCCCCAGCACTGGGAGCGTGTCTCCTGCCAGCCCTGTAGCATGGTGGGAGAGGCAGATGAATGCCAGAGATGTGGACTTCACACCCCCTCTACAAGGTTTGAGGCATCCCCAGCTCCAGAGGAGGGAGGTAAGCCCTGAGCACCTGGGGATGTGGCAGGCTGACCAGAAGCCCTCTGAGGACATGGGTAGGTGCCGATGCAGCCACCTGCATGCTAGGTGAAGCACCAGGTGCCCCAGCTCCTGGGGCAGATGCAGGGCTCCAAGTGTTGCTGTTGGCTCCGTGCCCCTTGCCAGCTCAGCTGGGGGTGGAAGGACACACAGACCTCGAGTGAGCACAGCGCTTGGCAGGTACGGCTTTCTCCAAGCACTACCAGCCCAGCCTGCTTTGCCTGGGGACCTGGGGTGGCTTTGATGCACTGGTACAAAATGCAGCTGCACCAGTGCTGCTTCGTGCTCCCCCGAGAGCACCAGGGCATCACCCTGCAACCCTCCCTTGCCCTATGTACACAGCAGCCTGAGGGCCCATCAATCCACCCCTCCTCTCTGTCTAAGCATGTACAGTGCCTTCAGGCTGTAGTAGGTAGCTATAAGACTGTTAACTCCTTCCTCCCCTTCCCGAGAGGGAAATGCACACATGCAGTCACGCCAGGCGGAGCTCCCATGCAGGGACCCAGGCTGTTGGCTTGACAGGAGTGGTCTGCTCTGTGTATCACCTGGTACTCCATATGTGTCAGTCTTCCTCCTGGATGTTAAGTTTCAGAGGTCAAGCTGATACCTGTGAGATACAACTCTCTTGCCATCACTTTCCTACAGGTGCTCTCTCAGTTTCTCAGTGCCTGGAAAAGCTGCAAACTTGTTGGGTTTGCATTTATTTTTTTTTTTTTATATTCATAAAACATGAAAGGCCTGTTCATCAATAATCTCTGATACTGCTGTACTGACATCCCCTCAGTGGGATTTGGAACAGGATAGCTGATAGACTACACGTTTCTTGGATTGATTTCAGCTTGCCATCCTCGTGGCTCTGCCACGGCTTCTCTGGTTACAGCATGTAGATGTGCTGAAACCCAGATCAGTAATGCACACCGTGCCTTCTGCTGCCTGTGCTTGTGGGACAGCAAGAAGGAAAGCCACCTGCAAAGGCTCCTCCACCTCTGCCACCACAGAGGGGTTGTGCAAGCCTCAGTGCTAAGACCTGCAACTCAATCCACAGGCACGGCCTTTTTGGTAAATCAAGCCAAGTGTCCCAGGTTTCTAATTCTCCTGCATTATTAATATTTTGCTCAGGAATTAATGTGGGTCAGGCTCTACTTATGGGCCCATGTGCTCATTTCAAGTGTAAGCTTACCCAGAATTTGGAGATGGCTAAAGGCAGCATTTTGGTTCAGTCTTTTTAAAAAAGACCCTATGAAGTTATGACCCAGGGACAAGTATCCTCATAGAGGGGTGGGACCCATGTTTCAGTTTTGCTTCTATTCCCTTGCCAGGGAAATTGTTCGCTTAGGGCCACAGGGGATTTTATGTTGAGGTTAGAATTCAGACAAAGTTTGCATTATATCAGGTTAAAGACTTGGAGAGATGAGCAAAAACTTTAAGAGAAAGCAACAAGCTGGGCAGAGGGCTCAGAAAACACGACCTCTGAAGAACACATGATAGAATCTGGTGTGTTTTCCTCTGGACATAACAACTGGGGAAAGACCAGAAAACCTGCCTTTTTATAAAAGTTGCGTTGCATTATTCTCCATGTCCACAGAGGCAAGGCAGGCCTGGCTTGATTTACAATAAGGATGATTTATGGTAGGCACTGGGAAAATATTTTCATGTTTTTAAGGGTTGCTAGTCCTCCAATAAGTACCCACAGCCTCTGCTGCTTGCTACCACCCATCATTTCTTAAAAGTCTCCGCATTTCAGGCAGGGTGGGGTAGGTATCCTTGATCCTGTCTCAGAGCAACAGGTGGGTTAGATCAGTATGAGCTAATCGGTGAGGCAATTGGGTACAGCCCATGGCCTTTTTCCTTGGAAGAAGCTGGCTTTTGAGGTATGCATGCAGTCAGCATCCCCTTCCTTTGGCTGTGTGGGGCTGGGCAACAAAAGCCAGAGATCTCCCCTCTGTACTGCTGTAGGAGAAATCATGGGGGCACCTTGTGTACAAGTGCATGGCCCAGTGGAGAACTACAGTTTTCCATTCACATTGTAGCTGGAGTTTCCTAGGCTCCGTGGTGAATCCTCACCAAATAGTACACAGTGTTTTAGACTTAAATACGGCTAGAAGTGGGGCAATGCCTGTGCAGTGAAGCTTACAACTTGATCTTCTTCATGGTTCAGTTCTAAACCCTATCTTTCAGATCAAAGTTTTCTTTCTTTTTCAGCTTTAGGGTAGAAATCTAGTCTCACAGTCAGACTGGTATAAAGGTCTAGTAAGAGTGAGTAACATCTCAGCTACACAGTGCTAAGCACAGAATTAGGTGCAGTACTTTGATTACCTTTTTTATTACACTACAATCTTCCTTCAAGGCATTCCCTTTTATAGTGGCAGTGACCCAGTTCATACACATTAACTTGGGTGGACTGACAGCAAGGAGCTTGGCTTTCCTGCCCCAACCACATCAAACAAACAAACAAAAATCCTGCACCAACAGAGGCACAAGCACTACTTGCCAGAAACAACCAGAGGTGTAACCTGCATCCACTTGCATGGTTGTTTTCCACCTCAGCCTTCTCTGACCATTAAATTTGCTAATGGCCTTGCATCTGTGAGAGACTTGCAATCACTGTTTCTGAGCAGAGGAAATAAGGCTCCACATGGCACAACAGGAGAGTGGAAATTTAAAAAGTTAACAGCGTGAGGTGGAACACCAGATATGCCCAGGTCCCTTTGCAGTCCTGAAGACCTTCATGTGAAGAAGGGGAGCTGACATCTTTCTGCTGCCCTCCAGCTTGTCACAGCTGCCTCATGGCACCCTCCATGGAATCCTCATCTCTGATCAGGCACCGGTCCTTCTTGTGCTGTGGTTATTTCTCACCACCTTAGAAGCTGATTTCAGGATTGCTCGATGGCCACAGATCACGAAGGTACCTGTGTGTTGCTACAGGGGACTCGGGAAGTGGTGCCAGAATCTAGCCAGCTCCCAATACACTGCTGCCTGTGTTGGCAACGTGGACAAAAAGTATTTCCAAAACTGAAACACAGAACAAACTCCCTCTTTGAAAGAGCAGCAAACAAATCTCCCCTCCTCTTTTACCCAAACAATCCTTTTTTTTTTTTTCTTTTCTATTTTTTTCCTCCTACTTCTTAGGAGGTTGTGCCCTTTTAACACCCTGTCCTTTTGTCACCTGGGAGAGGCAGAAAACCCAAGAAGCCCATCCATCTTTCTTAGGCTGGAAGCTCTCACAGAAGCCTCAGCATATTCATGAAATCCAATACCTCAGAGAATCACCCACCAAACTCATGCTAAAACCATTTCTTGAGAGATCGCATGAAACAGTTTGTTGCGCAACTCTCAGAACATCAAACAACACCCTTATTTATAGTATATACACATACAACAATAAACCTCCTTTTCAAACTGCATTGGCCAATATAGATTTAAAAGGCTTTTTTCCTATTAATCAACATCTCAATTTGTTGTTTAAGCATTCAGTGCTTTGGCTTGAGAGGAGCTGGTCTCATGACTTCCCGTAGGACTAGGTGATTAGGTTTGCAAAACCTTCTGTTTCCTGCGCTGTGGTTCTCCGGGAGAAGATGGTACCGTTCCAATTTATTAATGCCAGCTTCTTGCTCAATGCACTCAGCTTTCATCAGGAAGCCTGCGTTTTGAGTTTGGAAGTATACCTGGGAAATGTTACCCCAAAAATGAAGGAAGAGGAAAGGGATATCTCTTCAAGCTGTTAAGCAAGATTTTAAAATAACTGTAAAATTTGAGAGGCCCTTTCTGCAATAGCTCCAGCCTGTAAAGGCCAGCAGCAGAGCATCAACCGCTTACAAGCAGTACGCGCCATGCCCACTACAGCTCCTTTGGTCAGTCAGCTGAAAAAACGTGTTTCTGCCAGTGCCCTGGGCACTAAGTCAGGCCCCAGAAGACAAATATTTCTCTTCGCTCCAAGGTGGTGGCCTTTGCCAAGGCCAGCTCTCTCTTGCCCAGATGAAGTCCCCTGTGATGGCCAAGAGAGCCAGGCTAGCTCAGGCTGGGTGGCAGGTCCTGGACAGGCACAGCACCTGAGTCACCCTGGTCCTGCTGGATTTGCAGCACCCTGAGCCCAGACAAAGACTGCAGCTGATCAGCTCAAGGTGCACTGAGCCAGGAGGGGAGCCCTCTGCCCCACTCCCCGGTCTTGCTGGCCAGCATGGTGGTTTTGGCTTCCCCATCAGCTCCAGACCCCTGTTATTTCAGCTAGAGAACAGCCAACACCCTCCACTTCTTCCTCAGTCTTTTCCATCTCTTCATTGCCAGTGACTTCCTCAGGGCAAGGAAATACTTTTTTTTGTGCGTTGGTATAATACTTAGGGAATGATTTGCATGTTTTTATGGGCGGTGCGTGCCCTTGCCTGGAGATGCAGGAAAAGAGGATTGCATGGGCGTGACGTGCATTAGCGCTTCAGAACATACCTCGGGGAGGCCGTCTGGTGAGTTTGGCAATGCCCTTGGAGAGGCTTGTGTGCACACTGTGAGGGTAATAAGCTGCTAAGAATGAAGACAAGGCTGGTGGTGTTTGTTACTGCTGTCTTCCTACTCATTGGGGCATAAACAACAGAGAGGAAGCTCCTGCTGTTTATGTAGCAACTGGAAGCAAGGCACAGCTTTCTCACCTGTCCATTGGGATAGACTGGAGATGACTCAGGCTGTCTCCCTCACTAGCTCTTTGCAATATATAGGTATTTATACATCTTTATTTCAGCGAGGTCTTATTCTTAAAATTTCCAGGTGTAAGTATTCCAGAAGTGCCATCCCAGCAAACCTTCCTTGTGGGAGTACTGCTTTTGCTGTCACAAGAGAGTTCTGATGGTTTAGCTGATTTTGATAAGTGAAACAAAACTGACTATATATTGGCAAAAAGACTTAGAAGTGGATTCAACTGCATTTGCTCTAAGGCTTTTGCCATTATGGAAATTTCAACTTCTCTGCCAAAAAAAAAAGGGGGGGGGGGGGGGGGG
>VFFE01005063.1:0-122073 GCA_008921705.1 Burhinus oedicnemus
GAAAGGGGGGGGGGGGGGGAGTGGGAGAGAGGAGGTAAAGGGCAGGATATGGTGCTGTCTCTGGGGGAGAAAAGTGCATGTCGGGCCAGCTCAGGAGAAGCTGAAGGCCCTGAAATAGCTCCTTGCCCTGTGCTAGCTATGGGAAAGGGGAAGAGAGAAGCAGGGCAAGAGCAGAAATATAAAAGGAGATCTTTGACCCTACTGGTGGCGCTCAGATGGGCACAGGTGGAAGTACCTGCACCCAAAGGACCAGGGAGAGCAAGAGCACAGCATAGCAGGACCTGGCTCTGCATGTCCCCTGACCCTTTGTCACAGGTGGGGGCAGCCGTGGGAAAGGTATCTGGCAGCACCTCGAGCCTCACCCCAGCTGCCAGCCATGGTGCAGGGTCTGCCCCACGACAGGGATTTGTGCACCATGCAGGGGGCTGCTGCACCGTAGCATAGCACCGGTTTCCTCTCTGCTCCAGCTTGCTATCCCTCCTCCCCTCCCAAACCACCCGGTCAACCTGCTTCGCTCACACCTCAGCCTTGTTTATCTCCCAGAGTCCAGGGAGGGAGAGGGGGGTGATGCAATGCCCCAGCCAGCATCACCCCATGCTGCAAGCAGAGCCCTCGCCTCCTTCCATCCAGCGCATCACAACCAGATGCCAGCAATGGGTTGAACCTGCCCCAGACCTCCCTTCTTCTCACCCTTCCTTTCCCATTGCTGGCTGGGAGCTGTTGCTGGGCCCAAAGGACTGGATGTGGACACTGCCCATGGCTGCATGGATGATGGGGCACAGCTGCATTGCTGAGTGTGATCGTTCCATCGCCTCACGTGGCATGGCCCTCCTCTGACCACAGTGGGGAAACAGACATTTGCCGAGCCATGCCAGGCTTCGGAGGCCAGCTCAGTGCGCACTCTGCTATGACACCCACACATGTATACACACACACATACTGGCCCCATATGGACATCTCTCACCTTCCTGCCAGCGGAAACTGTTGCCCTTTGCAAGCCTGGCTCTCTCTGAAGATGCTATCAGGAGGTGGGTAGAGCAGGGCTGAGGCTCCAGGCCTCTTTGGTGCAAGCACAGCTCCCTCACCCCATGACATGCCTCCCCCTTCTCCCACAAGCCCTCTGTGGTCTCTCTCCCTGCAGTTATACCATGATGAGTGCCAGGGCAGGTTTAAATCAAAGGCTTCTGATAGTTTCTCAACCCACAGACCATCCCGTCTCTTGAGTTTGTGTCACTTAACTCACAAATGATCAGGGAATTATTGCAAAATCTCACACCTTTCCCAGTCTCTGTTTGCAAGGGCTAAAATGGGATGGAGCCGGATGGAGAGTTCTTAGGTTGGATACGCTAAGGAGTAGGGGGCTCCCCATCCACCTGGGAAGGCTGGGAATCCAGTCCTGGGTGAGTGGGAGGCAGGGGGCTGGGTTGTTTCTTGATTCACTGTAACCTACTTGCATCCATGCCTTCACGAAGTGAGGCTGACCTGCGTCAGCCTCAAAGCTGCTGAGGTGCCTCGACTGCCAGGAAGCCCAGACAATGCAAACTGCAGGGCACTTCTGAGGCGGGAGATGTCTCCGAGCCTCGCTGGTTGCTACTGAGGACAGTTGCAATGCTTCAAAGTAGCCAGGGGAAGAAAATGCCCAGGGAGAGGAAGGAGGACAGCAAGTCTCCTGTCTAACTGGCACCTCTCCTGCAGGCATCATTTTCACTGTTCTGCTCCCCTGCTCTGAAGTCCTGACTACCCTCCAGGTGTTTGACACAGCAATGTCCTAGAGCAAGACTTGGGCAAAGCATCCTCCATGGGCTGCCTGAGGCTCACTGCATTCTCCTGTTTGCCCCACACATGCATTTCTGGGCTCATGGCATTCTTCCATTTGTCCCTTCAGACACATTTTTTTCCCCATGTGTCCTCAATTCTTCCCCTGAAGTAGTGGAATGGGGCAAATCACTAGAAAGGACTTCCCAAGCAGCCAAGCCCTGCCCTCTGAAGCCACAGGCAGCAATTCAGCAGATCTTTTGGGCCAAGGGCCTGCAGAATTACCATTCCATACACAGTTCAAAACACCTCCCAAGCTCTTGCTTTGCTCCAACTCCCGCTTCTCTCCATGCTGGTGGCATTGTTTGACTCTTTAGAAGACTTATTGCAGGCTTTTACAGTTGTACCACATGTCAAGCTTGGTCCTACAAGGCTTTGAAATGTTTTTTTTTTTTTTAAATTCCATTTGTTCATGATATGCCAGAGTCTGAAGCACTCCCCTGACCCTAGGACAGGCTTGCTTCTCCTCCCTCATCCCCAACCCTGCCAGCTGTGGAGGCAGAACAGGCTAGACCGGGCAGGGACAGTGGTGGGTTGGCTCAGCCCGTGACTCTCTTGTCCTGCAGGGTGGCATCCTGAGCTCTGGGGAAACGGAGAGAGGATCAATGCATTGCCTTCTGTTTGCTGCAGGGCTTTTTTTTTCCACTCCCCCCCACCTCCCTCGCCTTTAAGCTCTTGTGCCAGCCCTCCTCACTGCTGCCAAGCAGAGAGCTCTCTGAGTGCAAAGTGCAGGGGAAGAGGTGGGAGGGTCAGGTGAGGACCGAGAAGGGCGAGAGGAAAAGGTCAGTGACGCAAGCCCAAAGCGATGGCTCTCAGCTGAGCTGCTCTGCTGTTTGTCCGCGCTGCGCTATTTCTACTCGGCAACAATTCACACATCTGGGGACCACAACTCCTTCCACCGCCCACGCTCTTCCTGCCCCTCAGGGGGGCTGAGGCAGGGGAGGGGGGAAGGAGGACGAAATATTGCACCAGGCTGCCAGCATCATTTCCAAGACCGAAGGGGGAAAAACAAACCGAGCGGTCCTTTTCAACAGCCACCTTCCCTCCAGGCACTGAGCATCTCTGATGAAGGAACCTGCTGCCTGCAAAGGGGGCGGGGAGAGAAGGAAGAAAGGAGGGATCCTTTCTCTTGGGGTGCAGGGAAAGTCAGCACAGGGGAAATGTACTGACACCCTTATCCTTGAAACTTAAAAGCAACAGTGCAAGTTTCCCCTTAGAATTAAGGTCTCTCCTGGGCAGACTGTGGCTAAGGGAAGGGACCATGGTGGCTGTGGACATGTGTTGTCCTTGGCCCGTTTCCAGGGTAAGCATTCGAGCAGAGCCAAGTGATTGATCGCCTGCGTGTTTCCCCACTCGGCTGCAGCTCTGTGTGCGTGCCTGCCTGTGTGTTTGTGTGTGGGAATGTGTGCACAGGTGCAGGCAGAGGGCATGCCCCCCCAGACCTTCTCCGCAGCCTGCTCCCAACTGTGGGGCACGGCACCCTGCCTAAAACAGCCCTCCTAGCCCCGTGCGGGCTGTGAGGGCTGCAATTGCTTTTTTGAGCTGCAGGGAGAGGGAGGATGAAACCATGAACGGCTTCCATGCTCTGCCCTTTCCTGCTTCTTATGCGGGAGGTACTGGAGCAACAGGGAATGGCGATATTTCAAAAGGGCATTCCCTTCCTGTCCATGCATGCCACTCTCAGAAACAGAAGAGGAGGGAAGTGACACCCTGGTCTTGTCTTTCTCTCAAGGAACCAAGTCCCATTTCCCCTCAGACCTCCACATCCCATTTCCCAAATACAGGCACAGTCAATGGGGCAGATGTGGTGAGATGTGGCTTGGGCTCAGTGTTATAGCCACAAATCTGAAATGTAGTGCATGTAAAAGGCTCTGTGTCACATCTCTCTCAAAGAGCACCTTCAGGCTCCTCAGAGACCATAGTGAGGAAAATAGTAATTTCCACACTGCTTGATTTTTCTCCAACCGGTGGTCTTGCAGTGTTCACCAGGATCTGGTTAGTAGTCTCCGGTAACAAGCAGCCTTTCCTACTCTAGCCCCTCCATCCAGAAAACAAAGTCTTCAATTGCTGCAACCATACACAAAAACCTCATCAAGCTGCAGAGCCGCTCTGCTACAGGCAGTTCACCTCAGAGGAGGGCTCCCTAGGAGGAAAAGTCCTCAGAGGAGCAAGCCCAGAGCTGAAACCCAGACAGAGGTGGGCTCTCAAGAGGGATGAGGAGCCCTTTGGGCTGACCTGTTTCACAAGGTGGTACATCACTTTGGAGAGTGAAGTGCCCTCAAGTCCTTGGGTTGGGTTGTGGACCTGGACTTCACCCTTCCCCGTCTGTTCCTTCCATCCAGGCACACTGGTTGTAGCCACTGCCTTTCTCATCGTATCTTCTGCCTCCCAAGGTGGGGAAGAAAGAGTAAAGTGCTCATGAGCAGCGATGTTAGAGGGGCAAATGGAGGCGGGGGCTGAATCTGAGAAACCACAGAGCAGGGGAAAAAATGGCTCTCCTGACTGAGCCCAGGGGAGAGACAGGAGCTCAGTTCCTGAGCACCGAGCTGTGGGGAGACAGGCAGCTGCCCCCAAACAAGTAATTTCTGCTCAGGCATTTTAATGACATGAAAAGTAGTAATTGCCATAGTCAAATCAGTAACCCCTGGAAGGACTTAAGGGGGAGCAGGGGGCTGGCCTTTGGGTAAGCATGGCATCATCAAGCATATTTTAAAGCAAAATCAACAATCTAATTAACTCCCTTTCTAGAAACTGCTCAGGCACAGAGATGAAGAAAATGGGAAAGGAGCAAGGAGAGCTCTGAGCAGAGTGGGGGTGGTTGTTGTAATGATTTTTTCCTCTGGAGAAGGAAGGGAAATGTGATTAAATTGGGAGCAGGCTTCGCTAGTCAAAGCACCTGAGGGTTTATTCCCAAGAATCTCCTTGCAGTATTGTGTCTTACCTTCAAGCAATTTTGAAGGTACAATAAATCTCTGAGTTCTTCTCAATTTATTAGGTCTGGAAGCCATCATTGCTTCATATTAGGCTTGTCAAGCATTCACACACAAGCCGCTCTAACTTTAAATAGAGAGAGATTTAACACATTGGCAAGCTGCAAAACAGAGAGAGGCTTTATCTTTCCAAGACCGCCCAGGTAACAAGGCAATAATCTCCCTCAAGGATAAGACCAGTCACCAGTGCTGAATAGCAAATCGGCCAGCATTCAGCTCATTATCTTGCTCGGGCACAGATTTGGTATAAGGCTGGTCTCTGAATCCAGTGCTGCCCTCCTGCAGGTCCTACAACTTGCACAGGCACTCCCTCTTCAATACAGGTCTGTGAGCAAGTTCAGTGGGCACTCCGGCCATGCATCTTCAGCATTCAGTGCCAGAGGAACTCTCAGGGACTGGCACAGGCATGTTTTAATACTAGAAGTCAATAAGACAGACCTGGGCAGTAGACACCTGCATGTGATGCAGTGTCTGGTGCCTGGTCTGCGAATCTCAGTTCTTGAAGAAGATGGAAAGATGTCCTTTACGCCCCTTTCTCTGCTGTGGAAATTGAGATGCAGAGAGGATGTGAGAGCTGTACAAATACATTGATAGTCCCATGGGTACACCACCTTCTTTCCAGTTCACAGTGGTGAGTTTTCCATCGCAGGTGTGCCAGGCTAAGATCATCTGCATACACAGACACCACGATTCAGCTGACAGAGATCACTTGCTACATTGCTGTGGCTCAAATGCCTGCTGTACCTCACATACTATGTCCACAGGCTCAGACAAAGGCATGGGTACTGACCTTCCTTCATGTTGCTGAGCCCAAGGGTACTGAGGGACACAGGGTGCCATGCCCTGGGTGACAGCCCAGGTCTTCAATGAGTATCTCTAGGGATGGAATCATTGAAGTCCCTCCCTGGGGGAGTCCTTGTGGCACCGCAAGCACCCATTAGGGAGGCAGGCACCCACACCTAGGAGCTCTCTTAAGCCTTGAGTCCACTGTGTGGGCTCCAGCTCTTCAGACCAAAGTCCTGACACTGACTAGTTCTACTCAAACATAACGAGGAGCTGGCGCTCAGGTCCTGAGTGGGGGCATCTCGTGACTGTCCCATGCTTGTGCTCATGAGTTCATAGCTGTGTGTTCACAGCCAGGCAGGCTAAGAGTGAAACTGCTCGAAAGTAGCATGCTTCCCCTCCCACCCTTGTTTCCCCACTTCTCTGGGCCTGTGACCATCGCTGTCAGGGAGTGAAAGTGAACACCTCCTCCATCCCCTCCCACCTGTGGCCCCAGACTTGCCACGGGTGAGAGTGTCTGCAAATGTCTCAGCTTCTTAGCACTTTTATCCCTGTTCTTCCATAGCCTGCAGGGCTAGGAAATCCCTATGTTTGCACATTTTGTGTATATTTGAATATATTTATATTTGTATATAACATGTATATTTAATGTCTTCTGCTTTTATCAGGCAGATTTATCAGGACACTTTCTGTGGGACAGAAGTTGGAAGGGAAGAGATGCAGAAATATCATCTGCTGTGTAGGTGGGCTTAATGCTTGCTGGATGACATGGTTACTCCATTGTGGTACCTGATCCCAGAACTTAAACTCCATCGCTTAAATGCCTCTCCATTTAAACACAGTGATGGAGATTAACCTGAGGGCAGCATTTAGCCTATAGCAGCAATATCCCTAGGGATGATGGAGCAGGAGGAAAAAAACCTCTGTAATGTCGGCCCAAGGTTGCCATTTTGATACAAAACAAAGCCTCTTTTAGACTGGTAATGTGAACAAATTCAATAAAGAGCTCACTGACACACTAAACAGTGGTTCCCCGCAGGGCCATTTTTACAGACTTTTTTCGGAGTACAACCACAATTTAAGGGGAAAATAACGGCAGATGTAGAACAACGTCGTAGTTTTGAGAAGCGCACATATACGAATGGCAGGAAATTCAATGTAAAGGTTATAGCTAAAACAACATTATTTGGAAAGTACCAAAAATAACCTACAGGGCGTTTAGAGATCTTCACAGTGTATCCTGTCAGGAAGCGAACTTGGGTGGCCATCAGGGCATCTCTGCCCTCATCCTCTCCTCTCCCACCGGCTTTGCACCCTTCCCACTGCTCGACTCCAGAGTGCCATGAGGACAGGACACTGAGATGGATCTACTGAACCCTCCGCTGAGCTCGCCCCTGGTGGGCTGGGTGATTTGTAAACCACAGACAAGGCATCCCCGTTAGACTGGGGCTCCAGTCCCAGCTGAGAGCCAGCAAAGGGAAGGGATGTGCCTAGCATAACAACAGCTAATAAGTTGATGAATCACGGGATAATTCGACACCACTCAATACTTTTGCCCTTCACACATCTTCACTCTTTCTGTTCTCCTGTTCACCTCTCCATTCTGCAGAGACTCTCAGTGGACACGCAGCTGAAAATGAGAAGTTTCAGGAGCACTGCTCTTCTCTAATGAAAGCAGAGTGAGGGGAAAAAATATGAGTCTGCACATAAACACCTGTCCCAACCTTGAGGATTTTTAAAACTTACACCGCCCCTGAAACACCAGTCTGGCCCAAACAACACCTTTAACCAGGTGTCCAACACCGCACTTTTACCTGCTGCTTTAACATTGAACGACAACGCTGACTAGTGAGTTCACCCGTGTCAGTCGCCATTATGGGGACAGGAAGGTAATCACAAGAACACCTCACATGTGTTGCTGACAATGTGGTTTTGTTTGGCTTCTCACATTACAAATGGCACCATTCCTAACAATGTCGGTGTAAAGGAGATAAAAAGTGCCAAATTCTCAGCAGCACAACATCCTGGGCAATCAAGTCTGAAAACTGTGCTGACAGCAAGTGTATTTATCTGTATCAAACGGAGTCTGGACATGGTCACGGTATCATGCCTGTGTAGGAAACCCTTTCTTACTTATGCCACACAGTTGGTTTTAGTACATTTTAAACTGTGTTTCCAATGGAAATTAAACATGCTGAGGCAGTCTGTGTCTCCACGCATCGGTGTTCAGCTGCCTGTTAGCTGATCCATCAGACCATTCCCCCTCCCTCCGCAATTTTGGAAAAGTCAATCAATTCCAGTCACACTTGACGAAGAGGTATATCCCTTACTACTGTTAAGTGAAGGTGGCTGGATAGGGAAGAGCTGGCTCTCCATTAGGACCCTCATTGGAAAGTCTTCAATGTGACATGAGTCCTTACTAGATAGCAAAAAAATCTTCATGAGAATCTATTGTAGAGATCTAGAAAAAACAGTTTCCAGTGAATTGGCTCACCAGATAAATCCTTGTTTTCAACTGTAGCAGCGTCTTTTCTTCTCTAGGGACTAACTACATGTGAAGGTTTCCTCTTCCACTGTTTCAAGTACCACAGTGCACAACCAACCTCATCTGATAATTACACATTGAAGAAAAGGAAAAAAAGAAAATAAAAAAGGAATCAGTGGGTTGGGTTTTTTTCCCCCTTGATAAGATGAACAATAAAAAATGGGTGCTTTCTGCTCTTACTTTCCCAAAGTGATCTCTGGTCTGAAGGAAGGAGCAGATTTCTCAGTCTGAAGGACAAATGGGAAAAATGATGAATACTCTGTTGCAGCTGCAAAGCTGGTGAAACTAAGAAGTTAGTCTCAGAGCACTTCATTGCTTCAGCCGAGGACTTCTGTGGCAGAGTAAGCTGCATTCATTTTAAGAGTGCCTGGGAAAGATGGGCTGTGCCCTGCTGATACATGCCATTATGGTTCCACCCTGGTGGGAGCCTCCGAGGTGCAACTACCACAGTCAGTGATTACCAGAGCAGAAGAGCGCGCAGCCCATCCTCTCCCTTGCTCCTCTTCAGCAGAGGCTGGCTGGTCAGATTCCCCAGTTGCCCTCACAAAGGCTGGCCATAACAAAAGTCTTCAGGTGACTAGCAAGAGCATCCAAATGACACCTCTCAGACTCCTGGTCTGTGTCGTGCATGGTGAGGAAAGAGGTGTTGCACTCCAGATCGCTGGCTGAGTGCTTGATGCTGGATTAACTGCAATGCTCTTCCAGAAATGGCTATGAAGATCCACTGTTGCAACCTCCTTCAAAATGGCTCTGCCCATACCTTCGAATCACTGTTTCTTTTTGAGGTCTAATATCTTCTGAGATCCAGTCTCTGGGCTAGGCTGCCTGTGACTAAAAGCTCCTTCACCTCCCACACCCTCCTCCTCCTCCTTCCACTACCTGAAACCAAGATCCCTTTGTTGTTAAAGGATGCCCCATCCTCCAGGTTTAAAGGAACTGCCTGGAGACTTGAGATTAGGATCTGGCAACTTTTGGTCAGCAAAACCTGCTTGCTGGACCTGAGCTTGGGCCTTGAGCTGCTCTGAGGAGAGAAAGGTGGGGAGCACGGAGCGTGGTGACCACTGTGTGCATAAAAAGAGATTCTCATCATCTAGCCCCACACCAGCGGCCATCTTCGTGCAGCCCAGACCAGACAGGAAACGTGATATGCTGCACTTCGGAGAATTATATTTGTATATGGAAAAAGAGAGGTGTGCGGGGACACGTATGCATGTGCGTGCCTATCTGTGAACCAGGCAACCATCAGGCTGTGGATTTGCGTTTGTGTGCCTGTCTTGGCTTGGGATGCGAAGGCAAAGTGTGCTGGGGAAGATGTCTGCCTGTGGCAAAAGGATCTTCTAAAAGAAAACATGGCCTGCAGGGCCTGTGAGGGGTTATCCGTCTGTGAAGGTGAGCGTGCACAAAGCTTTGGAAGACAGTGGACATATTTTTTGCATCCCTTTCTGGCCTGTTGAATGGACAAGCCAAGCCAAACAGGCACTGAAGCTACTGCGGGGTGATGTTGCCTGTCTGGGCTAGCTGCAAGGCTCAGGGCAGAGCACGTGTTTCTTTCTTCTGTGGAGCGAGTGGGGTGCTTGGTTGGGTAGGGAGGCCATGGGATGGGTGTTTCTGTGGTGTCACACCATCTGCAAGTGTGAGGGTTGTGCTTCAGGCTTGCTCACACTCAGCACTGCCCTCGTTCCAGTCCCGCTCTGACCCAGGATGGATCCTCTGAAACTGGGGCACTGATGTGGAGGGTGGTTTCGTTCTGGTGTTGCTTAGGTCAACGACTCAAGTTATTTTTCACAGAGTGGTCCACGGTTTTTCTACTGCAGATTGACTCCTGTCCCCAGTTTCAAATTGATCTGTGCACGTGTGCAGACCCCGACAGTGATATGAGTGGTCTGTTTGGGTGTCTGAAAGAAGAAGCTATGGGTCTCTTGCTGGTGTCCCAAGAAGACAGGTCCTTCTCTCTCTCTCTTTTGCTCCCCAGCAATAGTTACAAACTGGTCCCAGTATATCTGAGCACTGCAAGCTAACACCTGATCCCTCCACCCTTGTTTCTGCACCTATTGCTTTACCAGCAGGAAGTAGGACGTGGTTTGGGGCTTTTTATTCTCGGCCTCGCTAGCCTTTTCGATACTTCAGGGCCTCGTCTCAGTCTGACAAGGCAAGCAAGCGGCAGCTTCCTGTGCAAAGGTGAGAGGGAGAAGACAGAGAGAGACCGTGCCCGTACGAGAGAAACGGCTCCGCAGCAGAACTGCCGGGCTGCAGGCACCTCTCCTCTCATGCCAGCAGCTCTGACTGACACCTGGACATGCACTGAGCTAGGATATCCACCTCCATCTCTCTCCCTTTCCCCCCTCCCTGTTCCCCTTCACTGTTTGATGTCCAGCACCTGTTTCCATCCAACCCCACGACCTGGTTCCCGGGGACTCCCTTCGTCTGGACCGCTTGGTGCCTGGAGCTGGAAGGTAAAGGGGGCGATGCCAGCTCTCTCCCACACGGGGGTGGCTGATCTGAAAAGCGTCTTGGAAGGAGTTTCGGTCTGACAAACTGAATCTCGCCGTTGGGGAGGGCTGAGCACGCATTTATCTCTCTGTCTATCCACAGTCCTCTCAAATCATACCCCGCATCTCACAACCACGCTGCCTGCTTTCTTTCTCTCTCTGTCTCTCTCTTTCTCTCCCCTTTGTCTGTTAATGCATTGTCGTCATGTTTTTCTTCCTCTGAACCTAATCTTTTATCACAACGGGAATCGATGTTATGCCTCATGCCAGCTCTTTATAAACCCTCTCTTCCTGCTCCCCGGGCAGTCCCAGCAGGCTCCAGCGGGACTCCGTCTTGTTTTGCTCAGCTCTGCCTGGGCTCCAGGCTTGCTGAGAGATGAGGGTGGTCCCTTCTTCTGTGGGCAGAGGCAGACCTCGAGGTACGGATGTCCAGGTGGATGGGGAGAGGGGGAGGCTTGGATGAGAAGCCCGTAAGCCCAGACTGTCTAATATGGAGCGTGGCTGTAGAGGCTTTGCAAGACAAGGAGTCTCCCTGGGTGCCACGGGTGGATGAGGGGTGCTGCAGAGTTTCGTAATTACAAAGCCCAAATTTTCTGCTACACCTGAAGGCGTGACTCCTTCCAAGGCAGTGCAGGGTCTACTTAGCAAGGATGGTCCATGGTTTGTGCATGACTATGTAATATTTTGTGATATGGCAAAGCCTTGACTTTCCAGAACCTGGTAAACTCCTTTGTCTCCCTGATTTCCTCTCCTATCCCAAGCAAGCCATTCAAAATCTACCTTCTAAGCCATGAGCTCTGCAACTAACTTTTGTCTGTTGCAGCCAGAGACCCCTCTTACTCAGCAAGCACCTAGTTATTTCAGCCCTGGGGCTAAGCAAAAAAAAGCAGCTCTTCAAAGCACAAGCCGTGCGCAACCGAGGCAGCACTCTCTACCTGAGTCAGCAAGCAGCCTGAAACAACACACGCGGACTGCTGTGCACTCACACATTTCCAGAAGGCATTACTCCTGCAAACAGCCTATCTGTGTTGCACTGTGAATGGTTTCAGTGCTGAGCAAAGCACCCAAGGCAGGAAAACGATGAGGTGCTGAGGAAAAAGCACAGACTGGAGTGGAAAGGGTATGAGTTTCTGAGCCTGGAAGATTGGCACTGGCTTTGAGCATGCCTCCTGTGAGATGACATCTTCCTAATTTGCATTGCTGAGCTGTGTTGGGGGGGCGTCTTGTCTCTTTCAGTGTGTTACCGGTACAGATGAAGCCCTCTTTGCTGCTTCTGTGTCACCTTTGGCTGTTCAGCCTCATGCCTCTCTCGCGGGCATCAGACTCGGCAGAAGGTAAGAAGTGATTCCCTTCACCCGTGCCAGCTGGGCGAGCAGAGAGGGGGGTCAACCGGAGGAGTGTGTGCGCCACGGTGTGTTGCTGTGTAATGCTCGTGTTGTAACATACAGCCAGAGGAGGTTGCAATAGTTACAGGTTTCTTATGAGCACATCAACCTCCACGTACATAGAGAAGTAAGTGGCTCTGCCTTTCTTACTAGGAGACAGTTATCCAGCAGAGGAGTCAGTCTGTAGTTTGGGATGGGCCAGAATTGTCTGAGGTGATGGTTAATGCCAAACATCATTGCTAATTCAGGCACGTTGCTGTCCATCTCTTTTCTTCTGGCAGGTGCCTCCAGCCTAATTTGTTGGTATGACTCGCGGGCGGCTCTCTTCTGCGACTGGAACCCAGGCAGAGACCTAATTGAAGCACCATGCCAGCTGGAGATTTTATCAAAGTCAGCTTTTTGTGACAGGTGGGTGACTGGAGAGGCTGAGAAAAGCCAATGCTTTGAATGAAGTGTCCTAGAAAGTTTACCGCTTAAAAAAAATGTAGGCTCCCCCTCCCCAGGCCAGGTGTAGCGGAGTCACAGAGCTGAGGGACTCTGTCTTGAACTCTGTCTCTAACCCCATATGGGTTGACATGCCAGCCACTGCTCAGCGTTTGTCATCTGACGGTCCCAAACTGTCTAGCACAGCCCATCTTCCAGCTCCATAGCCCTGTCTGTGCTTCATTTTCCCAAAAATCCCTCTTCCTTGGTAGCCACCCTCTGGACTGAAAGGCATTTTCAATGGAAAAAGAGGATGTATAGAGATAGGAGTGGAGGAGGGTGGAATTAAAGTTATACAGGGGTCCATTTGCCCGTTACCAGGATGAGCTGGGATGCTGCACCCTGAGTAACAATAAATGAAGGTAAATATTGTTCCCTTTATCACCCCAGGCCCTTTCGTCTCTCTCAGTTCACGATGTTTTCCTCTCCCACGCGTCTCCCAGCAGAGAGGTAGGTGTGTGGCCAGCACCACAGTGGGGGCTGGCTGAGTCTCTGTGCTCTCCAAGTATGACATCTCCAGCCAAGAAACTTACCAGCCTCCCCCAGGGCTTCCCTGGGTGCCTGTGATAAGGAGAGGCTCAGTGTGATTCTGGCAGTGGGTTGGTTGCTTGTGACTGTCATAGAGGCACCTCTAATGGGGTGAGATGGGCAAATATATTCTGGGGCCTGGTGCATGGACCTAGAAAGCCAAAATATTCATGTCGTTCTATGGGTGTGAACTGCTGAGACTGGGGCTGGAATTTGGGCTGGATTTGGAACTGTGCCGTTGCTTGATGAGGGCTCTAGAACACCACCTCTCCCCACCATCAGCAAGTCTGAGGCTTGATCTGACCTTACAGCTGAAGCAGGCAGCTCAGGCTGATACCCCCTCAGCTGCAACCCCAGGGATGCTCTCCCACCCTGTCACCCCCTGTGCCATAGCTCAGCTTAGGCTGTCCAGCCACGCTTGTCAGAGCACAAGAGAGCTCATGGTGTAGTGCTGCCAAGTGTGACATATAGTCCTGGCTGACTGGGATGTGACCTGGTTCAGAAGATACATCTCGCTCAGTATCTGAGATCCTACAGGACTGTCCATAGCTTGAAGGAGACCTGTAAACCCTAGAGGGGCTGAAACAGACACCTGTCTTCCAGGGCTATGTTGGCACAGTTGTGGGCAGCAGGTGTGTTTGGGCTCTGCATGCCCTCTGATATCAACAGGAAGCAGAGAAGGTAGCAAGAGGGTTCTGTGAAGACTTGGAAACTGGAAACCTACTGTTATCTTTGGTTTGAAATAACTGGGATGCATTGATTCTCCATGTGCCAGCACATAAAATTTGTCTGAGTGATGCAATGGGGAGAGAACGTGGGATTACATCCTTGCTGTAACCTGTTCAACAAATATGGTAGGATGCAAAATGCTTTGAAAGGCCTTCAGTGCTACATGAAGTTTGACTAAATACAAAACAACCTCCCCAGCTCACTGGAGTTCTCCTGCTTAAAACCTAGGTCATATTCCTCATCTGAAAAATTCAAGAAGCACTGTGAATTACCCAAGGTAGAACACATTACAGGACTGAGGAGATGCATCAAGACCTTCAGCAAAAACAGTAATGTGAGTAATTAATCTGGGATGTCCTGGCTAATGACAAGGTGGAAAGGATTTGTATGTGGATTTTGGGTGTAAAACAGTGTGACACCCGGGAGCAGCATGAAAAGCCCAAACTCCCTGACTCGAGTTCTGGAGTTGGGCTTGATGTTGTGTGTCGTTGATAAGCATCACCCCCGTGGGTTCCCTGCAGGAGGGGTTGGCTTCATTGTGAGCTGGGCCATGCTGTCCTGACACATGCAGAAGAGGTGCAGGACAGACAGATCACATGCAGTGTCCTATGTCTCAGTTACCTGCGTTTGGCCCTAATCCCTTCCTCTGAAAAGGGATAGACATCATCACCACCTCTGAGGTCACCTCTTCACCTCATTTTCCTTGAAGAAGTCAGTACCATTTTCTAGATCATTACTGTGGAGTCTGGTTAGATATGTCAAATGCAAGATGCAGCAACAACACGTCACTGAAGCTAATGGTGATGCAAATCCTCTAGCTATTATTCTTTACTTAAATCAGTCCTTTTTTGGACTTATTATGTACTTCCTTTAGTCGTACCCAGAGTTACTATAGTCCTTGTGTTTTCAGAAAAAAGCCCATCCAAATATGAGCTAATTCTCCTTATTGATAAAGTCACAATCAGTTCTAATGACAGACAAGCTTTCTTACATTTGCACATCATGTGCAAAGACAAATTGCAGGGTTGGTAAACAGCTCCAAAGTCTTTTCTTTCTAATCAAGCTAATTTCCCTATTGCTTATTTAATACTGTATGACATATACGGCCCTTTAGTATCATTGCTTTTCAAGAGTAATATTTAATACTAATGTCATCCCAATCTTACCAAAGAATACAAAATGTTTTAGTAAAAATATTTTTTCTCAATAAATGTCACTCATAGAAAGTAACTTTTGTCCTGCTTAGTCAGCACACACAGCAATCCTAGCAAACTACCATATCACAATATTTTGTGCCCTTCTCGCCAATGAACAAAACCAATCCAACTACCTGAAGTATAAATCTTTGGTTCCTCACTCACTACTGAGGCTTATGCCTTTCAGCAACAAAATTGCCCATATTTACTGTTAAGTGTTCCTAAACCTCGTATACATAGGCAATGCTTAGAAATATGAATGCTTATTGATGAGGCTTTAGTGTCACTAGTGGTAAATTTTCCTTGCAGACTCAATGCTTCACCACTGCAGACCGTCTTACGATGTCTGTCCATTGCCAGACTGGAGAGAACAGGTCTATACCTGTGCAAATAGAAGATTTCAGTCCACTTGAAAATAGTGAGTACTCATGTGTCTTGCAGTCTCTGAAGCTTTCCCACAAAATGATAACTAATTTCTCTTCCCCATCCACCCCTATGCAACACCCATGGCTGATTTTAGCCTTGTGCCTTTTCCTTGTCCCCTGCTACAACCAGCACAGATAAACCACGTTGACTCCTGCCACTTGCACCTCTAACATGCAGGGTCATGCCAGCCACCTCCTATCCTGTCCTTTATCTGGGACACTATTAAATGGGAGTGCTTTGCACTAGGAGCTCTGGCTTCAAACAGGCAATGACAGCTCAGCTGACCTCTGAAAAATGCATGCTGCAAGAAAGGGAAAGTCTTGCTGCTCTTCCCCTGCCCCTCCTACCATATATGTGCTTCCACCCTCCTTTAAGCCAGCTTTGGCACGCATCAGTCTTTGCTGAAAGGATTCAACTTACTAATCCATCAGAAAAACATCTGCTTGGGTCATTTTTTTGCTGGACGTATGAGTTTACCTGGCTCAAGGAGACATCCAATAGAGCTGCTGCAAGGTGAGGCATAAAAAGGCATGACTGGAGTCAGGGATTGGGAAGGATCAGCCTAGACAGTCTGTGTAACTCCATCTCCTGTGGCTGTAGCTCTCTCAAAGAGCAGCTGGGAACCAGCTGCCTCCCCAACCATGCTCCATTCCTGTCCATACAATTGCCTTGTGGATCACCCCTACAAGATAGGATGCATGGCTGCATGGGATTGATTGCCCTGACTGCAGGGGCCACTCTCACAGGCTCACAGGAGGAGCTGCCTTTGATGTAGTCCAGACACAACAGGCCTTTTGCCTTCAGTGACAGGGGGGAAGAAGGAGGAACAGAGAGGGGGAACTCACTAACAGTCTCACGTGGCCGTGGCTGGCTGGAGTCTGTGGACACAGCCGAGACACCAACCCTGCTGCAGTGGGGTTTGCAGTGGAGCCCTGTTACGGACAGACAGTGCAGAGGTATCAGCCTGGCTCCTTGTCTCTTTCCAGTAAAGCTGAGGCCTCCTGGAAATCTTCAGCTAGTTAACGAAACTGAAAACACCTACAACTTAACGTGGAGCCTGAATATTTCCTCCCACTATTTGGATGGGGAGCGAGAATATCAAGTGCGGTACCGAACCACGAGTCAGTCCTGGGAGGTGAGTACAGAGTGGGGTACTGGGATCTGTCACCATACAAATCCCAGTCTTCTTTATGTCACCCAATTTGCTCCTGGGCCTCCTCTCAGGACGAAACCAGATTTGGTGAAGCTGGAGAGCAGATGACAGTCCCCCACCCTTTTATCTGCGTCACCGGCTGCCAGTGTTTTGTGGTGACATGGAGGCAGATGGGAATCCTATTTTACTTAGTGCTGTCACAAAGAAATCCAGACAGCTCCAGGACAGACCTGAAAGGGCTGAAAAAAGCAAAGCGAAGAAGAATTTTCCTCCAGGGGGAACAAGCAGTACACAAGGTGTGGGGATCTGAGACAGGTCCTCTCTGAGAGCCTTGGAAGACATGGGTACGTGAGGCTGTAAGCCATAGCAGGGTGTTGATGGTGGTCTAATTTTGCCCTTCTCCCAGGAGGCAAAGAAATTCAACATTACACAGGACCAGATGTGGGTTGTGTTTGGGAGCCTCTCCCCCGGCTTGAAATACGAGGCAGCTGTCCGTGCAAGACCAAGTGCCTCAAGTACCTGCAAAGGCGTGTGGAGCGACTGGAGCGAGACGATACTGTGGAGGACACATGCCAACCGTAAGGATCAGAGTCGGGCAGTCTGGCTTGCAGGGGAAAGAGGGCACTCGGGGAAAACAAAGTAGAAGGGCCAAAGCAGGCTGGGAAGTGGGAGGAATGTGGGTTCGTGACGAGGCTTGTGTTAATTGAAGTGCAATAGAAAGATTGGAAGCGATCTGTCCCTCCTAATCTGTTATGTCAGGCTGGCTCAACAGAGCTTAAGGGCAAAGACCTCCTGACCCCAACAGAGCCTCTCTGACTTCCAGAAGCCAGGCAAAATCCACAAGATGTAAATCAGGGATTGCTTCCTCAGAGCAGTAAGGCCAGATGTCTGACCTGCAGAAGCAGTGGCCAGGAGTGGCATTTTCCCAGGTGCTCCTGTGACCTAGGGACATAAATCCAGCTTTCTAAAATGTCCCAGTTCATTGAAGCCATTGATCGGTGAAATGCAGTGAAACAGAGCACTCAGCTCTTGAACCAAAGGAGACCTGAGCCTAGGAAGCAGTGTCTCATGGAGAATGAGACTTACATGCATATAAGTCCCTTTCAAAAAGGTCTGCTGAGACTTGCATCAGTCATTACCATGAACCACAGCATGGAGGACACCTCCAGCCTTGAAAGACAGTGCCCTGAGCAAGTATCTTCAGTGAGTCATTGGCTGTGTTCTCTGTCATTTTTTTTCCAAAAAATACGCAGTTAGAGGTTATTCCTTCTCATGTCGCCCCCACTCTGCCCCTGCTGAGCCCCTCCCTGTTGTGCCTGGTGCTGGTATAAACAGAGGAGCTATGTTTAGAAAGGGCACTGTGTTGCTGTGGCGATCAAATTTTGACAGTATGTGATGTCAATGAATAGGATACAGCCGCAACCAGTTGTCATAGCAACCAAGACCCAAAGATAACCAGGGTACCAGAGGCAGAGGAGACAAAGTGATCTTAGCAGCATCTCAAGGACAGGCAAAGAAAGAATGTCCTAAAAATGTCTCCTCCTTCTTTTATTTTGATCTGCTCCCTCACACCTACTCCAGATGAGCTCTGCAGGCCCAGACCAAGGGGTACTAGGGATGGAGGGAGATGGGGGTGGCAGGCAGAGGAGACAGGCGCCAGAATAGCAAGACCAAGCAAAAGTGCACTGGGGAGATGTGTGTGAAAGAGATAGATTAAGAAAAGTTTGAGATAATGCCAGACAAGCCTGAGGAGTGCTGGCAGTGCTGGCAATGTGGGAACTCAGTCTCTTTCTCCTAAGCCTCCAATCCAAGTACCAAAATGATCGTGTCACGGAAAGTTGTAACATTCCTGGCTTCCTAAAGCTTTCCTATACCTCTCCAAAGAAAGAAGCCAGTCCCTTGACCCCTAACCTTCTCCATCCTTGGTCCTCCTGCCTTCTCAAAGACCCATGAACCCCATGAGTCTGTCTCCCCCACCGGCTCATAATGCTGTTTCCAGTCTCCAATCCCACTTAAGCTGATTTTAGGACACCCAGCTTTCCTTTGCAATGAGACAGACAGGTTGATGAACACTTCAACCAGTACGCTGTGCCATGTCATCTGTGGCAACCCCCAGCTGTGGTGCTGTTATGAACAGGGAGTTCAAGCTGTTCAGCACAAAATATTTATTAAACAATGCCAAGTAGACTCTGAAACCCTCAAAGGCATCTTGCACAATACAGCAGAACTCATTTATCTGACCTGTATATTACAGTTTTATATCACTGATCAGCTTGAACTGCCACGGAAGGGCTACAGCTCCTACCTCCAGAATCCTGGCTAAATTTTCACAGCAACTCCCTTATTCTCTCACCTTGCAGAAACATCCCGTCCGGTCCTGCCAGCACTTATAGTGAGCACTTGCATCTTCGTGGTCATTGGGACTGCCTTCCTTATTAACTTACGGACCCTGAAATGGTACATGAGAATCAAGTTTTCCTCTCTGTTCCTGTCCTTTATCTTGTGTGTCTTCTCAAAACCAGCGTTGTTTTTCACTTGGCTTTACTCAGGATAGAGAATGACTTAAAAATATGATTTATAGCCCAAGCTTTTGAGGCTGACATTTGTCTGGGGAGATATATCGCCACCCAAGTTGATGTGGTTTCACCATCATCATCATATTGTGCCGTGCTCCTGTGACCTGGTGCCATGCCCTGGCTGAATTCAGAACAGCCACCTCAGCACTCCTGTTGGTCGTGGGTTAGAGTGGTGTTCCCTGGCACGGATGCACCAAAATTGCCTCTTAAAAAGCAGGCCACTGGGTTGAGCACTTGGTCAGTAGAAAGGGCCAAGCAAGCTTAGGTACCGCTGCCTTCTCTCTTGGTTGAACGCTCCGGCAAGAGCTCAGGCAGGACATGGTGACACTTGGTCTGTAGTCAAAACGAGGGAGGAGTACAAATCTTCCACTCCCCAGTCTGTGCAGTCCTGAAGTGTCTTATCACATGCTGGTAAACATCTACATGATGCTTTAAAGATCTCTTTGCCAGCTGTTCTACGCAGGCACTGCTTTTATTCAGGACCAAAAGTGTCTCACAAGGTTACTCTGTGCAATAATACGGAGAGTGACCTGTCAGCATGGCGAGGTTAGAAATAGCCTCAGGTTTTCTCATCTCAGGACAGGGACAGAGAAGCAGAATGCTAATGTTCGTGGCAGGGAACAGGGAGAAATGTTCTCAGGGATGAGGCAGCAGAGGCTGGGATGGCTTCTCTGTAAGGAAAGAAGGAGATGCATATTGAAGGAAGACGGATACTGAGAAAGTCGCTGGTCACTGTTTTACCTTGTGTCATAAACACAAGGGTAAGGAAGCGTCAGCTATATGGCATAGAGAGTGATAAAAAGGGCTTCTTTCTCCATGGAGTATAATTAACCTGGGGAAATTGGATGGAGGATAATGCTGAGGTAAGATCCAAGGAAGGATTAGACATGCATGAATAAAAATAGCATCTGCAGTGATGCAAGGTAGTTTGTATGCAAGAACTAGCAAATTCTGATGCTTCAGAATACACTGATTGCCTCCAGAGGTCAGGAGGGTTTTTCCTCAGAGCATCCCACACCAAAGCTTCAGCAAAGAGCTGAAAGATCAAAGGACCTGACAGGATCAGCCAACCTCTCTGAGGGACTGAGGAGCAGATTAGATCACTTCATGCTGCCTCAGGATGACAACACACTGGATCCAGTAAAGTAGAGGCAACTGGGCTGGCGCAAGGCATGCTTAGATGGCTTGCACGGCCAGTGTGTCCTAGCTATACCACACAGTGTCCTGCTAACAGGACAGACAGACAGTTGTGGCACAGCTTTGCCAACGATGGTCCTTTTCAGGCCATGTGGTCCTCTGAGTCATTGTGGTGGCAGGAAAGCGAAGAGGGGGCAACTCACAACAGCTAGAACTCAGAAACAAGGGAGACTTACCCAGCTTGTCATTAGAACAGGGGACTAAAGGGGCAGGTGGAGAAGTTAAGATGGCCAGCCAAGACAGGGAAGAAAACAGTGAACTGCTGGTTGTGCTTCCCTAGGGAAAAGGCTGAGGGGAGTGTATTGTCCAATGCCAGGTTTAACTGCCTCATCTCTATACCTCTCATCCCTCAGCTACTGCATTTCAGGCCACTCAAGAGCAAGGAGAGCCATCAGGCTTGCTCTTATTTTACCTCTCCCCCACACCAGGGTAGTAGTACCCATGAGCTGTCATGCTCTCTTCTACCCACACCACAGTGCCAGATTGGTCAGGATCCCTACTTCATTCCTCCTTCTCATTCTCTTCTCTCAAGGTTTAAGAAGATCCTGAAGATTCACATCCCAGACCCCGAGAAGTTCTTTCCCCCACTTGTTTCGGTTCACGGAGGTGACATTCAGGTATGGGACTGGAGATGGAGCCATGTGGTGATGAGGGAGAAATGAGGGTAAGGAGGGTCCAGCCGCATGTGCCCAGGACAGACAGCCGGTTGTCAGACCTGCATGTGCACACACGACACGTGCCTGTAGCACCAGCTGCTGGGTTCTCTGTTCAAGTTTTATTTTCTGACCTTCTAAAACCTGTCACTTGGCTGAGGCATCGCTAATTACAGAACTGAGAAACAGCAAACCACACAAACCTCAGCACCCTGCTCCCCTAACAGGGAGCCTGAGAGAAAACAAGGGACCTGCAGGAGGGATCTTGGCCTCTCAGATCCCCTTCCACCCCATTTCTGTCCCTCCCTGCCTGCCCTAGGCTGCCCAGCTCTTTCCCAGATTTCCTGCTGTGATCCCCTCCTCCTGGCTGTGAGCTTTTCTTCTGCTCCTAATGTGAATTGCCATCACACTGGATGACACTTAGCTGTTTTCTGCATTCTTCTTGTCTCTTTCCCTTCTTTCTTCATCCCTACATTCTCCCTTCCCCTAATCTCTCCCTGAGTATGGGCAGCTGCAAGGGGACAATTACCATTCTGTGCAGTATTAAAGGGAGTGTCAGATGCAAGATGTGGGAGGTGATCCCAAGAAACATCTCACTTTAAGAGGGATAGAAACAAACTGCAGAGGGTCCAGAGGACAGCACAGCTTTGGAAAAGCCTATATGCAAAAAACCTTAGAAAGCTTAAACTACAGGGGAGGAGTGCAAAGTAGGGAGGTGGGGGTGTGCAGCAGGCACTGAAGACACTTTCTCAGTGCAGAAGGAACTAGAAAAATTTTCTATACTGGTCATAAAAGCAATGAAATTGGATGTAATCAAAACCAGGGTTTTTTTAAGGATAATGATGCACTGCAGGATGTCACTCACAGTGAGTGTGGAAATCTAGGCACAAGGGGCCTGGAAGAGCATTTTAGACAAGAAATCTGCATGGGGCCATGTAGATGTATCAGAAACTGGTTCAGCACCTAGGAATAAGTTGCATCTCAGTACTGCTTTTCATGTTTGCACCTTCGTCTTATGGTCTTGAAATTTTTTTTGTCCTTTCACTTTAGTCCTCCATCTTCTATTTCCCCTTCCAGAAATCTCAAAACATAGGCTTGCAAGGTCCACTCTTGATTTCAGAGAGACAGAAAGATATACTCCCTCTGAAAATCTTGCAGATGAGGCATCACGAGTGTGAATTTCCCTCCCCACCGCCTCCAGCAACTCTTGCTTGGACAAAGAAAATGTCACTTGATTGCTGTGGGTGCTCAGGAGAAGAAACCTTTGGTTCCTCACTGAGTGTTATACTTTGGGCATAACAGTCTCTCTCCTGTGTTTCTTCCCCATCAGAAATGGCTCTCCTCCCCATTCTCCACATCTTCTTACTGTGTGAACAGCACAACCCCGGAGATCTCCATGCTTGAGGTGATGCAGAAGAATGACCAGGAATCCCAGTTTCTACTTTCCAAGGGAACTCTGACTCCTGATCCTCCCTTAGAAACGAGTGGGCACTCTGTGTCCAGCTGCTTCACCAACCAAGGCTACTTCTTCTTCCACCTTCCCAACTCCTTTGAGATAGAGCCCTGTCAGGTCTACTTCAGCTATGAGCCTTTCACCCAGGACAGCAGTGGCAGTGAGGATGGCAAGCCTTACCATGCTCTCCCCTCCCCAGACTTTTGCACACTGGCAGAAGACATGACCGTGTTGTCCCACAACTTCCTTCACTGTATCAAGGCAACTAACGCCTTCCAAAACAGCTCCTTCACGGAAGCAACAGAAGGTAAAGCCCAGCAGGCCATGGCTATTTCTGGGGCTCTCCAGTCAAGTGAAGGCACCTCACCAACACCAGTTCTGAAACAGGATGAGAAGGTGATGGACAAAGCAGCTTTACAACCTGCTGAGGCCCTGTGCCAGCTGAACACTGACTTTCCTGATCCACCATACCTGCATGACAGTGATACTATCGATGTAACGGAGGGGAGTGGGAAGGCAGGCCCTCCGACTGACCCCTGTACACCAGCAGCACATGCTACCTCTTCTTTCTCTCAGCCTCCACCTCTAAGGCAAAGCCAGGATGAGGATCCATGCAGAACAGCCTTCTCCAGCCAGGTCCCAAACACTGGTGCCTACCTTTCTCTGAGGGACCTCCAAAGCCAGTACAGTCATTGCTCTGTCTAGGATCTGCCTGGAGGAAACCCACAGGTGGGAAAGGCCTTCCCTGTAGGGAAGGCTAGATGGACAGTTTTTCTATTCAGGACATGAATGTGACTTCAGCATCAAACCCATTGGGACTGTTCCTTAATGAGGCTAAAGAACACAGTTACTCTAAAGGGCTGCAAAACCAGAAAAGGATAGGACGGACAAGGTGTAAATTCATCAGTGGCTGCATGGGTAGCACTAGTTTCCAAGATAAAGTGTTAGTGAAGCAGAACACTGGAAATAAGAGGACATTTTGCATGGAGAACTGGGCTAGTGGACAGTAAAGCAACACATGGAAAATGATAAAGGCATATTAAAGCTGTTCAGTGGCTACATAGCTAATGGAGACATAGAAGCTTGATTCTTAGGCATACAGGCCAACAAGGACTCACCTTCATAACTGAACCTGTTTCTCTGCTATTACTGGATCCGATGGCATAGAAACCCCTTCCCACACTGCTCAAGTGCCATCCCAAACCTCACTAGCTTGTTTTTAATTTACCAGCTCCCAGCAGGAGGCTGTGCCAGAACTTCTGTGCTCTGCATCTTGGTGTAAAATAGCACTCAGCTTTGAGGCTGAGCAGGCACGTGGTCTGTTTGCCTTGCCCCAGTCTAAAAACCTCTAATGGGAGGGAAAAATGCCAGAAGAAGTGGATAGGAGATTTTGTACAAGGGACAGTAGCACTGCCAGTCAGTGCTGGGGCCAGTGACAAAGTGCACGATGACATCTCCTCCTGACTGACCAAGGGTATAATTTTTTCTGTGATGTCCCCACTTCAGGTTTTAATCGGAGGTTATATTCTGAGCTACTTGGTCCAGCTTTAGACTCGAGTCTCTAAGGTCAGCTCAGAGCCACAACTGTGTCAGCTATCTAAGCAGCGCAGTGTAAAAAGAAATCCCCATTATTGGGTTAAAAATACTGGGGAAATCCCCTCCCCCCCTCCTTCTTTCCCCCAGGTCTGATGATGGCAGTAAAAAGAACGCACACAATTTCCCATTCTTGCTGCAATATTTTTCATGAAATCGAAAGCCTCTCTGCCCTGCTGGCAAAATACAGTTATTTGACTGCGATAAGCTGATTGCAGAATAGTTCATCCCACATCCTGTGTATTAGTGGAAAACATCGCATCGGTGCTGCCTATTCCTTCCATTGCTCAAGGGAAACCATTGCCTAATTAGCGGCAAAGTTGTGGTGAATGAGCCCAGAAAACTAACCCACGAATCAGCACCTTTGCTGAAAAGAAAACCTCAATCCACTCACAAAGGATGGGGATAGCAAAGACTACTTTTTTTTTTTTTCTTTTTCCTCTGCATTTGCTGACCTGGGTTGAGAAAAAGCAGCACACTGCAGAAGAAAAGTAGCAAGGCAAAGGAAGACAAGCTGTTCTGGTTACATCCATCCCTGCGTTCAACATCTGTACTGTCTGTCCACTTTCTGCCATATTTCTGGACTATTCAGCATTGGGAAAATACCAGCCCTGTGCTGAAGATCTTTCTTCTAAGAGTTTTTATATCAAAAAGGTCAAGGATATCGAAGTTGTTGGTACTTCTGTCATCCCTGTGAGTATCACCCACAACTAATTCTTCCCTACCTCTGTCTGTACAAGCATTGAGCTTCCCCTTTGTCCTGGTCCCACGCAATTATCTGGTCTTGCATTGTGCAGCCTGAATGTCATTATGAGTCCCAGCTACAGGGTCGCCCACTGGCTTGGATTTCACCTCAAAAGAGCTGCTCAAAGGAGTTGAGCCTGCCTGCAGCTGAGAGGCTGGGCGAGCTATACCTCTCCTCTCATCAACTTCACCACCTGCATCAAGATGTGGACGGCTCCCTTATCTCCAGGAGACAGCAGGTGAGGAAGACCCCACAGCTTCCCAGATAAGGAAGCACAAGTCTTGCCCAGCTGTTTGCTGTACTTTAAGAATCTTACCAGATGGACTTCAAAAAGAGACACTGAATCCCTTGCCCCTGATGGGCCCTGATGCCCCTATCATACATTGGCCAATGTTCCTAGTTGTACTGATGATCCAATGTAGATCTTCATAAGCTTCTCAATTATTCTTGCTGCTAAGATGATTACAAAAAGCCCCAAACTTTGTCTCTTGGTAAATAAAAGAAATATTAAGGAATCTACAGTGTTTTTCTGTTCTTTGGAGTGGGGGGAAAGGATTAACAGCTTTTCTAAATAGGGGACTAGGCAAAGCTTTGCTCAGACCAATATACCTTTAGCCCTCCATCCTACTCCCTTCCCCAAGGGACTCAGCCACCTAAATCAGAAAGCAGAGTTGGAAGTCATCCTGCTGCAAGCCCCTGAGGACCATCCTGCTGGCTCGGTATTTTTCCACCCCCTTGTGAAAGTGCTGACAGTTTTCGAGCTGGCAAGCTGTTAGCACTGTGTTCGCAGCCACGCTGGGTGTGAATGTGTGACACACTGCGGCAGGAAGTGCTCAACGTCAGATCTGGTGATAACCGGACCTTTCTTCCAGGAAGACAAGATCATGTGGTCTCGTACATGAGTAACCCAGGTTGTGAATACCAAAGGCATAACACTCTTAGTGGTACGAGGCCCTTTCTCTGCTGGGTCCCCAAAGACCTCTTTGGAAACATGGGGAGCGGTCCCCTCTCAAGCTGATGTGAACACCCAGTGTATGGCTCACAAAACCACAGAAAGATGCTACAACGGTGTCCATGAGTACCAGCGGCAAACCAAAGCTGAATACCAGCCCTGTGTGGAAAACACTGAGCTAACAGCCACAGACACGAGTCTTCTCTTTGTCTTAAGCCCAGAGACAGCAAAGATAGCTGCCACATCTCTCATCTCCCTCTTTCCAAGATACCTTGTTCGTAAATAGGCAACATCACTCTCAACCTCCTCCCACATCCCTTCCTTTTTTTACTGTGGAGAAGCAGAAAGTAAAGGGTACTTGCAGCAAAGGAATTCCTCTGAAGTCAAATCTGATCAAGGTTTTGGGTCCTTGGTTGATTCAAAAGCCTGCGGTGATAGATGTGGTCTGCTTGCTTAGATAGATCAGATTGAGATTCTATATTTTTTGTTCTGCTGAAAACACCAGAGAAGGAGGATGCTTCTTTCCAGGAAAGATGGATACGAAAAAGTACGGTCTCTGGCATTGGGAAATACCCTCAGCTGGGTTCTGATGCACTGTGGCCAGCCCTCATAGTGTAAGCTTGGGAAAGCCATATATGTATACATGCATGCCTAAAAATACAGCTAGACCCCAGTTATCCAGGGAAATTTTGGCTGGAAGTTACTTTTTAAAGTGAAATCTGGTCTCTCAAATCTCTCAAGCGATACTGAAAGCATTTCTTACTGTCACTGCGTGCCTCAGTTTCCCCTAGCTACAGCAATGAGTTAGTCAGGATAACCACACTGACACATTCCCAGTCAAACACTGCAGCTTTTCATCCACATATAATGTTTATCTACTAGAATCCACCACCAGGCAACTACAGCAATGGCTTTTGGTCTTTGTGCAGTCCCAGACTAAACCTGAACCAGCTGCAGAGCTGAAAGCAGCTATCCCTGCCCAGCTGCCAAAATAAGCCCAAATGAGCCCTGGCCAAATGAGCTGAGCCCTAGGTCAATGCCACTAGCTGGAGCTCAGCCCCAGGTCAAGAGTGACTCATGTCCCCATCTCCCCGCCCCATTTATTGGCAGAATAACTCTATTTACTCTGCTCTAGCTGGAGCGTGGTTGCTTTTTGTGAAAAAGCGGCACATACAGAGCTCCGGGGCTGTAAGCAGAAGGTGGTGCAGGCAAGGTAGGTGAGGAGGACCTGGGGCTAGAAGAAAAGCAAATGCTGCAGGGAGGAGCAAGCTGTGGTGCAACGGAGTGCGGGGAGCCCAGCATCAGGAGACTGGGCAGCAAGAAGCACAAGAAGACCAGAGGGAATCTTGCAGGTGGCGACTGAGAGACGCTGTGCTTTGCTTTCATCTGCATGACCCCTGTGGTAACCAGACCTGCTGTCTGCTGCCATCTTCCCTCCTTCAAGCGATCTACACCTGCCAGCCAGCGCCTGCTCCATCTCTGTGCTGGGGAGCACACGCCCTGCATTTTGCATCTCCCTCCAATGGGACCAAGGAGGGTAGCTAAGAAATACATCAGTTGCTCAGCAACTTCTTGTCCCCCAAGGAGGACAACATAATCTATCTGCACAAGCCTCCTGGGTTGTTCTTCTCTGCACAGCTGGAGGTGATCCTACGCTGACTTTTTCCAGGCTCCCCCGGCTCAGCCTGCAGATATTCTCCCCCTGCAAGCCTCTGAAACCTCCATTTCAGAAAAGAAAAAAGCTATTGCACAGGGTGTGCTGACCCATTGCGGCAGGACGGTGCAGGACAAAGGCCGAGCTGAAGGGACATGGCATCAGATTATTGATCGATGAGGAGACCTTGAGCTTGGGTAAATAGATGTCCTCCTCTCTCCCCCGCTCCATGCGTGTGTGAGTTGGCTTGCGTAGGGGGGTATGGGCCAGGCCTCACAGGCAGCAGCAGGTTTCAAAGGTAGGTCTGCAGCTCTGGGGGAAACCCCGGTGCCTACCATCGAATCTTTTACTGCTGCTTCCTGCCCTCCTTTCCCCGTCCCTCCGTCTGCGGTTCTTTGCTTGTGCCTGCTGCTTCTGAAGGGATGCTGTGCTAGAAGTGCCCTTGCTCTCCTGGACCACCCAACCTGGTTCACTGGGGAGGAGATCCTCCCCCGGGGTTGCACAGAAAGGTGGCCCACGAGAAGCAAGGGAGGGCAGTCTGTGCTGGGCTTGTTTGTACAGCATGCCTCTCCGGAAAGGTGCATTAGAGCAAGCAGATGTGCGTCTGATTGTCAGAGTGCCGATGTTCACCAAGCTGGGTTTGATGTTTCAGAGTGAGTTACCTGGTGATTGTGTTCTGCGAGCATGTTTCTGTGTCGCAAGGAAGCCTGGAGGGATTAAGGCTCAGTATCTGGGGAAAGCAAGGAGATCGAGAAGACGACTTGCCCCTATCATGTGAACACTCCAGGGTATCCACGCAGGCTAAAATGGGCGTGAGGCCAACCATCTCTTCCCACATCTGCAACAAGTCCCTCCTGCGCGTTGATGCCCACACAGTCGCATGCATGCCTGGGTGCGAAGACAACTCATAGGCATGTAGCCATGGCATAGGCATTTCCCAAGACCTCTGTGCCCTCTGACATGGATGCATTCACATCCCTTTCCTCTCCAGCCACAGAAACACAGAAAGCCTTTGGGGGCAGCCGGGCACTGGGTGATGGCAGAGGAAAGGAGAAGGAAGGGGGGTGAAATGGATAACCAAGATTAACGTGGCTCTCTTGGGCAGTGGCTTTTCTTACCCTCACAGTCTGGGGCTGACAGAAGGGGTGCTGCTCGGGACGAAGTAGAAGAAGCTGCCTGGGTTAGACGAGGGGCAAAGGAAACCAAAAGGTGTCCCCTGGCACAAGCAGAGAGTGGTGGAGGGCTGAATATTGCTCGGGTGCTCTCTTCTCACTAGCTCAGTTAGAGAGTCAGTGCCAGCATGGGCTTAGCCCTGGGACACATGGTCTGGTGGGAATGGCAAGGTTTGCTTACCCTTAGGGACCAAGAGCAAAGTGGCACAGCAGGCAAAATGCAACTTAAGGCTCCCAGGCTGGGCTATTGTGTGCAATTTCTGTGTGCATTTGAGGTTATGGATTTTCTTTTGCATTGATTTCTAGGTCAACAAAATACCAGTTCTAAAACCATTCCCAGCCTGGGAGAACAATATATTTGTCTCTGGAGAAATTAATTATTGTACTCATTTGTGAGTTTGGCAGAAGCAAAACCCAGGGAATGCCTTTGAAAATTGAGGCATTACCCAGGAGGCGTAGACAGGACAGTGTCCTGGAAGCCTGTCTCCCACTGAATTAGTTTTACTCACATTTGCACTGAGCAAAGCCTTTGATGGTTAGCACACAGGTCTCTTGCGGCTATAGACCTTGGGAGAGGAGCACAGAGATGACAGAGCACCTCCAGAGACAGATGTAAAGGGATGCAGAATACCCAGCCTGACCATGGTATGCTGTGTCACTAGATGCCCCTGATGGAGGCCGAGGAACAGGAGGAAGATGCCAACTCCCTCTCAAAGGATGAATCGGAGACTAACTACCGTGACTGCCTCCGCTATGTGCCCCTTGGGATAGCTTTTCTTTTACTGGCTGGAGCTGCTGCAGCAACCTGGTATTTCCTAGGTAAAAATTCAACATGTTTTGTCCCCATGCAGGAGGTGTATGGGGTATAGTTAAGGCAATGCCCAGCCCAAAGCACGTTAGTGACTCTGGGTGATCTTTACAGACTCATACATAGGGGTAAACCCCTCTCTGCTACATATCAGCAAGGTAATCCAGTAGTGTCTTCTGTTGGCAGACTACAGACCGTGGCACCTGGAACCGGCCGTCCTGCAGTTCTACTCTGGCAGCCTCCAGGTCCTCAATCGCCGGTATTCCCCGGACCTTGGGCAGGTGGAGTCCAAAGCCTTCTGGTTGGAGTCAGCTAAGCTCCAGAAGATGGTGAGGGCAATTTCATGACCAGAGCTGGCCCTGAGGCAGTTCAGTGAGTAGAAAGAGGAAGGGGTCAGGTACCCCCATCCAAGCGACAGGCTTGGTGGGTCTGTACAGCAAGAGGGATGAAACATAGGGTTGGCCATAGGTCCTTTGCCACTGTAACATTGCACAATAGTTATCAGACGACATTCTCGTTGCAGCTGAAGGAACTGATTCGTGCCACAGAGCTGGGTCGATATTACAACTCGAGCACAGTGTATGCATTTGGGTGAGTAGCACCCACAGCATTTTTGCTTTTTCGTGTGTGAAAGATTCCAGTCAATTGTAATCTGGTTTCACTGAAAACTGGCCATGACAAACTGCTGCAGTCCCCTCCATGAGCTCTAGGTTAGGCTGGGCAGTCTGAGTCCAGAATGTTTCCAGCATGATAGAGGTGGGGATATTTTGGATATTTTGAGATGTTCATGTTCATCTGAGGTCATGATGAAAAGCCAAAACTGAGAAATTTTTCAGAGAGGCAAAAGTTCAAGAGAGGAAAAAAATTGACTGGAAAGAACTGAAAAAAAACCACCAAACCTGGGCTTGGCATTCTCAGTAGAAACTAAGCAGCTGGAAATTAATGTCTCTAATTCAAGAAAATCATTTTATGGCCTGATTCTAGGCACCTGAAGGGAGAGGCCAGAATGCACCATGGAAAAGGTATTCCAGCCAAGAAGCATGGTCCACCTGGGAATAGAATAACAGTGGAATGAGACAGATGTGGGACTACAGCTTTGCAGGTCACCACAGTAGATCAAGAAAGCAGGAATAACTTCCAAATTGATGTATACATTTGCTTATGATTTTTTTCCATGGAAAACTATGCCCCTAAATTTGTCCTTCAGCTAAAGAAAATTCCAATTTTGATGTAACTCCATTTTCAGCTGGGGAAAGAAAAGTTTCACTTGCAGTTCTTCCTCTAGTCTTTTACTGAACAAAGGTTTGTTTCAACATCTCTTCCCCCTCCCCCAGCCAATTTTCTCTGCCAGCTGGTTGAACAGAGCTTTCCCAGTCACAGTCTTCTGCAGCTTGAGCCTACCCAGCATTAATGGCTTGTGGTAAGGTACTGAGTCATAAATCATCCACTTGTCACCACTGGGAGGTGAGACAATGAAGTCTTGAGTGTTTCTTTTCAACCTCTGGTCAGTAGTAACCAAAGGTCATTTCTACCTGAAATGAGACTATTCATTAGACCAGTCTTGATTAGTTACCATATTCATTTGACCATGTGTGGTCATCACTAAAGCCAGATGGCATAAAATGGCTTCTTCCCCCAAAGGACTGAGCATTAATTAGCACCATGGACATAGCAGCCCTCATGCTCCTCAGAGTGGTTCCGCTGGGTCACAGCAGTGAGCTGGCAAGTCCACACAGATTCGTCTGATTTGTGGAAAAACAGTGGGGGGTTAATCTCTGGGGTTTGCCTCTCCAGTGATTCTGGAGAGGAAGAGACAGGATATTTAACATGCTATTTCTCTGTTAGGGAGGGAGCTCTGACCTTCTTCTTCTGGTTTGCCCTCCAAATCCCTGAGAGTCAGCAGAAGGAGGTGACTGCTGAGAGGGTAAACACAATGCTCCACCAAGAGCTCTCCACCAGCTTCAACAGCTCAGGCAGCCTGTCCTACCAGACAGAATACAGGGTCAACCCAGACTCACTGGTTCTGCTGGGTAAGTACCAGCTGCTCAGCTCTGGCCTGAGCAGTCAAGACTGCTCCAAGGTTTATAAGGTGTTGAAGGGAGGTTAGGAGAAAGAGTCCAGAAGTCACTACTGAATGGGATAGGGGAAACCTGAAGAAGACAGGGAAGAAGTGAGGATCAGGAGATATAATTACACATTTTTCTTCTTGATAGAGGAAAACTGAAGTTTGGTTTAAAAAAAAAAAGCATCCTTCCTTTGAAGGATTAAAGATTATTGGACATACAGCTGACCACAACCAGCTAGGTAACACTTTTTTTTTCCCCCACCAGTTTTGGCTTCTGTGGAGTAAGATCTTACACAGGTCATGTCTTTGATCAGCTCTGCTCAAAAATAGAAAGCAATTAGGTTTCCTGCTATCCTTTGGGAGATTATTCCAGGCTACTTGATTGTGAGAATAAAGGCAATGCACCTGCATCACCACTAGTCTTACTCCGCGACAAAGCATTGTTGCCACTTCAATTCCTGACATGATTTTAAGGATTATTTATCACTGCCCAAAATGAAGATCATAGCCTGTTTAAAAAGCCACCCCTACAGATCTGCTCTAAAATAGATGTTAGATAAAGGACTAGGCAATGTGCCTATATTCAGTGCATCCAAGTCCAACGGAATTTGTATTTGGTCTTTATAATGAGACTTAACTGCTCAGCCTGATCTTTTCCCTCATACAGAACCCCAAACCTTACAGATTTTAAAATACATAGTGTTTCTTCTCTTCCCTTGGGACTCTCATTTCCAAGTTTCTTCTTCCCATGAAATGTTACATCTCCAAGTTTTTTTCCCCAGACATGTTATCTTGCATTTTTCTAAGGTGAATCTTATTTTAATCTATCCCACCCATATTTTCTTTAACTTTTCACTCCACATCTTAATTGTGTTGGTTTGTTTTAGGGGTCATTTTTCTGGTATCCCCAAAGAAAATTAGATTTCTTCAAAATAATTTTCACTCCCTCATCCAGACCATTGTGTTAAGATCTTATTCTGAAGCTGCATTGGCATCTCATGAAGACATCTCCTCCCTCAGTTACCATTAGTCCCTTACTTCTACTTACGATTTGTTTCCAGCATACTAGACCTTATGCTCAGCCAATTTAAATTAACTTTCTTAAGAAAGATATCATAAGACAATATGCTAAACACTTCCAAGTCAGTCCATCTAGCATTTTGCCTTCATTTACTCACTTCACAATGTAACTCATAAAGAAAAATGATGGTGCCATTCTTTTAGCTGTTCTCAGTTCCGTCTTATTCCCTTTGCATCTGTTTCACTGTTTTATTCATTTCAGCAGACCACACTTCTTTCTATTTTGGAATTAATGCACCAGTTGTAGATTCTCCAGCTCCTTCTGCTTTCCCCAGTCCTTTCTGCCTCCCTCTCCAGTCAGAAGCACAGTCTAGCAACTAAGGCAAAAGCCAGAAACCTCTTACACTTGCTGGGCCAGGGTGACCTCAAGCCAGTGAATTAACCTCTGGCTTCATTTGCTCTGTAAAATTGGAGTGAAAAAATAGCTAGCTAATAGCAAGTCATTAGCATTTCATTGCTTTCTGACAGGCTCATTTGCTGACCTGCTTAGTTCTAAACATTAAGTTTCACTGCAGCCTGCCTTAAGACACAGAGCTGCAAACCATTGACTAGTGCAGGAACATCTCCAACGCCTCCAATCCTTTATTTTTACTAACAGCTACACTCAGCCCAGGACCCTAGCCTCCCCTTCCCCCTGAAGAGTTTCAGGACATCATTCTTCTTACAGGAACTCAGTTTTATTACTTTCAGATAAAAGAGTATTTAATATCAGCTCAGCATACGTCCTTCCCTGCAGCACATGAGCTTGTCTAGGGGCCTGCCTTATGCCTGCAGGATCATCTTTTCCACAACATCTGTTTTTACCATAACAAAACTGCTCAGCTCTCCCCACAGAATTGCAAGCTCTGCTTAGGAGCTACAAAAGCCCAAATCCCTGACCTAGGCAAACCCCCAACAGCAATTCTCACACCCAACTGACCTCACAGTGCCTTTTATTTTGGCAATTATTCCCAGCAGCACCTGATCTCTGGCCACTCCCAGTTCAGCTGGGAGGCTGGAGCAAAGCCCAGCTCTCCTAAAAGCGTTGTCCACCCTATGACTCTGTTTTGCACAGATTTGTAGTCCTTGCTGGTGGCTTTCTCTGCATCTCCCTTCTCCAGAGGTGGACTCTACAAGGATGTTGAGTAGCTCATCAACCAGTGGTCATCTAAAGACACTTTCTTCCTCACCCTCAGTAACTCCCATGCGTTTCAGTGAGGGTTATTTAAACTGGGAGAGCAGGGGAGGGGTAAGCAGACACTGATGGCTCTGGGAAGTGGAGTTGTGCCTTGTGGTGTGACTGGCAGAGGAGGGGGGTGGCTGCCTGAGGCGGTGTCCAGCCCTCCTGGGAAGCGGAAGAGGTCCTCCTGGAATAGCACATGAAAACGAGCAAGGAAGAAAGGCGGAGAAGCCCTTGGTGGGCTGGAAAGCATGAATGAGGGCTGTTGGATCTGGGGCAGAGGCCAGAGAGATTTCCCAGAGAGATGGGGTAGGGAAGGCATGACTGAAACAGGCCCCTGAGAGCAGACAGAGAAGCACCTGGAGTGTGCCTCATGCCAAAGTTTTAAGGGAGGCATTTATGTAGGAAGGGAGAGAGTCATCACCTGCCATACAAGCATTCAGATACTGCCAGTTTATCTTTTTGTTTATCTTCCTTTATATATTTCCTTTCTAACAGAATCCAGTGTGAAAGACATAGTAGTGCTGAAGTCCACGCTGGGTAGGCTATCTTTTCCTTTCCTTTTGAGTTTGTGACTTTGTGGGAGGGATTTTACAGGGGACAGAAAGTTAGTTGGTTCCCAGGAGTTGTACATCCTGGGAAGGGGAGGTGAGAACAGTAGCAAGGGAGCACTGGTGCCGCTGCTTGCCCAGATCCAAACTACATGACGCGGCTACATGCTGGACCACTCTGAGCATCCCGACACCTCTGCCCCAGTAACACACCACTGTGCAGAGATACCAGCTCTCAGGGGCAGTGCAGCCACCTTATAAAGACTTGTCGCTGTCCTGGTGAGTCCTGTCAAATATCTTGGTGTACCGGTAAAACAGTGCTAATTCCAGGCCCCATTAAATACTACTGAGTGGGGCGGGGGTTTCCCTGTGTGCCTCTGCATGTGATGTGGTGTCAGTCATTTAGGAGTCTGTTGTCTTAGCAATGTTTGAAGGGGCTTTTAGTAATTTTAGGCAGTGTTGTAAGTACTGTGGCTGTCAGCTTGCATTAGATATACTATTGGAAACTCACCTTTAAGATTACTTTTACTCAAAAATCCTGGACTGGAAGCCTGCTGAAACCGGGAAATCAGATGAGGGGGATGTAAATCCAGGAAGAATATGGGGGTGAGAGGAGCAATAGATGAAAAAGAAAATTAAGCCAGTGGAAGGTAACTGTGTTGTGCTGATATTTAAAGTCTAAGGCAGTATTGGCTTCACCAAGGAAGAGGGGACAGTTCTTAACAAGAGAAACTGGGGCACTGGTACGGGGGGACCAGTGCCACTACAACATATGTAAGAGTAAACTGAGATCACTGGCATGAGTCAGCCTCACACTGAAATAGGGCTCACATTAGTATCCCAAGTGACAATCCCATATCTTAATTTCCCCTACAACCACCCCTAAGCCCCCATTGCCTCCATTTACATCACCCTGAGGTTTAAATCCCTCTATCTTTCCCCTGGATTCAGGTTGCTACAGATACAGCTATGTCCAGGAAGATGATGTCGTAAGGCTGGAGGGCCCTGACTACCTGGCCTCCAGCTGTCTTTGGCACCTCCACGGCCTCAAGGGCTACATGATCAAGCTACGCCTGGAGTGGACTCTCCCGGACTGCAGGGACCGCCTGGCTATGTATGATGCAGCTGGGCCCCTGGAGAAACACCTCATCACCTCGTAGGTAGCTCCTGAGCAGGGCAAGCACGGCAGGGAAGCCGGGCAGGATGGCACGACACACCACAGCAGGGGAAGGTGTTAGACTACATCAGAGGAAATTCTCTTTGATGCAGAACCTGCCTCTCGCTGATCAGCTGAAGTGACTGATGTGGGATATCACACAGCCAGCTGTGCAGTCTGAGAGATTAAGGCAGCACGAGCTGTCTCTCTGCTGGCCCTTTATTTGACTCAGTTAGTGCCTCACAGCAGGCGTGTGCTGTGGATAACACAGACCTCCATTGTGTCTCTTTCTCATTCTTCTCTTTCATTTGTTTGTCACTTCCTTCACTACCATCCTTTTACCTCTTTCCTCTCAGAATCTACGGCTGCAGCCGGCAGGAGCCCGTTGTGGAAGTCCTTTCATCCGGCCCTGTTATGTCCATTGTGTGGAAGAAAGCCATGTACAGCTACTATGACCCCTTCATCCTCTCAGCACAGGTGGTGCCCCTCAAAGGTGAGGAAGGCTGAAGAACGGCGGCCATAGATACAGGAAAGAGATGGGTCATCTCCTACAACATCACAGATCCTAGAGGTGCTCCATCCCCATTGGGAGCAGAATTCACTCTAGATTGAATGGGTAGAGGTAGTCAGTAAAAAGCAGGTTAGATGCCACTCCCTCACCTGGACTCATACATCAGCATCTGGCTTGAGTCTTTACAGCCCAGGGTCTGGAAAGCAGAGCCTGAGTGATTGTGATACTTTAAGAGAAGGCCAAGCTCTTATGTATGGACAGACCAGATATGGCCTGGACATCACATCCAGACACACTTGCAGGTAAATGACAAGTCAATATAAGAGTCTAAAACAGCCATGTACATTACACTTCTGTGGACAAAAGGAGGAGGCCAAAAGTCTTGCCAGGTAGAAGTGGCCCCTTGAAGGGGTACGGTGGAACATCACAGTCACCTTTAGCATCAGGCCTCAGAGCCTCTTTTCTCCCCTCCTGCAATGGGCTGAGTACATGGTATCCCCAGGCTGAGGCTGAGCTGACAGGTAGCCGGGCTTTCAATGTCTGTATTTACAGCCTGCGAAGTGAATATAACTCTGCGGGAGGACCTGGAGCTGCAGGGGAAGATCAGCACACCACACTACCCCAGTTACTACTCGCCCAACACGCAGTGCAACTGGCACATGACGGTAAGAGCCAGCTCCCACAAGAGCATCCCCCCTCTCCCTGACACCCACGCAGCACTCCCCACGCTAGGTGGGCTACAGCCAGTGCTCTCAGTCAGATCATCATGAGAAGCAAGCAGAGGGTGGCAGCCTGCCTAACCTCCACGTGATGTGTGTTTCTGAAGGGGAGGGAGTCTAATATTGCATGGTGTAGCAGAGATACCATAGCTGAGGAGGAGTCTGAAATTTGGTTTCCAGAGGAGTTCTTCAAGGCAGAACCAGATTGCTAGGAATTGCTAGGATTTACCATGCTTTGAGACCAGTGGCAGAGCCACCCTGGTCTGCAGCTTGGCCCCAGTTTAGATGGTGCTTCCTTCTGGCCTGCAATCTGTGAATTGGCAGCTCTCCCCTTCACATCTACCCTGCTTGTTTTTGTTGCATGGAGTGGGCTGCAGTGCTTATAGGAGCCATCTCCACTCTGCTCTGGATCCCCTTGCCTGCAGGTCCCGTCCCTCGACTATGGGGTCACCCTGTGGTTCGATGCCTATGCACTCAGCAGACAGAAGCACGACCTGCCCTGTACCCAAGGCCAGTGGATAATTCAGAACAGAAGGTGTGTGCTGGGGTCCTGGTTTCTGTCTCTCACTTCCCACGTGGGATTAAACTGGGATTAAACCGTCTACAGGTTCCCTGCTTACTTCAGCCACCAGGTCTGAGGACAGAGAGCCTATTATCACACTCAGTGGCCACTGTGCTGGGGTGTCTTGCTTTTCTACTTCTTTTTCAGCCTGTTTCGTTCACAGCTTCTCCACCAGTGAGCACATTTCTTACAGATTTGCTTTGAGCTACAAGCCTGCCTTCTCTGTCTTGCTGTTCACATCAGGCTTTCTAGTTTTCTCCTGTGTGTGTAACCTCGGTGTCCTCCCACGTCTCCTGTGTTTGCAAATCTGCCTGTCACCACCTCTGCAATATTATCTCTGTGTGCCATTGCCTTGCCTCCACCTCCGTACAGATCTTCCACGTAGCTCCATATCCTCCTGCTTTGACTACAGCCACTTGCCCCCTGCGGGACTTCCCAAAATTAGCATCCATTCATACCTGGGGCTGCTGCTCACCACTGCCCAGGTGCAAAGGACTGAGAACTGCTGCGCTTCCATCTTCTCAAAGCAGGCACTGAGATGGATGGACTTATGGCTTTGTTTTTCCTCCCACTTACTGCAAAATTGCCCCTTTCCCTCCAAAACTTTCCCCAGCCCATCTCATTAACTTCTTCTCCATTGCTCCTGTGGGAGTAACTTCTTTTCCTCTGAAGGCTCTGATCCAGAAGCTATGTTCCCCTGGCTTAGGATTTCCACTTTTTCTCTCCTTGCCTTCCTCTGTTGAACAGTCAGTGCCACATTTTCTACAACATGGCTTCTTTGGGAAGATAAATGTAAGAACTGAATTGCTTTGTGTGACCTGAATTCAGTGCTTGCCCAGAAAGCGGCAAATGTCCAAAGATAGTAGGGTGACTCTGGATCTCACGCCATATTGAAAGCATTTTGCCTTCCTGGCTTCCCCCCGACACCTAATCTGTGTGGGCCCCTTCCCATCCCAGCCCCACTGAATCCCCTTGCTCCACTTCGTTGTCTTCTCCTCCCTCCTGCCTATGTTTGCTCCTCAGGTTGTGTGGCCTGCGGACGCTGCAAGCCTACGCTGAGCGGATCCCAGTCACTTCCTCTGCTGATATCACCATCACCTTCACCTCACAGATCTCCTTAACTGGCCCCGGCGTACAGGCAGCTTATAGCCTGTACAACCAATCTGACCGTAAGTTCAGTCTCCTCCCTGCTCCTTAGTGGGGTGGTGGCTACCAGCAGCCCCTGTGCACTTGACTTGTGTTAGGAGAAACACAAGACACATCCCATGAGCCTTAGGTGCCATCTGCCCCTCAGGCATGTGCTCGCAAATCAGTGATGCACACACCACTGGTCTCCCAAAAAGAAGAGGCATTTACGTCCAAAGCTGCTTCTGCACATGTGGCCCTGCCTCACGTTGCCAGAGCATCCATGCACCAAAGCCCAAGGTCTGAGAGTTCTCTACAGTCTCACCTCCGTACCCACATCATGGACTGGCCTTGGGAATTCAATGAGAGACCATCTCTGGCTTGAAGCGACTTTTATTTTGAGTACAAGAGCTCTTAGAGAGAGCTGTTTCCTGCCCACCTTGGAATCCGTGCCAGTGAGAGACAAATAAAACTGCACACAAATACACGTACGCACATATGCAAATGCATGCCCACAGTCTGTCTGTCCAAGGTTTTTCCCTCCTAAAGGGTGCCTGTAACACATACCAGTCCCTGAATACGTGCACCTGCCAGCACGTGTCTGATAGCAAACCCTTCAAGGCTCCAACCAAATTTTAATAACAACTCCAAAGAACCTATTTCAGCCTTCCCACAGCATTCAGGAGGCATGAAACAGCGCTAAACCAGAGGTATAACACACCAGGTGGGTTGTTGTCCTGGCTCTTGCCCATTGGTACAACAGGAAGAAGGGAAAAAGCTCCTCCTTCTCCTAGTACATAGCCCGATTCCACTTGCCCTTGTTCAAAGTGGATGACGTGGCAGATTTTGGGGAGCGCACCGAGTGTCACCAGCACGCTGCCACAGCACATGTGTGGTCAGGAAGGTGTGCAGCTCCATGCTCCACTTTCAAGCCACAGTGCTTGCTGCAATGAAGTTTCCAGTCACTGAGGACTAACTACTTTCTGGTGGTTTCACAGCCTGTCCCGGGGAGTTCCTGTGTTCAGTGAACGGCTTGTGCGTCCCAGTCTGTGACGGGATCAAAGATTGCCCCAATGGGCTGGATGAGAGAAACTGTGGTGAGTGATTTCTTCTCCCCGCTGGTGCTTGGTCTCCTGGAGTCCCTTGCTCCTTCAGAGGTAGGGAGAGATGGGGAGGATTCATTTGGCCTAGGTACAGCCTTGTACCTCCCCTCTAGGAGCTTAAAACTCTGCATCCTTAAAAACTTCATCCGTCTCTGGAAGGAGCAGTAACGCTTCTTGCTCCTGTGCACAGCACAGTCTTCCTGGGAGACCCCCCTAGTACCCATGCACCAAGAGCTCCTGGTAATCTGAAAGAAGCCCCCGGCCCAGGCTGTCCCCCACCTTGTCCTGCTTTCCTCTCACCCAGGCCTGACAATCAACCTCAGCCCTGGCCTACAGCCCCCTCTGCTGTCACACCACTCAGCATCCCCCTCCCAAACCTCCCACCTTGCCCACACCTCCCCAAGCCCACCCACTGCCCTGCTCTCTCCCCTTTCCTTTCCCCAGGCCATTGATGACACTTGATCTGTACAGAGCCTCACCCATATACTGTGCTCCTGTTTGGGAGCATCTAAGTCCTGGGTCAGTCATCAGTTCTTCATGCCAACAGCAGTTAATGCTGATGCAGACACCATCCCTAGCATCCCAAGACTCCTGCAATGCCCCATTCTCATAGGAACAGCTATTCAGGCTCAGGCATGACACCTAATTCATCTGTTCTCCCATCCCTGGTGTGAGTGGGGGGCTCATCACATTGCTGCCACCACTAATTTTTCATTAGTTGTCCCCTACAGCTGTTTTTTCACAGACAGAAAGATCCCTGAACCACTAGAGACAGTGGCCAATTCTGAAAGATTCAGAGGAAGGTATAGAGAAGTCTAAAGTAAAAGGAAGGAGAAATCTTTCTCAAGGAAGTTTTAATTCAGTGCTGGAAGTGTGAGAGCTCTCACAGGATCGCTGAGGTTGGGTTTTGTATTGTCTGCAGTCTTGCTGACGGTGCACTCTCTCCCACCATCCAGCTGTCTGACATCATGGCTTGCTCGCTTCCCTCATGCAGACATGGATACATATGCATCCTTATGGATATCTAATCCTTTCTTGAATCCTGTTAGCTTCTTGGCCCCAGGGATGTCTTGTGTCATTCAGTTCCACAGGTTAACACAAACCAAGACTGAACAAAGAAATGTATTTGTTTCTCAGTGTTTTCAAACTTCCCTTTATATTTGAAAAAGAAAATAGAAACACTGTGATTTCCTTCTTTTCTTATATTCTTGCCACTGTTGTGGCACTCTTTGTTCACTCCATGTCTGTATGGAACAGTCCCTGTCTTTAAAATCAGCATCCACGTTTCCTCAGACCTCCGTGTGCCTTTAATCACCTGGAAGCATTATGCTAATTACTGAAGAAATTATAGTCATTGCAGGAAGAAAATTCCTGGGATGTGCTGGCCCATCATGTTTGGTGTTGCACATAGACACACACAAACACAGGACAAGTTCCTGCTATGAAAATGTATAATCAGAAGTCAGACTCTGTGATGGGTAGGCACCTTAGGCCCATCTCCATCCTGAGCAGCTATCAGACCTCATGGACATTGAGGAGTCCGTTGTTGCTCAGGACTCACCTATCAGAGATCAAAGGTAGCCGCTGCTCTGAAGGGGAAGGTGACACACAAGCTGAGGGTGACAGCAAGGCAGGAGGAACAGTGACCTCACCAGACAGGATGCAGTCCTACAGAACCTGAACAAAGCAAGCAGAGCAGATCTGATGACAGTGGTAACTTGGAGTCAACCAAGAGCCCAGTGAGAGCAAGACAAGTCCATAGTGATGAGGCAGGTCCGAGGCCAAGCCAAGAAGTCAAGGAAAGTTAAGTCATCATCAGGAAGGTGTAAGACATGGTGCAGGTATACCTACAACGTAGATCAGGCAAAGACCAATACCGAGGACCTCAGATTAAACGCAACTCCTAAGCAAAAGCAGACCGGGCTCCTGCTCTGCATGGCACTCTGTTCCAAGACTACACAGTTGCACTACACCAGAGCTGGTCTTAAGCACAAGCTGCCAAATCCTTATGAAGAGGTAGTGGAGCCTACTGGTGCGCTTAGGGCCCTGACCTCACACCTGACGCCTTGTCTTGCATGCCTAATTCCCGGGTGCTTCCCTCCTGCGCAGTGTGCCCTGCAAAGTTCCAGTGCCGCGAGGACAGCACTTGCATCCAGTTCAGCAGGGTCTGCAACCAGCAGCTGGACTGTGCCAATGGGAGCGATGAGGAGCAGTGCAGTGAAGGTAGGGAGGGGACGGCGCTGGGCTGGCAAATACCTTCCCCCACGCTCGAGCCAAGGCTGTGGGTAGTGTACTTCCCTCTTGAGAGGTAAGAGCACCAGCTGCGAGTTAACGTGCCTGACCTGCTCACAATGTTTGCTCTGTAGATGACCAAGCTTGCTCCAGAAATTCCCTGTCATCATTTACGGAGTTGCCCCAAGCTCTGTTGCCTTTTTTCCCCTGCTCAAAGGGCTTCAGGCTGTGTTCGCAAACTGTCGCCCTTCCTCATCCCTGGCTCCCCTTCCTCTTCACAGGGGTCCCCTGTGGTCCTTTTACCTACCGTTGTGAAGATGGGACTTGTGTGAAGAAACCCAACCCCCTGTGTGACACCACTGCAGACTGCAAGGACCTGTCCGACGAGAAGCGCTGTGGTGAGGAAATGCTCAGTCGCCCATCACCTGGGCAGGTTCAGGGTGCCACGTAGCTGCAGGTCACCTCTCTTCCCACTGCCACCCCAGCATAAGCACCCACCCTCCCTTGTTCCACCACCTCCCTACCCCGGCCTCACGGCAGCAGTGCCACTGCTCTGTCCTGCAGTGGCGGTGGCAGCAGCAACAAGCCTGCTCTCTGTGCTGAGCTGCAAGCAGGTGTTCACTCCTTGGACAGCTGCTCCCCATTTCCTTCAGGCAGAAGCATCAGGCCAGACAGACGTTTCTCACAGGCCAGGTCCTACCCACAGGCTGCCTGTTGGACCACTGTGCTGGCTTGTGTGAAGTAATGCCATCCTACAAGGCTCCAGCCAGGGAAATCACCCCTGACGGCACGGTGACTGGCAGAGAGAGAGCTTGTGTTTTGATTTCCCTGCTTGGTTTTTCTGGAGCCTCGGTGGGCAGTGAAAGGGAACGACTGCGAGGCTTCCCCGACAGGACAGCAGGTAGCACAGACAGGACGCTGGCCCGAAGGAGGGGGTAAGGCTGTGCAGGCATCAGTGGGGGCATGCACTGGGAGGGAGTGCTCACTAGACCTGTCCTGGACAGTAAGTACATAAATCATCTGCTGATTGGGTAAGGCAAGGGATTAGAGGTCAAACTCTTCAGTCAATTACGTAGGAAAGGAAGGGCAGGCACAGTATATCATGTTCCCTTCCTCTGCTGAAGTACTTGCTGTGTGTCCTCCTCCTCAGACTGTGGGCTGCAAGCCCCTCTCAGCAGGATCGTGGGTGGTGCGAATTCTGTGGAAGGGGAATGGCCGTGGCAGGCCAGCCTGCAAGTTCGGGGACGCCACATTTGCGGGGGAACACTCATTGCTGACCGCTGGGTGGTCTCGGCTGCACACTGCTTCCAGGATGAGAGGTAAATGGAGAGGGGAGCGTGCTGGACAGGGGAAGGATTTGCATTGCTTTCCATGTCATGCGTGATGGGAGGATCATCTGGCTTGTGAAAATGTCACAGGGCAGCCACACCCCTCATCTGGCACCCGTGCCGTGCTTCTGGGTGGCTTGGAGCTGGAGGGTATGGATACATGCACTAGTGTTTGGGTATGCATGCAGGGAAAAAGGGGCAGTGCTGGCATTCACAGAGCAGCTTTGGGAGGGCAATGGTAGTGGAAGACACTTCACAACTCCACCTTTGCTTTGGCTCTAGCTTGTCCCCATGCCGTCACAACCATGGAGGTGTCAGCGTGTGCTAGGATAGGTCCAGGATAGCATTACCTGTGGAGGATGTTGTTTTGGTCCCGTGCTGCCCACCCCCAGGGCCTGCCCTTTCAGGAGGAAGCACAGTCTCTCCCCCAGTTCCTTCCACCCAGTGTATGTACCACAACAGCAGCAGTAACATGCGGATCAGGGGGGTTCATTCATTCTTTCAAACTGGGAAGAAGTGAGGAGGAGGAAGGTCCATAGCTGTGCTGGGCGACAGGGCTGGGTGGAGGAAGGAGGCCCAGTTTCCACCTCCTCCAAACTCCTCTTTTCCTCTACCAGTGAGCTGGTGGGAATCCCCCACCGCCACAGCTACTACTGATGGAATTCCCTGGCTGCCTTTCCCCCCTGGTGCTATGTGAGGTCGGGGACGAGAAGCTGCTGGTCATCCTCAGTGTGGTGACCCCAGCCTTGGTAGGACTGGGGCTGCTTTGCAGCTCTGCTTCTCACCTCACCCTGGTCCTGCCACGCTTCTACTTGAGTCCTACAACCCTGCAAAGAAGCCCACCAGCACTGGGGCAGGCCTTTTGAGTGGTCCGTGCAGGCTGAATTTGGCCATCTTGGAGAGTCTCAATGCAGGATGGATGGTGGTAGCGCAGGCCTGCTAGATGGCATATGTATATGCATGTGTGCATCAGGGAGAGAATATAAGTGGTGTGAGAGATAAAAAGTAGGGGGAAGAAAAGAGTAGTTTCTGTAAAACGCTGTCATGCCTTTTAATGCCCTTATCCATGAGCTGCTTTTCTCGCTTCACTGCCTCTCAGCAGTCTCTCGGAGCTTGCTCCTCTTCTCCATGTCTCCTTCTCCTTGCAGCTTTGATTCACCAGCTCAGCTCTTGCTCTCTGCCCTGTCATAGTCACTTGCGCATGACCAGCCCCACTTGCTTGTCTTACCTACATAAACCTTTAGCCTGCTTTGCTAAGGAAAATAAGCAAACATGAGCAAATTGCCTGTGTGTAGGAGTGTCTACCCAAAGTTGGTCCCACGGTACAAGTATGTCAAAGTATCAAAGAGATGTCCCAACTAGTTTCTTGAAATCAGTGCACAAATTAAAAAAGAGGCCCCTCTGAGGGAGATAATCATCCATATCAGAGACTCTTCAAAAGACCATGACAGAAGCAGCCAGGCTCTGCCCATCCTTTTCTGTTCATGTGATGAGTTGTCTTCTCTGTTGCATCCTACAGACTGGCCTCCGCCTCCATCTGGACTGTTTACTTGGGGAAATATTTGCAAAATGCCACCAGCCACACAGAGGTGTCCTTCAAGGTGATCCGCCTCTTTCTCCACCCTTATTACGAGGAGGACAGCCATGATTATGATGTGGCCCTGCTCCAGCTGGACCATCCTGTGATCATCTCACCCTTAATCCAGCCCATCTGCTTGCCTGCCCCTTCTCACTTCTTTGAGCCTGGCCTTCATTGCTGGATCACTGGCTGGGGAGCCCTCAAGGAAGGTGGTAGGTGCAAGGTCTTTGCTGGTGGCCTACTGTAGCAGAGCCAAGGTGGAAACATAGGTTCAGATGTGGGATAGGCAGAACAGACTTCTGTTCACCCTAAAGCATTATGCCTTCTTCACCCCCTTTGATTTGGGGTCACAGGTTGGCCAAAGTTACCTGTCGAGTGCCTTGAAACCTCATCTGGAGAGGCAGGCATGAGAGTCTGGTAAGCTATATGGGGACATCATGTGTTCCTTCATCCAAAGACTAGAATAGCCCTTCAGGAATTAGGGGTCTGACAAGGGGCTATTCAGCCATGGTCACAGCATGGAGCAGCCCCAGTCCCAAAGCCCAACCCTAGGCCTACACAGACACGTGGGCTCCTGTTGTGTCATTCCCTAGGGACAGAGCCTGAGCAGAGAGAGTACAGATGAAAAACTTCTCTTCATCAAACCAGAACTGGATCTCCTGGGGACACCTGTCTATGGCCCCTGCAGCAACATTTTGCCCATGTCAAAGACCCTAGGACCTGGGTCCCCCCAGTAACACCTGTATGAGTAAATTCAATGGGAGTGGTGCAGGGTCTGAGTGCTGTTCCCCGAGGATCATACTGTGTAATTGTTAGCTTGCACCCTGGTACCATTTTGGCCACACAGCAGCCTCACACTGCTGCGGGACAGCATGGGCCAAGACCTGTTGGTGGTGACGTGGGGTACTATGGATGAGTCCATTCTGTTTTGTGAGGAAGAGTTTAGCTGCAGGGGCATGAACGCTCATGTTCCCTCCCCACAGGACCAGCAAACAGGTCCAGGCTGTCCTCTAGTAGTGCATGGCACAGGAATATAGACGTGCTCACCCAGGTCAGCTTAGTGCCTTCACTCACATTCACACACCTCCTCCAGTTGCTTCCTAAATGGAAACACTCAGGGGTCTATCCAGAAGTGGACACTTTGGTTTGCATACTTAGCCAGAAGAACTTAGCAACCATTTCAATGAGAAGTAAATCCAAAACTCTAACATCTCAGAGGTTTCCCCAAACCAGAATCCCCCTTGTCCCAAAAGCTGAAGTGCCCACAACATAACTCTGTAGGGAAAGGGACTGCAGGGAAATGTTACTCCTTCCATGCAGATGAAGTGCCCTGCTGAAAGTCGGAGACCGCGATGCCAGTGGAGAGCAGAACAGTAATTCAGACAGCAGCTTTCAGCGTGCAGTGAGATGGGCATGGACTGGGGAATCACGGTAATCAGTGAAAAGCTCCATCATTGCTCATCTGCACTGCTTTTGGTGCTCTACCCCTCAGGGCACATCAGCAATGTTCTGCAGAAGGTGGACGTGCAGCTCATCCAGCAGGACGTCTGCAGCGAGGCCTATCACTACATGATTTCTCCCAGGATGCTGTGTGCTGGGTACCACAAGGGCAAGAAAGATGCCTGCCAGGTGACAGAGGAGTTGTGGGATCAGGGTTGACTACCAGAGGTGGAGTGTGTCCCACGTCTCCCAAATGCACTCCATAGCCTGAAATAAGGGACCATAAAATGCTTTATTCCCCCAACCCTTCCTCTGTTCTAGTGGCCAACAAGAGCTTTGAGGACCACTTCTTCCCAGTATCTTTGCCTTAGACAGGATCCAAATACACTTAAACTTCTCCTTTTCTCATTTTAGTCCATTCTCCACTCTTTACCTCCCACTTCCAAGTCTACATCCCTCTCGTCCCCCCTCAACCTCATTAGCATCTGTCACATGCAGTAACCTGTCTGTTCCATCATTACTATCAATCTCAAGGAATTCCTCTGTATGCCATACCTCTGGGTATCCAGCTAAATTCCACCAGCTTCCTTGCTCTCCATTTTTCTGGAAATGCCGCATGGAGCAGGAGGAAACAATAGAGCCGTCAGCTTCTTGAGAGCTGGCTAAGGGGGAGGAATTTGCATGATGAAGGAATGCAACTATGGGTCAGATGTTTGCACTGGAGACTGTTTTTGACGTCTGCCCAAGGTACAAGGAATGTTGCAGATGTCCTAGGCATGAGTTGAGGGGATACAGGAATCTGCATACAGAGGGACTCTAAGCCAGTGTAATCATCCAGCAGGAGAAGCTGGTGGATCACCATCACCCCATTTTTCTTTCCCTTTCTCTAGGGTGATTCTGGAGGTCCGCTGGCCTGCAAGGAACCCAGTGGCAGGTGGTTTCTGGCTGGTTTGGTCAGCTGGGGAATGGGATGCGCACGTCCAAATCACTATGGAGTATACACCAGGATCACTCAAGTGCTCGGCTGGATGAACCAAACCATGAGCTGAGAAAAGTGCATCTCTACCTTCTCCCCATCAGACCTACACTCACAAGGCACTTATTCCTGATCTTGCTCACTTGCCTCTCAAAGAGGGTTTCTGTGTGGGATGTTGTCAGACCCAGGATGCTCTTCTGAGCAGGGTAAAAAAAAGCCTGCCGTGGGGATTGTAGAGAAAAGCAGGCAGACCCTCTTCCCCTCAGTGCTTCCCAGGGAGCATCCCAAGGTGTTTTTAGGCCATCCATCCAAAAGAGTTGGGGGAGTGATGATGACACAACACACAGCAATGGTCCCAAGTTGACAGTTTCTGAGAAAAGGAATACGGAGAGCTGAACTTTCTATGAACCATGTGATTCAGCCACAATCTTATGCTGGAACATTTGCTGAAAGAAAATGTGACTGATGTAGTTAGAGATTCCAGTAACTGTGAAATCAATCTGCCTCCCTCTTCCTTCCTGCTGCTCATCCTTCTTCCCCCTTCCCCTCCCATCACTCCTCCTCTTCCATCTCCCTAATTACTTCTTTTCTTAGCTGGCGTGTGCTGTTCAGCTCAGCCAGGCAACTCTTCACGTCTCACTGACTTCCAGGCACAAGTCCAACATCACATCCCCAAGTGCGTGTCCTGCCCCCCTGCTGGAGCAGCACCCAGCCTCTACTGCTGCACTTTCCTCAGGCAAAGGCCCCAGCCCCTCAGTAAAACCTCTGGAGCAGCCTCCCATCCCCTTCCCTCAGCCCTTCTAATTACCTTCAACATGAGGGATTCTCAACTGCTTCCATCTCCCAACTCAGATAATCTAGGAGGCGAAGGAGAAGGCTTCAGGGCACAGTACTTAAACAGTGACTGCTATGGGTTTGGTGTTTTTTACTAAAGATATACATATATATATATGTATGTATATATATACACAACGGACCACTCTCTGGAATTAGAAATAAAATTAATTTGAGAGGTTCTTTTGGCTCTAGTTTGCCTTACTCTGTTAAAAATTATCGTGGGGTTTGTAGCTTTTTGACCAAACTCCAATCCTGGCACTGGCAACTGGCAAAAGTTTCCACACCCCTGCCCTCCCTCTCAGCTGTCCCTCAGGCACAGTGGGGTCAATACTCTAGCTAGATAGGTGGTCCTCCCTTATTGTTATGATTTAGGGGTGCAGGTACCAATAAGCAAACCTGCTCTGTAGCCCAGCTGCCTGCAGTGGGGATGCAGCACAGATGCAGTGGGAAGTACCTCCAGCCCCCAGAAGACAGGTGCAGCACAAGCAGCTTCTGGTGGCTCTAGGTGATGAATCCAAACTCCTCTTCTCCAGCTCCCACCCCTTCTCCCAGCACCAAATTTCTGCCACTTGAAATGAGAGGCGGCAAGGAGGAACAGACTGTGAATTTTATTCAGGAGCTACAACCTGGTGTCCTCAGACACAGCAGTGAAGCAGACGCCCTGCTCCCGGAGGCAGGGATCTCCTCGCGCTAGCAGACATGACATCAGGGGCCACCATGTTCCCAGTACCTGGGCAGCACGCCTGTCTCCTCCTGCTGCTTTGGGGGACAGGGAGGGAGGCACCAAGGAGCGTGATACCCAGCACAGGGACACCCTGCCAGCAGTGCAGGTGGCCCAGAAAAGGGCAGTGGCTCTGCCTTTGTCCTCTGGCCACAAGCCCAGACCAGCTGCCTGCAACAGCAAAAGGGCAAGGACTGGTCCTACAGCAGCTGCCGCCACCTCGGGGCCCCAGTCTCATCCAGGGTGTTCAGGAAGGGACTGCAGGCTGCAGTGGTTGATCACTGATGTCCCCAGCAGGGGCCACTGTGACATTAAGGAAAGCCAGCCTGCTCGGCATGGCAGGGGGCCGTGGGCTCCAGCCCCTACAGCAGCCCAGGGGCTCCTTGGAGCCCTCCGCCAGGGCTGAGGCTTAGGCCTCCAAGGTGAGTTTGTAAAAAAGAATGGCTGCATGTGAAGAGTGAAGGGGGCTGGCGAATGTCACTGTGGGGCAGGGGGCTGCCATACATTGTAGTACAAAAATAAAGATATATACCAGAAATTAAAAGGCTGGAGTGGAGCGTTGGGATCACATCCTCAGACCTCTGGCTTGTAACAGCTAGAGACGGAGAGAGAAAGAGAGAAACAAAATCAACGGCTGGAAAAAAAAGCGATTGAGCATGGAGGGGAGAGTGAAAAAGGAAAATGGAAATTATAGCAGGAATGAGAAGAGAAAAAAAGAAAAAAGATGAGGACTGAAGGTGGGATAAGAGAGAAAAAGGAAGGAAAAGTCCGTATGATTAACATACACTGACTTTTAAGAGAGTAACACACAGGTCCCACAGCCATGGACAAGGAGGCTCTCAAACACAGGGAGAGAGAAATGTCAGCCAGCTAAGAACTGCCCTCTACTGGGACAGAGAGTGGCACTGAGCACCTCTGCTTTAACAAGAGCCCCACAGTTTTCCAGTATGAGAGAGGAATCCTCCTCCTAAAGCTTTCTGTACCCCGCCCCACACATGCTGGCCAGGCAGCCTGCCTGAGCAGCAGACAGAGCACAGAGGCTCATTTCGCACACAGCTGTGAGAACATCTGGAGCGGGGACTGGCCGCTTCCACTTTGCCTTTGCCACCCTTTCCCACTGCGCTCTCAACCCTGGCAGAGGCGGTGGGGGGAAAGCCCAGGGAAGCGAGAGCGGGGAGGGGAAAATAACAAGCTGCCTTCTGCAGCTCTTGGGCTGGCAGGCAAAGGAGCTGCGGGCGGCAGTCTGGAGAAGCGATCTGGCTTGCGTGTCAGGCAGACACGTGGCAAACTTCCCCCCCTTCCTCATGCCACCCCTGCCTATTTTGCATTCATTTCCACTCCTTTTCATTTCTCCCAGCTGCGCTCTCTTTTCTGCTGTCACAGCCTCTGGCCCAGAGCCGTAGGGCCTGCCTGGTGGGTAAAGGCACACGTAGGATGAGAATCAGAAAAGCCATCTTAGGGATGAGTAAACCTCCCCTCCCTCCTTCCCCTCCCCAAGCTCTACAAACTGGGGCCATACCCACAAGAGGGAAGTGAGTCACTCATGCAGAGCTCAGGCTGGCAGGAGCTGAGAGTGCAGACAGGTAACGTACCTGCAGAGGAGGAAAAGTGAGGAGCAGAGAGAGACAGGGCCCCGAGCAGGGACCACTCAGAGGCCTGGGGGGCAAAGAGAGCAGAGAGAGGGATGCTGGAGGCTGGGGAGTGGGGTAGGGTGGGAGGTAGGTGACAGTGCTGGGATGGACACAGAGGGGAGCAGAAGGGAGAGTCTGGAGGAAGAAAGAGTTTAGTGCAATCCCGAATAGATGGACAGTCTGCAAATAAAAAGATAACTGTAAATAAACCAAGCAGTTTAAAATACAAAGCAGCAGCCATGGTAACAGCTCTCCTCTGTCAGCTTTATGTCCAGAGAGACTCCTGCTCCTGGAGAGAACTGCCCCCACACCCCACACCTGCCCTAGTCCTTCCCTGCTGCTAGCTGTGAGCTCTCACCAGAAAGGTGGACGGGTCTATGCTTGGGAAGTTATTTTTATCATTTTCCTCAAGGATTTGCTGCACCTTTCTCCTCTGCTTCTGCTTCTGCCTCTGCCTCCTCCTCCACCTCCTGCTCTTCCTCCTCCAGGTCCTCCTCTGTGCTCTGTGGCCCAGCATGCAGGACAATGGGAAAAAAGAGTGGAAATACTTGCAAGATGAACCATGGCAGTTCTTTCTGACACACAAGGGAATAAAGCAACAGTCATGACACTGGAATAAACGGGGACCTTTCCCAATAGCCAAGACAGCTCTGGGTCAGGGAACAAAGAGACTTGCCTTCCTCTGGAGCACCACGTCATGGCTATCTAACCCACTTACTAGGGCTGTGATCCCACTGCCCAACAATGGCCATCAGTCACTAGCGCTCCTTCCTGTATCCAAGGTGTCTACAGGATGTCATGCACTGCCACACATTTCTGTCCTTCCCTCAAAAGGGGAGCAGGTGATCTCCTGCCCCTTAGGCTGGGACTCAGCAAAAGGAAACAGAACACTGCAAAAACTTCAGGGAAATCACACCCTAGCAGCAGAGTGACACACACAGCATGGTCATGAGGAGGCATGAGGGGGATGTTAGAATAGCATGAGAAGTGCCAGGGTCACTTGCTAAAGCCATTTGCCACACACAGCTGGACACCACCACTCTCAACACACGCACTCCTCCTTTTGGGCAATGGGTGTAATGCTATGGTGCTGAACACCAGGACAAGCCCCTGTATTTCACCACTGAGGTGCCCCACAGTCACAGTGGAGAGAGGAAAGAAAGATGGAGCAAACAACAGTGAAGGATCTCATAGGCAACAGGAGCAGGGCCATAGCAAAGTTGGTCTGACCTTGGCTTTGTGGCTGGGCTCAGAGCTCAGGCCATTGGGAGAGTTGTACAACTCTTTGGAGACCACGCACAGGAACTCTGTCTGATCTTCACTGCCATAGTTATAGGATGAGCCAATGTTCACAAGCTAGAAAAGATGAGAACAAGAATCACAAGCACATTTTACTGCAAACATCCACTTCACCTGGGGAGCAAGGCAGAAAGCCCACCATGCAGCATGGAGCCCAACCCCTATCCTCAATAGAAAGGCCTCATAACTAAGCTGAGGAGGCAGCACAAAGAACCAGGAGAGGAGTCAGCCAGAATGCAAAACAGCTTAACCTCACACAGCACCCTCTAAACTTCTAGAGAAGGGGCAGGAGACAGCCAGCGTGACAGCACCGTCAATGAATGACCCAATATTCTCAGACAGGGAGGGTGACTTGCCTGGGGACTGTATGATATCCATGATCTTTTCCCCAAAAGACAACTCCTGCCCAGCCTCCTCTACCTTCTCCATACCTGCTCAAAGCGCCATCCATCCGACATAGTGGAAACCATCTGAGTGAGCTCTTCTTCCTGGCACTGTAGTACGCGGTAGACATGCTTAGGAGGCACCTGACAGCAAAATTGCAGAGCATGTTGACAATGTTCAGATGCTAAAGGCTGTTGCCCTGCTGCAGAAGGAAGTGGTAGTACCCCTTCTTGACAGACCAGTCCTCTTCCCTATGTCCCAGGCTAAAGGGGAGTGGAAACCACAACCCAACTTTCTACTATGGTGTCGTGGGGAGCAAGAACAATGGTATCTCTTCTGGAGAGAAGGAACTGAGCTGAGAGCTTCCTGCATTGTTCCCAGAAGATACCGGGCTTCTTCGATGGGGAGTTTGCGTTTGTTGTTACAAAGTCATTTATGCAAATGCCACAAATGCTGATGGGGTTTTGCGAGCGCAAAGTGGCTGTGTTGCTGGAGGCTTACAACCTGAGGCAGACACAAGGAAAAGTGAGATATCAGCCAGCACTCCCAGAAGACAGATTTTAAAAGGTTATTGGCCAAGATAAGGTGTGATTGTGCTGCAGGATTGATTCCTTGTTCCTCATTGTCTGCATTTAACTCTTCCACAGACATCTCTTCACCTGTTCTCTCCAGGTTTCTTTACAGGTATCCCCATGCTCTTCACTGTGATTACACTCTCAGGACTCCCCACACCAGCACTCTCCTCCCCACGCTTTCGCTCTCCTCACAAACATTCTTCCATATCCCACAGCAACCAGCTGCCTTCTTCCAAAAGCTAGAGGAGTTGATTTGGTTTCGGGGGTTACATCCGGCATTACTTCTGGGGATGTGAAACAAGCCTGTAACTTGTTTATTGTAACTGAAATGGTGGTAGCCTGTCCCCTGCAAGATTTTGCTAAGTAGACATTAGCACATAAACTCTAATTAGTTGTTTCTTTCCATTCCTTGCTGCTTCTTCCAAGTCTGCCCTCCCTCTAGACTCACCTCTCCCTTTCCACATTCCCTCCTTCACCCACCCCACTCTATCTTTCCTTGTAATTTCTCTCCATACCTGAGTTACTGTGTAGTCCTTCTCCTCCAGTCGATCCTTGATTATTCGGATTAAAGGACCAATGTTATAGAACTCAGCTTCTTCTAGGACCCCTGAGAAAGAAAGACAGAAGGACCACAAAGACAGAAAGTTAATGGCCCGTCTTTGGTTTTTTGGCTTGTAAAAGGCAAATTCTGAGCTTCCCAAGCTCCATAGGGAGAAATGACACTGCAGCCTCACCTTTTAACAGATTTCTGTTGCTTGAAAGTCTTACTGCCAAGAATTCTCTGCATTGCACCTCTAATGTTCACCCCAATTTCCTTATGCTGCTTGCTAATACAGAACCAGGCACTGCCAGTGAAGGCGTGTGCTGAGGACTGCTAATACCTTTCCCAGATAACTAGCCAAGCAGAATAAACGTAGGCTCCAGCCTCTCTCAATGACCACTAGTTATCACCTTGTTCATGCCCTCTTCTTAAGGCAGAGAACCTCAACTTATTCTGTCCTTGTCACCAAAAGACCCTAGAAAATCCCAACTTTCCTCCTGGGCCAGTTGGAGTTGCACCCACCTTACAGCCCCATATGACTTTAGATGGTCTTTGGCTCTCTCCCCTGCGCTTCGCCTCAAAGCAGGTAAACAGAGAAGTGCTTTGGTTTTTTTCTCTATGGTGTCTGCATCCTTCACCTCTCTTGAGACTCACCTGTTTGCTAACAGGCCTTCAGGGAAAGGGAGGTGGGTTCCCAGAGGGTCAGTGAGGGAAAGGTGGCTAGGAGCCAACACTCACATGTACCCAGGGCAGTACGCAGACAATGCAGGTGGGGAGATTGATCCTTCACTACCTGACACACTCAGACCTCTTCTGAGTCCCTCATTCAGCCATGAATCTTCTAATGGGTTAGTTTTATGCCAGCCTGAGTGTCTGCAGCAGGAACAGAAGACAATATTAAGCTATGAATAGGACTCCTGTTTATGCTTCAGATTTGATGTTAAAACCTGTGGATGAACTCTGTCTGACCTCAGCATTACAAGAAAAGTCAAGTAGGAAACACCTCAGAATTGTGTTTATTACAATTCTGTACCATTGCTTAGATATATTTTTGGAATTATAACTAGTAAGACGATTCTGAAGAAAACTTTCCTTGCATTAGGTAAAAACATGTAAGAGAGAGAGGCAAGAAGACTAATGAGCACGCAGAAACTGTGCTTGGCAAGGGCTGGACAGCACAGCCTGTCTTTGGAATTGGCTCCTTGTTAGACTCTAGCATCCAAAAAATAACGAGGCATTTGGGACTGCTGGCTGGTAACACCATGATGTTACTGAGTTATCCTATTGGACCCTCTGTCAACCTCAAATGACGGATGGGCTTATCTGTCTTGCTCCACTGGAATTGCTGCAGGCCACAACCCATCAGAGCACTAGTAGCATACATTGCATATCACTGATTAATGATGGTCTTTACTACAGTCAGTAGAAGAGATGAGCTTGATTTTGTTTGGTCTTCTGGGTTTTCATTCCTAATTAGAAACACTCAGTCACTAACAGAAAACTCAATCACAGAACCTGATTAAAAGTGAATCAGGAACAAGTAATAAAATGGTTTATTGAGGCAGCGAGATCTTGCCTACTTCCATCTTGGTGACATCTCTGCTGAACGAACAGTTGTGAAGCCACAGCACCTGTAGGATGCCTTCCTCACCCACTCCAAACCCCTTTAGTACATATATTAGCTTTCCAAGAGCTACAGGGATAGCCCTCTCAAATCCCCTCACATCAACCTCCAAAAGAAGAATCAGAGACAAGGTCAACAACAAGTCCTGCTGTGTCCTGGCTACAGCAGCCATGTTAAGTGGGAAGTTTCTGAGCTCCAAGACTCACCCTCTTCAGCCATATCTTTATTGAGGACCAGCTTCCCATGACGGAGGAAATTCAGGATGGGTCCAAAGTAAGTGGGGTCCCGGTCTATTAGGTATGCACCAGTCTCATCCTAGCAACAGAGATAGACCATGCGGAGAAAAATCCCATGGAAAACTTGTAACCAACCCTCAAATGATCCAGACTATAAGAAACTACAAACCTAGGCAAAAATATCCACTATTTCTAAGACTCCTTGGAAACCATGGGCCCCTGAGAGTCCCTAGCCAAGTCAGCCCAGCTTGGATTTTAACTCCTGTGTCGGCATGCTCAGCGTGCCCACCTCAGCATGGACCAACCCAGCTAAGAAAGCCAAAAAAATAGGCCTCAGTCTCCTTCTGCAACTGCGCGTACAGTCCTGGTGTGAGAGAGCAGAGTCCTCTTATAGGGGACAAGGCTGAGCCAGGCAGATACTGCCGGGAAGTAGACCCAGGGGATGTGGGGCGATAGCGATGTGGAGAGCAGGGGTGGAGGGGAGATGGCCTCCCTTTTCCCCAGCTGAGGAAGACAGGTGCCAGGCTACAACACAAGCAAGGTGGGATCTGGCAAGGGGAACTCCTTCACGGGAGAAGGAGGAGAAAGAGCAGGCATATTTTACTCAGTTACTCCTGCAGCTGTCGGGGTCGGGCTCCATCCCTGCATCCCTCCGCCCTCCCCATGCTCGGTGGGGCAGGGTGTGGGAGGCAACCCAGCTGCCTTACCCGGTCCGACTGCAGCTCCTCGCCCTGGCACAAGCGACACAGGAAAGATTTCTGCTCCCGGCACAGGGTCTGCCTGGTGGTGAGGAAGACGGTGCCCCCCACATTGAGCCTCACCCACTTGGCCTGGGTGACAGCGGGTGGCGGGATGTCCCAGGTGCAGCGCAGCCCCACGGCACCCTGCATCTCCTCCCCGCCCTCCATCCTCATCCTCACCCCCCTCCCCCGCCGGCGTGCAGGGACTGCCGCAGGTGCTGCCTGCCGGGGAATGCCGGGATCTGTAGTTTATCTGCCGCTCCCTCTGCAGCAGCCGTGTTTCCCGGGGGTCAGGGTCCTCCCTGTGACGGCCAAGGGGGTCCCGAGGGGAGGAAGGATGCTCTGTGCTGGAGGATATCGCTGCAGCTATTAGGAGTGGGCAAAACCACAGCTCCACAGCTGACTCTCCCTGGCTATTCCCTTGTTCCCGTTTTCACCAACCAAGGGCCGGCCGGCACTTTGGACGTGCAGGGTGTTATGCAAAAATCGTCGGCATTTATTTCCATAGACATCCTCTCTGGCTCATTAAAAGGTTCTGGGAACTGTAGTTTGCAGGGACATGCACAAAAGGGTGCTGGGAACTGTAGTTTTCCCAGCCCACTGTCCCTGCAAAAGAGGATGCTGTAATGAAGGGGGCTGCACTGTACTACATGACCCCAGCCCTGCGGCTGGTAGGTTGCCTGCTTCCAGTCCTGGGTCTTCCCTGCAAGCTTCCTCAGAGTCAGGAAGAACAATCTGCTCCCTGGCAGTCAGCAGATTAAGCCCGTCAGCGCTGTACTCCCCAGCCTTCCCTTCAGGAGAGCCATTACCCCAGACTCACAGCTCAGTGCTGCATCAGTTACCATGCTGTTCTTGCTGCAAAACGTGCAGACAGTGGCCTTCTTGCTAACATATGTAGGGACACTTCTGAGAACTGTATCCTGGATCTGCATAAGTGCTGGCAGGGAGCAGGAAGAATTTTTCTTCCAGCTTGGAGGACTCGCTGACTCAGCAAATTCCCCCCCTGCACTGTGAAACTAGCACAAACGACGCCAGACAGAGACCCCCTGCATCCTTCCCCTGTGCTCCTGCCATCCCTGTCTATGTCTGCGCAACAGAGAGCTCAGATTTTAACTTAGCTGTGTGGAGTTTTACCTCTGCCCCAGGCACATATGACTCGCTGAGGCCGATGTGCCAATCCTGCCCTACCGAATCTAGCCCTGCCCTGCCACTCGCTCCTGCCAGGCTGAGCCACGGGACTCTGTTCAAATGCACTCCTTGGCAGTGACACAACCTAAACGAGCTCTCTCTCCAGCAGCTCTGCCTTTCCCACTCCCATCTAAGCACAGTCGTGCTTTCCAGCAGCGTATTAGGAATGGAAAGCAATGGCTGATGTTTCACCTGAATGTGGCCCAAAGCCTTCCTTCAGCTAAGCAACTTCCTGGCTCTTGCTTGCTAGGGCAATGCAGCACTGCAGAGACACCGTGGTGCCTTGTAGACACACTTCATTGTTTCTTGCACCTAGATCTTTGTGTTTTTTGAGAAAGGGGTTTGTTGGGGGAAGAGGGTGGATAAAAAGAGAGATTAAGTTTTACTCATATTCCTTTCCTTTTTGTCCTTCCCTCTTTTCTTATACTTACAAATCACTCCCTTTTATCATTACAGGACGGGAAGGCAGCGTCACCCTTCCCCCAAATCACCCAGGACTTCCTTGACAAAGACAGTATAACTGTGTACTTTGCTCCTTCTGTGGAGGAGTGCAATGGGGAGGAGGGGGAGAGACGGTAACAAGGAAAAGGTTTTGAGATTGCTGACCTCCAGCTAATTTAAGCACAGGAACAATTCAGCTGCTGCAGGTTGTAAATTCAAGTAACTCTGGAGCTCCTTTAATTTCTATCAGGAGCTCGCCAGCACTAGAGTGATCAATAATAGAGAGAGGATGAAAAATTATTTTTGCCTACCTGTATGGAGCAGGCTTTGGCCCAGATTAGTGCCCAGCCCTTGAACCAGTCTCCACTGAGCAGTGGTGTGCATCAAAGATGCTCAGACTAACACTGACCTGAGCTGAAGCATCACACAGTGCAACACAGCTCTGGGCTGTGGGACTGTTGCCCTCCTACTTCTGGCTCGGAGTCAAACCACTGCAAATCTGAGAGCTCTGCCCTGGACTCTGGTGTGCGTGGGATGTAGGACCCTTTCTGTGCTGGCCACAGCTGGGTGAGGACTGTGGCTCTCTGATACAAATGCAGTAGTTGGGTGGCAGCCTATAGCTCCTTATCTTCCCCCCCAAGAAATCTGCCCTGCCTTAGTTTTCTTCCTTCTATCAAGGGTTCACCCTGTCTCCCTTTCCTCCTCTCATAGCCCCTCAGCTTCTTGCTCCCTTTTAGGTCCAATCTCTTATTTTTGAAGCCTTCCTCCCCAGTCTCTCCCATGCCAATGCTGCACACAGTTCAGGGATGGTCTGCGTTCAGAGCATACCTTCTTCCATCAACACCAGCCTCCATCGGTGGCCAGCGCTTCAAGTCTTGCTCACCCCAGGGCCATGCTGTGAAAGGTTAGTTGGTAAACCTGTAAGTAAGGGAAGAGGTCAAGGTACACCACTCCCATCCCCAGAGCCTTCTTTTCTGCACCATACAGCACAAACTTTACGGGAAAACCCCAGGCCAGGGCGTTCCCTGTAGTACACGAAAACACTCTTCCGGAAGAAGCCAGTCCAAGGTGAGTTACCAACTGAAATGCTATGAGTCCATGGTGTGGGCTAAATACAAGCCTGATTTGCACACCATCACCAGACACAGTTCTGAGATGCAACTAGCATGCCCTTGTTAAGGTCCATTACAACTAAGCAATAGAACAGAGGAGAAATAAATTTAAATAATCAGATGTCTGTTCCTCCTGCTTTGATGATAACTATATATAAAACACATGCACAGAAACAGAGAGACAGCAGCGAGCAAGAGCTTACAACGCCTTACAGCCCCACTGAATACTCAGTTAAATCATGGGGACAATTGCACAGACCAACTCGGGGCAGGAAAAGCTGGACAGCCACTGAGTAGATAGGCGATGGGGCTGAACAAGAGTTGAGGAAAACAGAACAGGGGGAAAACTGAGAGTTTCTTGGTTCAGCAGTCAGCAGGCCTGCAGCGCAAACCTGCCGAAAGCTACACACACTGCAGTGCTCTGTTACATACATTGCAGCCTGACGAGTCAGCTGGGTACATGGAGTACGATGCATCACTGATGTTGCGGAGCTGCTTTTAGGGAATTGTCGCACTGTGGAGCGTCAGTGCGAACTGGGATTGCTGTCTGTTGGTGTCCTGGTTTGAGGTAAAACAGAACCGATTTTCTGCTCAGTAATTTTACTTTTTAGCTAAGCCTATTCTAACTAACTGAACTCTCTGAAATTAACAGCGTATTTTTAATACGGTAGTCCGCTCCCAGAGTGAGAAGACCTGATTATTTATAATTTATTCAAAGGAACGGTATGCAGAGAAGGTCTTCCTTATACTTATTGCTATAACAACCAAGGTCAGCTAACTTTGTTGTGTGCCCCGTTGGAGGGTTGGAAGCGGAAAAGAGCAGAGGGGCCGCACCTGCAGGGAGGAGCGGTCAGGACAGGTGACCCAAAACTGACCAACAGGGTATTCCATCCCATCTGCATCATGCTCAGTAAAAGAGCTGAGCGATCAAAGGGGTCAGCCTTTATCTTCAATGGTCGGCGTCCAAGGAGGACTCTTTGTCTGCCTTTGATCCTGATCCATGCATTCCTGAATCCAGATCCAGAATCCAGTTCCCATCCGTCACTGAGTCCAGTCTGGGACTTTCCCAGTGCCTGCTGGTGACGTGATTGTCATCCTGGGAGCTTGATATGGTTTTGTATATATTGTATATATTTCGTTATCTTCTTTTTATTATTTTATTAATTTATTAATATTTTCATTAGAATCATTTAGGTTTTTTTCTAAACTCATAAGTATCTTTCTCTCTCTTCCTCCTCTCCTTGGAGAAGTGAGGTGGGGGAGAGTATCTGTCATTCGTTTCAGTGGCCAGTCTGGCCCAAACCATGACAGTCAGCACAGACAATGTCACCACTCTGGCAGGCTGGGACTAAACTTTTGTGATCATTTAGTTAATGAATGCACTGTTGCATGAGGTTCCAGAGAAGAAACTGTCTCCTCTCTCTTCTCTCCAGGAAGTGTGGTGGGGATGACAAGTAATATTCTGACATTTGCCATTAAGCCAACAGTGAACTGGGCAAAGAAAACTCCCCACACTAGACTTGGGGGTGGGAGGAAGACAGTTCACTTGTAGCCAACAGAGTCCAGCTTGACTGCCAGCTGAGCCAGGCATATCGGAGCTGGAAGAGAAAGGTCCCATGGCATGCAGGCGAGCTAATCTTTCTCCAGCTCCTGGTGCTCGGTTCGGTCTGTGATCAATGTACCTGCATTCAGAATAGCGTGCGATGTCTGTGTGTATGTGCATCACTTCGCACCTCTGCTGGAAGACTGCTGGGAGGAGGAGAGACAACAGCCACGTAGCACCTGGTTGTGAGCTGGGATCAGGAGAGATGGGAGGAACAAGAAAAGCCCCTGCAGGTAATAGCGGTTGCCATTGCTCATGCAGTGGTCGCTAGTGGGAAGGGACAGCAGTGCTGGCAGAAGAAGGGCTGCTTTGGGATTTGGGAAAGTTTGCAGGGGAACAAAAGGTTCGCTGGGAAACAAAGTGTGAAATAGCGCAACCTGACTGCTAGGCAGCACTAGAAAAGGAAGAGGAAGGCAGGGGACGAAGACAACATGTGAGGAACAAGGGACTGTGGGATTACTGTTGGAGAACAATTGACTAGTTCACAGAGTCCAAAACTGATTCAGGACAAAAGTGTTACAGATAGTAAAATACACAAATAAAGAGTTTACATGCTGGCCTGGGATTCTCAAATTTATATAGAGAGCTGTAAAAGCAGTTAGCCGCAGGTCAATGTAACCCTCTTCCCACATCAGGGCTGGTTTTTTGGCAACTTTCTGGCCACCATAAGCCTTATCCCACCAAAGATACACTACTCCCCTTTCCCTGTGGCAAATTTTCCACAGGAGAGTCATGAACATTAGCGATTTGCATTCATATCCACTTCTCCCCTTCCCAGGTTCCAGTTCCCATAGGAAACCCACCCACTGAGTCAGGGACATAAAGATCTGCAGAACATTTATAGTCCTGGTGCAAGTCCCCTCAGCTGCTCCATATGTCCACCAGCATCTGTTGTGGCTCAAAATAGGTTTTTGCAGTCTCCAGGCTTTGAAAACATTGTCTCAGCCTCCACAACATTCCTAGTGCTTTGCCTGCAGCGTTAGAACAGATCTCAACTAAAAGGAGGGAGAATATCAGACACACTCTTGGACAGATTTTTGTGATGTAACAGGGCATACCCCAGAAAGACAAAGTATCTTCGTGTGGGGAGGACGTTCTCAATTTCTCCTCTGTCGGGAAATCAAGGCAAAGCTAAGCATCTGGTAAAACATTTGCCAAAAAACGGGAAACTGAAGAACCGCTGAGATTTTGTGGTTCAAAACCTGGATAGGAGAAGGGCAGTTGAGTACTGCCAACCTTGGCACAGAAAGGGGAAGGGCGCTGCTAGATGTCATCGAGCCAAATAGTCAAAATGTAGAGCAAGGGGGAGGGAAATCTTTCACTTAGTTTGCAACCTCCAGGTGGATGGCTGGGCTGCACCAGACACCTCCCCATGACACACAGGTCAGAGAAAAGCAGCTCAGTCTCAAGAGGAAGCAGAGAGATTCCCACTGACCCCAGCGACTGCTGGGATCAGCAGGAAAAAAAAAACACAGTGCTTAAGCTGCACTGCCAAGTGTTCTGGAAGGACAAGAACAAAAGGCAGGCCCCTGCATCCATTGGAAATGATTAACAAAGTCTGAAAGAATACATCAATTTTCTCTAATAACTAAATTTTTCTGGAGAAACAAAGCAGGCACAGCACCCCTGTTTATCTGTTTGTACATAGGGGCCTGGCCATATATTCACAAAATCAGTCTTGCCTCCCAGCCACACCCAGGGTGTTAAACCTCAATGACCCACCATGTGAAAGTCTCTTAGCGTGGCTGATGGCGGGAGAGGCTAGAAATCCTTAACTGAAAATATGTCACGAGCCAGACCCTGCTATAAGATCCCATACTAGACAACACTGCCTGTACAAGTACCTTTATGTTAAAGTGTCTTAAAAGCAGCACCCTTGTTCCTCAAGTTGGGAGGCCCCTCCACAGAGTTTAGCAGCACTTGCTGTTTCCAGTCGCCCCAGCCAGTGCTTATCCTTTTGTTTTCATGTCAACACCCATACTTCAGCTTAAAAAAATTATTTTTTAAGTGCCCTCAGTTACAGACTGCAATCAGATATCCTACATGACATGCTGACTAGTTCTTCCCTTTCCCCTGCAGGAAAGAGTTGCTAGAAAATTACCCTACTTGGGATAAAGCAAGGTGTTGCTACCAGCCTTTAAAAACACAGTGATTACCTGGGTGGGGAAATTCATAAAGCATGGGAGTAGAAAACCTTTCCCTAGCAGGAAGGAGGAGAAAATTAATTAAACTGTCAATTAGATCCAGAACTGAAAGTCTTAGCAATTTGCACCGCATGCTGTAACCTGGAAAGGAAGCCTGTTTGGGAAGTCTAAGCCCAAAGAACTAAATGGAAGCTGGCAAATACAGAGGTTTATTGTTTTATCCAGATCTGTGTCTTGCACGGCGTACAAAAGGGTCACCCATTTCAGACCCCTGCACACTCTGTATACACAGCACTTCCTGTAATGCCAGCCCCAAGTCCCTAAAGAGCCAGGTTGTTAGACTAATGGAAGTAGGGAAATTTAATGCTTTCAGTCACTGGAAATGGGTGGAAAGAAGGGTCAGGCTGTATGTGTGGGTGGGGAGGACACAGGAAGAAATCATCTGGACACTGAAACTCTAGCTCCGCAGGAGGTGAGCAGAAACAGAGTTTGCATGCATGCAAACCAAGCCCAGGAAGAAGCCAGAGCTGCAGCCAACAGAGGCCAAAGGAAACGCAAAGAATAAACACTCTTCAATAGGAAAGGATACAGCGCTCATATTGAGAGGCTAGGAGGGGACCCTGCAAATCTGTGATCATAAGCATCCATAGCATCCCTAGAAAGGACAACCCCATCATCTTCAGATGTTCACCGGTACCTGGTGCTGCAAGCCCAAGAGCAGAACTTGTCTCATCAACTTTCTAAGTTACCAGTGGGCCAGAATAAGTGCTGGGTTTTTTTGTGTTCATATTTTGGGGGGTGGGGGTGGGGTGGGTGTGTGTTGTTTTTTGGGTTTTTTTTTAATAGGAGAAAATCCTAGAGAGAACAAATTCTTGAACATTGTCAAGGATAGCAAGGGAAATTTCAAGTCCCAGATATAAGACAATGGTCTTGGGGAAAAATACGTGCCATTGTAGGCTATTCCTCTGTAGGTGTCAGCACCTAAGTTTTTTAAGGTTACATGGTAAGACTCATGGAAAGAACGGAAACCCCCATGCAGTCCAATTTTCACCATGTGAACTGACATCCAGTCTTTGAAGAACAGAGCTGTGACTGACTAATGTGGCATTTTAGGCCGAAAAGCAAACAGACAGGGACTGAAAGGAGGAAGATGGTTAAAAGTCCCAAGAGAGAGGCATGCCACTGTCTTTCCTGGCCCAAAGAGCTTGTTGCGGGTAAGAGATGGAGAGAAGGAAACATCTCATTCGAATCATCAAGACAAAGGGATCCCATAAAAATAGAGTTCCTGGAATCAGCCAAGCAATGCTCACATAAGCTCCATACAGCAGAAACCTTGAAACACGTTTATTTCCTCTTTTTTTAATCCCAGTATCTCTTTTTTTTTTTTGTTCCCCCCCACGGGGGATTTTGGACCATGGGGGTAGAAAACTGGCTAAGTACACATTGCAGTTAGAGTCCAAGTGCAAGAAGAATTCCAAACCAAGCCTCTAACCTAAGTGCCAACCTGGAAGCCATATTTGCTCCTTTAACATCTATGTCTTTCCCCTCAGTTTTGCACTCAAAACAGCCATGAAGTGCATGGATGGCTTCTACGACAGAGGCAGAGAGCAATATCATAAGGCATAGTTATGTGTGTTAAGTATGACCATCCTCTGAATGAACATGGTGGAATGCCCCGAGTTATGAGTTTGGCTTGACTCAATTACTTCCCCATGCTGCCCCAGCACTCTCTCCCTTCCATCTGATACTGTAAAAAGGTCACAGGATCACAGAGCAGCTGAGGTTGGAAGGGACCTCTGGAGGTCATCTGGTTCACCCCACCTGCTCAAGAAGGGTCACCTAGAGCTGGCTGCCCAGGTCATATTTACATTCCCAAGCAGCAGTGGTAGGATAAGGAGAAAGTGCCAAAGCACCATGTGCCCATACTTGTTGTCCAACACCTTCACCTCACGACACTTAACCAGGAATGCTAAACCCATCTTTTCCAAATCCTGTTTCAAGGCAAATTATCTGCATAGGTGGAAGACAAAGCAACTTATTACACTGTCTTCCCTTTTCCCTCAGAAATAATATTTTCAGGCTGTGCCCGCATGTACCATTCCACCCAGGCCCCATCATACACAGCAACATCTGCCTTGCCACAGAGGTATGCCCCCAGAGCCACGTGGCAGGCAGTGACACCAGAGCCACATGTGGCTACTATCGGCTTTAAGAGGTCCACCTTCTTCTCCTGGAACAGACTGCGGATCTGCTCTTGAGTCTTCTCTAAGCCAGACTCTGTGAGGAAATCAGTGAAGGGGATGTTCATCGACCCAGGGATATGACCAGGCTCAATTCCTGGAGGAAAAGCAATACAGATAGGAATTAACCTCTACTGTCTAGGACAAATCCATGGCAAAACCTGTTCTCTATTTCACTGGGGATATTTATGATTTATTGTATGTTGCTATTTATTATTTAGTGTATGTTGTTAAAACTAATAGATTTATTTTCATTAAACTTTGCTTTAGTAGATTACCGATTACTCAGGAAGGACGGCTCTAACCTTCAGGTTACCACATTGACACAATCGTGTCAAGTTCCATTCCTCCTCCCAGTTCCCTCCACATCTTCCCCGCATCAGAGCAGCCCACTCTGACAAGGCACTGACTGAAGCACCTCCACAGGCCCTTCTGAGGGGAAGAGTTGCACCAGTACATGAAGAGACCAATTATTATCTTTGAGGTGTATGAAAGCCACATTCCTCATCCCAGCCCCTCATGAGAAAAAAAAAACAAACTGCTTCCCCACTCCTAAATTTTCAAAGAGCAGCACTTGCTAGTCAAAAGGAGAGGAGGACAGGTGGATACACTGCCTCAAGTCTCATCCCATAAAGGACAACCATATTTCCCTTCATTACCTCTACAGGAGTCAAACTGATGGGCACCTTAAATGAAGCCCCTTTTTATTACACCAATGTCTCAAGAGACACATTACCATCTCGGGGCTCTGGCTCTACTCCCCGGAACCGTCCTGCAGCACGTGCATCCACTAGTTGGAAGCGGTGAGAATCCAAGTTATCTAAGATGTCCTCGTATGTTTTCACCAGGGACTTGTCCAAGGACGCATGGAACTCAGATGGAGCTACCTGGCTTTTCCCAGAGCTCAGTGCATTCCCCTCTCGCTGCCAGTTCTTCAGGCCACCATCCAGAAGGGAGACAGCTTCATGTCCGAAAGCCCGGAACATCCACCACACCCGGGGCGCTGAGAAGAGACCTTGGTCGCTGCCATCATACACCACAACGTGGGAATCATTCCCCACACCTAGCTTCCCCACATACTCAGCAAAGTCATCAGCCTTGGGCAGCATGTGATCGTAAGGTGAAGTACGGTCGCTGCACTGGTCGATGTCGAAGAAAACTGCACCAGGGATATGGCGCTCCTCAAATTCCCGCTTTGGGTCACGCTTCATCTTTGGCAAATACCAGGATGCATCCACGATTTTCAAGGCCAGACCAGGTTGCTGGGACTTGATGGCTTCTGAAAGCCATTTGGCAGACACCAGAGCACGGTAGAGGAGTTGTTGCGACATTGCTCCCAAGTCCTGGCTGAGACTACCCAATTTCTGGGATTTGCCTGAATCTACCTGACTGCAAAAGGAAGAAAATAGCAAATTAGCGACCAGCCTTCTAGAAAGCAACCGGACAAAGGTGCATTTTGGGACTAAAGACCTGCGTCCGCCCTGAGGTGCTGGCTAAGCCTACAGTGTGGGGTCTGAAATGCTCCAGCCCTGAATAAAAGTTTCACAGAGCTCAGCCCAAAGCCTGCCCCGAGCGGGACAGCCGTGCCACAGTCCTGCCCTGCGCCCAGCTCTCCGTAGCCCACCTGGCCCCTTCATCTCCAGCGACCACCAGCCAGCGCTGACAGCAGCAGGAGGGGAGCGGGGCAGCCCCAGGGACCCTGAGCGGAGGGGACCGAGCGCCCCGGGGAGAGATGCGACCCCACGACGAGGGGGGCTCTGCTCCACCGCTCTCACCGCCCCGGAGCCCATCTCCAGCCAAGGCCTTACCGGGGCCCTGGCGCCCCTCACGCAGGCTGCACCCTCGCCGCCTCCCGCTGCGAACCCTCCCGTCCCGGAGACCCCCAGTCCTGGCAGCGGCGGGGCCGCGGTTCCCTCCGGGGAAGGAGCGGGGCCGGCCCACCGCGATGCCGCGTACCTCCGTGCTGGGCCTCAGCCGAGCAGCACCCGTCCCCAATCCCCACCAGCCATGGCCGCCGCCGGAGGGGAAGGAGCCGGGACCCTCCCAGCGGGCCGGTCCCGGGCGGTGCTACCCACCCCCGCACCGCCCCCTCGGGCCGCTCCTCCCGGCCGGCGTCCCCCCGCCGCCGCCATTTTGCGTGTGTGTGTGTATGTGTGTGTGCCCGCCCGCCGGCGGCGCCCCCTCCCGGCCTCAGCCCTCCGAGATGGCGCCGCAGGTGCTCGGCAAGGCGCTGGTCACGGCCAAATGGCTCTCGGAGGCCGTGCGGGCTGGGCGGGTGGGAGCGAGCCTGCGGATACTGGATGCCTCCTGGTACCCGCCGCAGGAGCGAAATGCCCGGCAGGAGTTCAAGGAGAGGCACATCCCCGGGGCGTCCTTCTTCGACATTGAGGAGTGCCGAGACCAGTCCTCCCCTTACGACTTCATGCTGCCCAGTGAGTCCCACTTTGCCGACTACGTGGGGCGCCTGGGGGTCAGCAATGACACCCACGTGGTGGTGTACGACGGGGACGAGCTGGGCACCTTCTACGCCCCCCGTGCCTGGTGGATGTTCCGGGCCTTTGGGCACAAGGAGGTCTCCGTCCTGAATGGCGGCTTCAAGAACTGGGTGAAGGAGGGCCACCCCGTCACGGCGGAGGTCAGCCAGCCCACCCCAGCCATCTTTAAGGCCAGGCTGAACACGGTCCTGCTGAAGACCTTCGAGGAGATGATCCAGAACGTGGGGTCCCTGCGGTTCCAGGTGGTGGATTCCCGCCCCGAGGGCCGGTTCCGGGGGACCGAGCTGGACCAAGGTAATGGAGGTGGGAATGGCACCTGCCCCCAGCAGCAGAACAGGATGAGTGTTGATACTAGTCCAGGTGTACCAACTCCTCCCAGCCAGCAAACAGATTTTCCTAATGCACAGGCATGCGTCAGCCTAACTCATTGATTTACCTTAAGGGATCCACAGTTGAGCATTCGGATCCCAGTGCCCTCACAGGGTGCTTTTCTTGTAGCTGGTTGTAAAGCTGCAGGAGAAAACAGCAGAAAAGGTCTGCAGTCGGTTGGTTCCAGGATCCCCTGTCCCACACCCTGCAGAAGTTAATCAGACAGAATGCAAATGTGGGAGGCAAGAGCTCCCAGGGGTTTTGTTCAGAGTCCTATCTAACACCAGCAGACGCGCACAAACTATCAGTATTCGTACAGGCACTTCTCACAATAATGAATGCACCAGCAAAAGCCAAGGTTTTAGGCAATACAGTAACCCAAGGGACATTTTCCTTCTTGCTCTGGTTCCTAGCAAATAGACAACTTGCTTGAGCTGATCTTTGTCCTTTTGCTCTCTACTGTTAAATCTAACCAGCTTAAGTACAAAAAGCCCCAAACCCTTCCTGAATGTATGTGCTGTCAACCACTCTCTTTTGAATGCCCCAAGTAACAGGAACAAAAATTGATTTTGTTACCTCGGTCAAACGCTGGACACACGAGCAGCAGGGGTGGGAGAAGTCCTGTGCAGTGGGGACAGCTGGTACAGCCGTGTGCCTAGAATGAAATTCAAGTTGGTTGTTAAAGGAGGCCCTTACTGTGTAATTTAAGCCTTGGTATATCCCAGAATAACCTCTCCTCCAAAAGGGAATCACCGAAATGATTTAAAAAGAAATGTGGAGTTTCAAAAACAAAGCACAGAAAAGCTCAGCAACAGTTGTTGGGTCTGAGTTGAGCTCCATGCTGCAGGAGCGGGCATGCGGCAGCCTTCTGCAGTCCTGAGACAGTGCTGCGCTGCCGCCTCACGTGCAGGTTGCCGTTCTGTTCTGGCTGTTTTCTGATGTGGATGTTGCTGTACAGCCATTCAGTGTGACACTGTGTCCTGAAGTAAATTCCCACGTCCAAACCACAGGAGTGTTTGGCTGTAAATGGCTTTGTACACGTGGTTCGCGTGTCTGCAGTGAGCCCCCCAAACACACTCAAACTGTGCAAGACGGCACAGAAGATGAGAAGGGTAACGGGAGTGACAGAGACTGTTGCAGGGAGAGAGGGGGAGTTAGGCTTATCGCTTATTCTGTTTCTTCGCCTACTGCAGCCCATCAAATTGAAGGTGGAATTTTAACCTCAAGATGCGAATAAAATGCTTCTCGCTGGGAGCTGGTGGATTTTGCAGTCTTTCCCAAAGTGGGAGTTGTCATCAGGTGACAAATACCACAGCCCCTGACAGCATCTTGAAAACAGATTTTTCCTTTGAAATGAGTCAGCATGGAGCAGTTTATTTGTGGTGGTCCAGTTTTGCTTCCCACAGCAGATCCAGCAGGATAAGCACTCCAGCTGCAGCTGCTCATTCCACAGGAGCTTGACAGCCTTCTGAACCAAGCTAGCCAGTAGCTACGCTACAGCCAGCAGTCGGTAAAAGGCAGCACTTATACCTAAAAGAGCAATTTGATGTCAATGCTGATTAATTACAGGGGCCACCCAATCACGGAGGAGAAACATTGCCTGCAATTTAGAGAAGAAAAATGGTCTTGAGGTTAAGGAATTTGGTGCATTCTCAGGTGATTTCAGTTTAATTATTGCCTCTACTCTTGACTTCCTAATTAAGTCAATTAATCTCTCCAGTTCCATGAGCTCCATCTCTAGAAGAGGCTAATTTCAGCTGACTCTTTTGCCTATTTAGTTTTTCAGTTCCTTGTGATAAGAATTAGTTGTCCCTGTTTTATTTTTATGCAGTTGCTGGGATTTAGACCTCTGTAGCATTTATGATAAGATGTAATACGTGGCTAATTTTTAGTTGCTGGGTGAGGTTTACCCAGGTTGCCAGGATGGAGAAAGATGGATGGCGTTTCTACAAGCCAGGTCTTATAGGTCTTACATGCAGGTATTGCTTTGGATGAAAAAGCTTGGATGTTCATGCATGGTGCGCAGGATAAGCCCATCAGATGTGCAGCCCTGACCTATGCACTGAGTGGTTAAAGATGTCCTTGCACAGTGCTGTGTTTCTGGAGGAACGAGCAACTCTGGCCTGCTCACTAGCTGTGATTCAGCAATGGCCCAACCAGGTTCTGCAACAGCCTGCTTACTCAGGCACTGTAGGGTGAAGGTCTATGGAAACAGCCTGAACTGAGACAATCCCAGGCAATCCAGGGGCCGATATTAAAAATAATTACGTGATAGTTTCCAGTGCTGACTCTGAGTATTGGGCACTGAAAACTGAGGAACAAGAATTATAGCTGAACAAATGCATACAGAAAAGTTGTGAATTTCTGAATTCTTTTGCAAACACCTGAGAAAAGAGGGGAAAGTTGCCAGACAAGAAATCCGTCATCTAAAACAGAGAGGAAACTCAAAGTCATTTCATGAGTTTCCAACTATTTTTCTTCTCATTCTCAGCCCTTGGGTAGTCCTTGTCTCTCTTGCACATACACAACTCTTAATGTTTTGCCCATTTTGCCAGCTCTCAGTCCTCCCTGCCCCAAACATAAAGCTTTTGCTCGTCTTGAATGTTCAGTGGCAGTGAGAATGAAATGTTGCTGCTTCTTCCCTCTCATCTCCAAGTGAAGCTGGGCGTGGACTGGCTCTACTCTGACCATGGAAGTAATACTCAAGGCACAACATGGAGAATGAGAGACTTTATCAAAGTCTGTTTCAACCCGCAGGAACTTACAGTCCAAAGCTGTCCATCCCTGTGATGAGGTTCATAAACATCAGCTGCCAGAATTAGTACCATGGCTCTGCTGGTTCTTAGAGTTGACCCTTCTGGCTGTATACGCACACAATATGTTGACGTTGATGGCAAAGGCTTATTGATCTGACTGCGAGGACTTCTTGGGGAGCTGGCCAGGACCAAGCTTGAAGTGTACCTTCCAGTGAGTTCACGTAGGTTAGGTGAGATCACTAATGGTCCCTTCCAAGGCATACAATCCAAATGGAACAGAGAGATAAAAAAGGAAGCAACAGAGGAGGCATTTGGAAAGGAGCAGCTATCTGCAGCTAGCCAGCTCCAAGACCACAGGAAGTTAAATGTGGACAAGGCACATCTTTTGTGTTTTTGACATTAAGAAATTCCATCTGGAGCTTTCATCCCAAAGGGAAAGGCTAGAGAGAAGGGGCTGTAGTCTTAGCTAGATAAATAGCCCACGAAAAAATATGTATTTAAGCAGAGAATATTAACAGATGTGGAAAAGGGGATTAACATATTACAGGTTACAAATTGTGAGGGAGAATTGCCAGAAGCCAAGCTGAGTGAGACTTGGCAAAAGAAATTAAAACAAATAACAAAAACTGCTGGAGCAAAGTGAATAAAAAGAGAACAAGGAGAGAAAGAGTAAATAGGGTTGCTATGCAGTTAGCAGGGTTTCCAGATGAAAGATTATTTGTGTACAGTCTCTGAATTATACTGAGCCTGTGCTACAGTTTTGGTTTTTTCTCCTGAAAACAAGTCTGCAGAGCAGGGGGAGGGACAGCAAGAAGGGGAAAGAAGCGAAAATGATCACTTCTAAAGACGGAGTATAACTAAAAGATCCATGTGCTCAGATCTGTAAGGCAGACGATCTCCATCCCTGTACAAAAATCAGTTATGTGACATTGCAACTCCATGAGGCAAGAGTTTAATAAATTTAATCAGAGCATGGTTCTGTAGGACAGAAAGACTAGCAAAGTTTGTATTTAGGACAGGAGGTACAGCACAACCTAGGCAGCTGTTGATCTGTTATAACATGGATAGACTGGAAGGCTTTCAAAAAGTCTTCAAGAAAAAATTATTTGAAATGAAGGCAAAATTGAATAAAATACCTTGGTAAACTTGCACTGCAGCTGAGGGCTCAATTTCCTTGCCAACAGAACTGATTTGCCAGATAAGACAAATGGGAACATGCACGCCTGGAAGTTATGTCTGATCTTTTCTTCCAGCCATTGGAAGCACCTACGAGGTAGCCTTGTTCCATTCGGACTTCAGTAATAGTTTGGACATAATAATAGAGGGGCAATTATTAGTTCAATGTGAGAAGAGGGCAAATAAGCAGAAGTACTGTTAGATTAAAAAAAAAATTACTTAAAGGGAGATAAGAATGGCTTGTGCTGAAGGCAGATCTGTGGAGCTGGAACTTGCCATCGTGGTCCCACCATTACGCTTCTGCGTTTTATTTCATGTTTTTCTGAATCATTGAGGCGCTGAAAATAGGGAGTTGCTACTGAAATGTGCTGCTGGCACAGCCTTGGGAAGGTTTAAATGATCACATGGGGAGTATTATGTGAGGTACCACCTGCAGTGATAGAAGCGACAGGAAATAAAACAGTACAGAGAGCAAGGTTGGATGCTTAGTAGCCCAAAACATGTAATTCATAGAATCATAAAATCATCTAGGTTGGAAGGGACCTTTAAGATCATTGAGTCCAACTATAAACCTAACACTGCCAAAACCACCACTAAACCATGTCCCTCAGCACCATGTTTACCTGTCTTTTAAATACCCCAGGGATGGCGACTCCACTGCTTCCCTGGGCAGCCTGTTCCAATGTTTGATAACCCTTTTGGTGAAGACATTTTTCCTAATATCCTGTCGAAACCTCCCCTGGCGCAACTTGAGGCCATTTCCTCTTGTCCTATTGCTTGTTACTTGGGAGAAGAGACTGATCCTCGCCTCTCTAAAACCTCGTTTCAGGTAGTTTCTAAGGGTGACTGTGTGGATCTGGTGTGGAATATGCTCTGTGTCATATGAGGCGGGGCAGATGTACCCTCTCCGCTGTTCAGATCCCAGCTGCATCCAGCTTTGCCTTCCAGTCCTGTGTTTCTCTGCTCTTGTCCTAGCAGTGAGAGCTGATAAAACTTCCTCAATCAATCAAGAGCGCTTCTTAAGCAGTCCAAGGGATTGTCATTGTGCAATGTCAGCTCTTTCTTTCAGTTGAACACCCATGTACATGAGTAAATGTAGTTTCCACAGAATTCCCCGTCTTTCACTTGCAGAGTGCAAGCACTGGTCTCTGACTCCAACAGACTTTTGAATCTCTGGACCAAGGAAGTCTCCCTATAGATCAAAGTCAAAAATGCTCTAAAATGAGACTGCTCCTTTCAGATCTGCTCAGCTCTTAACACTTGTTTAAGTGTGGTGAGCATGCGTCACAGCAGTCTCCGATAAGAGAGGGGTACAAACCTATCTGTTTTAAGATGTGTGAAGAGTCTAGAAAAGCGATCATGACCACGGAGGCTGGGACACCTAAGAACTGAATTGATGGCCCAGCAAGGTTGTTTGAGCAAGACCTGGCCCTTCTAGTTCAGCCTCCAGGACTTCTTGCTCTCAGTACAGTTTCCAGTGCCCCAGGATGCTGTGAGAACGTTGTTCTGCGGTTCACAGACTTTGGAGTGTATTGGACTGTATTGGAGTGATCACCAGTACTGCAGCAGTGCCTTGCAGAAATCCCTTGCCAAATGGCAGGGTCAGGGCCAGTCACTCTGTGGGAAAACAGTAGCCTAACTCAGGCGTGTAACTTTCTCCAGTAAGAAGCTCTGCAGTCTGAGAACTACAGACAATGTTTTCTCATACTCATTTTTTGTATTATTTTTATTTCCTCTCTGTCATACAGACACTATATTAATGAGTGGGGGGTTTGCAGTTCTCTGTACTGAAGTGGTGAACTGTTGTTTTCTGGAACTGGAAAAGATGTGGTAAAAGCATCAGTCCAAAACACTGTCTTTTTTTTTTTAAATGTTAGTCCCTCCAGAAGTCAGTAGTTTTTCTCCCAACTTCTCCCTGTAATGCTAAACGTTCCTGAAGGATGCATGAGGTGGTGACTAGACAACAGTGCCAGATTTCTAAGGAACTCAGGGATGATGAATCAAGAAACAAAGAGGGTCCATCTAGAACAGGGGGAGATCTTGTGAAGCTGACTCGGGGCAGCTTTGGTTTTCTTTAGGCTCTCACTCTTTGTCCAGCAGAGCAAAAATGCCTTCCTCAATACCCCACCAAAACCCTGTTTTCCCCTTATGACATATCTCATCATGTCATGACATCACTCTGCATAAGCGATAAAACTGCAGTGTCATTATGATATGTCATGTCATCTCTGACTAGGTATACTTTAATCATTTGACTGCGACTAAGGTTGATTGCCCCAATCTCTCCCATTCCCTGAGATCAGTTATCCTCATGACTTAGGCAAGGGGAAAGCTGTCAGTGAAACAGATTACTATTTATGTGACTTTCCCAGGGCTGTCTCATTAGAAGTTCAAACCTAGCAAGGAACGATTCCCTGAAATGCATTTTCAACATAATATGTAATGTTTCCTGCTCCAATGAGGCTTGATCCAAAGCCTCTCAAAGTCGGTGGAAAAGCTTCCATTGAGTGTAATGGACTCTGATTAAGCCTATAGTGACAGAGTTTGAATTTCAAGGGCCTGATGAAAATCTTATCCATCATATTTTTATATCTGTTTCTCTCTAAAGACCTGGTCCTTGAGATGCAACTTTCAGCTTGCCTGAAGTGGTCAGTTATACCAGTAGAAAAAGTGATACAGAATCTAAATTCTCACTTACCCCATTGTCTCAAGATAGCTGCTTAAGCAGTAATGTAGCTGAATTTAAGGTTGCTTTACTCTTCTGAAATACGATTTTAAGGTGAGACAGGAACAAACTGTAAACAGATAACTATTTCCACAAATTCCACATACAAGCCACACTTCCTGCTTCTGAAAGCTGTGTCACTACACACTGCTGGCATACTTGGGAGAGGTGAGAAATGCACTGCTGCATTCCCCTTTACACAGATCCCCTCAATGCCTCTGTTAGGATCTTTTCTGTGGTGGTTCTTTGAGTCTTGTCATGTCAGGGCTTCTTCAGATTCCTACCTCTCATTGCTTTTAGGGGGGAAATAGTTTGCTAAATATTCTGGAAGTTTTGACTCCAGCAAAGTTGAATAACCTTTTTCCTCCTCTTTTTAGCCCCATACTGCTTTGTATCTTCATCATCACGTGAAACAATTTACTATCTTGGAGAGAGTAGGAGTATCTCAGTGATGTCTCTTTAATGTCTCTTTTGTAGGTGTCTTTCATCACCTATGTTAATGTCTCCTTGGTCATGTTTCCTTTTCTTGTTCACTCTTGCAGGGCTGGAATCTGGTCACATCCCTGGTGCTGTGAACATACCCTTCCACTCATTCCTAACAGAAACTGGCCATGAGAAGAGTATTGAGGAGATCCAACAAATATTCCGTGAGAAGAAAGTGGATCTCTCAAAGCCACTGACAGCCACATGCCGCAAAGGTGTCACAGCATGTCACATTGCCTTGGCAGCCTACCTGTGTGGCAAGCGTGATGTGGCTGTTTATGATGGTTCCTGGTCAGAGTGGTTCCACCGTGCCCCACCTCGCTACAAGGTCTCTGAGTTGAAGCGCAACAAGGCCTAGAGGGAGACTTGTTTCTTGGGCAGTGAGATTGAGCAGCTGTTTCCAGCCCAGGGTACAGGGAAAGGGAGGAGGTGGAAGTAAAGAAAAAACATACCGATTTGTATTTTGCCGATTTTTCTAAGAATGATGAGTAGCTTTCTGTCTATCTTTCAGTTTCTCACAATGAATAAAATCTGCTTCTAAGATGATGCATCTGTGAACATTTCTAATTCTTCCCTGTTGCCTGTGACCTGCTTGTGCTGGGTGGGGAAAGCAGCTTTGCAACATGAAGCAGAGTTGCACTCTTCCCTGGAGACTTGCAGAAATTCCAGTGGCCTGGTGAGAGCTCAGGTCCATGGTAGAGCAGAACAGATGAGACGTCTGGGGCTAAAATATAGCACTGGGTACTGGACGCAGGAGGGCCAAGCTGTGGTTCTGTCATTGACTCAATGTAAGACCTTTTTCCAGCCCACCATCTCCCCTTTTCTAATGTGGAAACGGGGCACCTTCCTCTGCCTCTCTGATGGGAGCCAGTGAGCTCATGTGAAGCATTTGGAGATGCTAGAAGATCCAGTTCGGCTGAAATGCAGTCTTGTTGATTATCATGACTGTGTTACAGAAATCTCCAAGAAATCCTATGTATGTGATGAGATCTGGGCACAGGTGTTTCATGAGACGTGAACCTTTTACTCTCCTCCGTGTTTGGTTTTTTCAATCAGCTAGAATGACCCTATCTCTGCCATGTTTCTTCTGGTTCCCATGGAGACCACAGCTCACAGAGGGAGGGTTGTTCCCTAGCAACCATCTCTGCTCTTCAGCCTGCATCCCACCTCCCTTCCTGGACTTCAGACTTGCCTGCTTGCTTGTACAAATCACTGTGTCACCACATCAGGGATCATGGACCAGGTGAGCGAGGTAATTATGGAAAAGGCTTTGCCTCTTGTTAAATCCTGGATCTTTTATTTAGTTCTCAGATCTGGAAAGTCACTGAAATCTCATATTTTGAGGGCCTGGCCAGATGTGGAAGGCATATGAGACCATTCTTGAGCACATCTGGTGGCTGGTGAGAGCGGCATACCAATTGCTACACCTATCTGAGGAGGTTAATTTTCTGCCTGGGAAAGACAGCTCCCTCTTTCCTCCATGGCTGCACATCAGGAAAGTCAGTGTTAGGCTATGCTAAACATATGCTTTTTTTGGTTTTTTCATTCATTCAGGAAGACCAAGTTTAATCATTTTTAGCTCTTTGACCAAGATATGTCTTTTCTGTTATGTCATCTGTTGTCCCTCACATAATTGGCTTAGCAAAGGAATAAGCAGACATAGTTCTGTGGCTTCTGTTACCCAGGAAGATGGTCAAATGGCCTTAAAGTCCTTCTTGATGGCAAGATGTAGGAGTTTCAGGGTGGTGCTTTGAGTTTGGACCTTCAGGCTCAGAAGTGAAATGAACAATGAGCAATAACAATAGCATCATATACAGTTACAAAGTAGAAAGTCAGAAAGTTGCATGCTTTAGCATCATTTTGTCCAGGAGGAAGCGGGGAAATGAAAGTTATCAATGAATGGGATTTGGGCATTGAGCACATTGCCTCATTACACGGAAATTCTGCTTCGTTGGAGGAAATGGGAGAGGAGGAATTTATACAACAGCAAACGGGAAAGTTCTTTCCGCTGAATATAGTAATAATAACAAACAGGCATGGTTTTGTTTTAAGTAGGAGGTGGGAGTTAACACAGGAGTTTATTTAGCAACCCAGATTCCTGCACTTTGATCATGTGTAAATGTTTGGCTCTTCTTTAAAAAGAATGAAAAGCGATACAGAAAAGAAGCAGATCCTGCCCTGTGAGCCAGGACTGTCTTCCTCTCTTCATCTCTTGTGGCCCTGTTCTTTTTGTGGGAGAGGTTCGGTTTCTTGATACATTTGCAGACCACACAGCACTGACTCCTGGAGTCAGATTGATACAGTAACTTCAGTTTCAAGATCCCAATATTGTACCAGAAACGCTGCTGCAAAATACACAAGCTTCTGGTTCAAGTCAGCCCTGGGGCATTAACATTGAAGCGGTAGGCTTCCTGTCCCATTGGCAATTGTGTCTTCATTCCAATGGTTAGCCTCAAGAGCGGAAAGTGAGTATATACGTTACATCATGAACTAATTTGACAAATGCAAACATATATCCCTACCTGATCCAGATCCCATTTGTACTGCTGCTAGTTCCAGGAGGCTCACAATGGCTGTATTTGCCACTGTGGGCCACAGCTTCAGTTGTAACCTGTCACAGGTTTCACATGGGCTAAGCCTGTAGGGTCCCGCTGGGATGAGGAACACAAACCATCAGCAGGACATGACTGAGGGTCACACACAGATGTTCCCTCTGCAGGAAAGACATGAGCTTCCTCCTAGTGCAGGAGGCAGTTTGCAAAGGCTGGGTGTTGGATCAATCATATCAGCAGGACTAGCAAAGCAAAACAGGAGACAGTCTGTGCCAGAATTAGGGAAGAAACCCTGTTTCCAGCCTGTCTCCCTTTGCATAGCCAGTGCTGCGCAGACATTTTATGTTTATCACCTCCTCTGCCCGTTTTTCTGGCCTTACTTTAATGCACCAAAGGAAGGAGATGTTGCAATTCTACAGCACGTGACAGGTCTGACATCTCTAGGTGCTTCAGAATAAAAAAGGACATTTTCACTGAAGTTTTTTTCCATTTTGGCTTGTGTCTGCACCACCGCCTGAAAACTTTTGCAGCTCAGTATTCCCTAGAGGCACTCATTGGCCATGTCCTAGGCAGGCTGTCCCATGTGAGCTGTTAATATGAAATCCTGTAGGACTTCTGTGCTTTTTTTGTCTGAGAGGATAATGGGTTGTAGGACCAACCATGCAGGCAGGCAGGGACAGCTCTATCTTGATCTAGGAAGGCGTATAATACATTTATGTGAGAATAATCTATGTCATCTAAAGATGAGCAGGGCCGCTGTCCCCTTCCTTGCCATCTCTGAGCCTGACACAGCCTTTGTTTGTCTTCCAAGATTGTGGTGTGTGTTCCAGCTTCCCCTACACCTGATGTGGCAGAAAGTGACTATGTGCTGACCAACGGTACTTCAGGTAAGCAAGGTGGCAGAGAAGCTGTCCCTCCTTCGGAGCTTGCTTTGCAGTGCAGGTTGTTAGGCTGTGTGTCATTCCCTCCCTACCTTCACACTGTCCAGATTTGCGTGTACCTCTGTGAGTGAAAACTACTCAGACAGGGATCTCATGTGCTGTGGGCTGATGGGTTAAAATCCCCCCACCTCAAGTGTGTCTTCTTCCACTGGTGGACATGTCTCACTACCTCCCTGCGCAAGCACAATAAGCCACTGATGTGCTGTAAATTCATCAGCAAATACCTATGAGCCACAGAGGCTATAAGTGCATGTTTACAAGAGTGAGAGTGATCATGGGTTGGAGAGCCCCCAACACATAAGAAAACACAGACCTTTACGTGCATGTTTGACCACAAGATTTTTACTTCCACACTTCTGTGCATGGAGCATTTAAGACTCCTCAGGAACCTTCACCTAGTTCAGCAGGAAGATTCGTATAATGCTGCTAGGTTGTTTTTTTCTCTTTTCTTAACCCCTTTGAGACTTTTAATGTTTCTTTTGTTGTCTGACAATGACACAATAACATGTTCGGTTGTTTGCAGCTCCATTTATGGTACCACCAATCATCAAAACAGTATCAAATTCATTTAGCTATTATTTTTGTCTTTAAGTGGAACCTGAGGAAGGGGAAAAGCAACGTCTTCCAGAAGGACGTCCCAGCAGTCAGAGAACATCCCAAAGGAGCTCCAGCAGTGTCTCCTGGAAGTTCTCCAAGAGCCCAGTGGCTCAGGGAATGGCAAAGAATTCCACATCTATTAAATCCCAGGCATCTCCTTCTGCAAAGTGTGTTCGAACTAATAAGCAGAGCAAACAGAGTCTCCAGGCCAAAATTTCCCCCATGCAGAGTCTTCATTCAAGAGGACTTGAAGAGGAAAGAGAAGATGCTTCTATCACCAAAGACCCAATAGTGGGGCATGAGCCAAGAGGGAGGAACAGCACTTACCGCCTGTCTGCAATATCCAGGCAGAGGAAGGCAGAAGATACCAAATCCAGCTCAAATGTCAAAGAACCAGTAGCAGGCCAGCACCAAACACTAAGGTCTAGAGGACCTGGATCTTCCCAGAAGACCATCAAAGCCAGCTGTGAAAACGCCAAGGAGGCCTGTGGAAGATTAAGTGCCAAGGAGTCCTTAGCATCATTAGGGCCAGATATGAAAGCAGAGTGGAAGCTCCTTCTGGAGGAGAGAGACAGCTTGATCTGTGCCAACAGCAAATATAAATTTGCTGGTGCAGATGAACTTACCAGCGATAAAGAGGTATTGGAGGAAGCCGTTTCATGTATCCTTTGTGGCAGGTTGAAAGCTGTTTTAGCAGGAGGCTGAGCGGGTGGGATATTAGCAGTATATTAGCAGTTTCTAGAAGACATGTAGAGGGATGGGTTTGGGCTTCACACTATGGGACAGTGACACATTCCACAGACAGCCTTTCCCATGTCTTTTTTAGTTTTGTTTTTCCATGCTCCTTTCATTTATAAGGTTCCTGTAGCCAGGCAGAGTCCCATCTCACCAAGGCAAAACAATGTGATACGAGGACCCAGTCCAGGGCCCAACACCGTCATCCCTTTCTAATTCTCCCCCTTTTTACCAGTCCTAGTTGTCCCATGCAATTACAATGCCTACAGAAGCAGGTGAGGGAGACTCAAGGACAGACCCAGGTCCCAGGGATTAGTCATAGCTCGAAGACCTATGCAGGGGTGAAGCAGGAGTGCCAGGAGTTTGCTGCACTTAGGGTACGTGGACTGACAGTGGTTCCTTGTTGTTCATGTTTTCAGGAACGGCGAGCTCTGTGTGAGGCAGCATTAATCATGGGACAGAAAAGACTCAGCGACCGTACTGAAATGCTGAATGCCTTGAACTCTACATCTTTTGCTGATTACAAGCAGCTGGGTTTTAACCTGAGATCAAATATCTTCCAAGGTGAGGGGACACACATACCTATGCCTGACCTTCAAAGCAGGTTCCATCTACATTTTGCCTGGGCTCAGGGCAGCCACACTTCTTTGGGTAGAGATCTGACTGTAGGTGACCCTCACTTTCCCCTCTTGTTCCTTCTATCCACTGCTTTTCCAGGGTGTGGTGCTTCAGGAAATGAAAGCTAGAGCCTCCATTTCTATGTATTCTATTCCTTTCTTTTCTCTTCTTTCACTCTTTTTTCTTCCAAAGTGCAAAAAGTGAGGGTATATCATGACCCCTGTCCTCCATGTTCAGAGCTGTCCAAATGGACACCATCTGCAATTCAACGTCCTTTGTCATCTACAGTCCCAAGTTACCTCCAGTTCCAATACTGACTTTATTTCTCTTCGGGACCTATAAAGATGTGTGGCTCTGAAATGTCTTCCCTGAACTTCTGCTTCCAAGGTACCCAGGGATCCCCCCATCTAAACAAATATTGGGAAGTAAGCATTCATCCCATTCTTGTTACCATCATACCCAAGAAACTCTGAAATAATTGTCTTTGATTCCAGTTTCTCATGTGCCAACATGAGATAGATTCTTTTCCTTATACAGTACATTCCATGACAGGACCTTACTGCGTTGAAGACTGCACTGTCCTGGGTTTGTGCAGTCACACAAAAAGGAAGGACATCTTTCCCCGGGGAGCTCAAAATCATTATTATCAAGGAAAGGGTACAATAAAAATGAGGGTGAAGAGGAAAGGATGAGAGATTAAAATAAAGCCCCCTCTAATGACCAGAAGTCAAGAGGGATTAGAAAGAGAAGTCACAGTTGGGAGCTATTTGTTAAGTATGGTGGCAGAAAAGGAGCTTAAGAAGGCCTGGAGTGGTAAGATGGTGCTTTTTGTGGAGCTGTGCTGCCAAATAAGGAAGTTAGTCACATGAATGAGGGGATTCAACAGGAGATAAGTGGGCACTTGACTAAAGAAAGGGCACTGGGATACAAATAAAGATGATACCTTGCACACTCTCTGTGTCATACTTGAGGATGAAAAGCAGATAAATTGGCAAAGACAAGCTCCCTCCTGGGTGATGATGAAGCTATTATTCAGCACCTAGCCACACACCTGATCAAAGGTATTGCAGTCAACGCATACCTTTTCTTGAGCCCCTGAAACTGCTGGTGTTGCTCTCCTGCTCAGTTCCAGGACTGCAGTAAGGTGATTTCTGCATGCAATTCCTTATTTGCTGTTCCTTGCAGGTGGCCCACTGGAGTGCCGAAGCTTGATGAAAGATTCCTATACCCCTGATATAATTCAGAAGGCAATCAGGGATCCCAAGAACTGGCACGGAAGGAGGACTGATGAGCTAGGTATGGCTTCTGCCAGGAAAAGTACATGCTGCGTTCCTGAGATGGGTGCTGCTTCCGCCAAGAACAATGGATGGGTTTGGGCAAAGGTCTGGGGGGATTAGAAATTGGCATTTTCACAAGAGAGGAGCTCGATAGCTAGAAAAATCCTTGAGGGATAATAGCATTAGAAGGGAGGCTGTAACTGAACTATGATTTCTGTTTTTTTCAGGGAAATGGCATCAGAAAAATGCTCTAAATCTTAACCTGCAGAAAGCATTGGAAGACAAATACGGGAAGAAAAAAGGCAAGCCGTAGAAGATGAAGGTGGAGGATTGGAGGGCATTCCACGAGGTATCTTTTTCCTCAACCATCTAATAAACCTCCAGATAAAGCACGAACCCATTGCTTGCTAGTTGTTAACAGCAGATTTGTTGCTAGTGCTGTCTTCCCCTCTCAATTAGAGTGTTTTTAGGGAGAGCAATGCAAGATAAATCTGAATGTGAATACAAAAAATATCACTTTGTTGGTCACTGGTAAGGTGGGTCTGATTAGTGTGTGAGACACACACCATTGCAGAGGGATATGGTGGTGAGAGGACGCAATATAGAAATTCATCTGCTCAGCATATAAGGTGGAGTAGGACCTGTGATCAGTGCAAGATGGAAAGAGGGGGTGAGGGCGGTGATGTGTGCGTGTGTGTGTGTGTGTATGTGTGTGTGCAAACTCATGTTATCCAGAAGATTCGTGATACTTCGACAGCTGCCGCAGCAGTCCAGAGAAAAGTACAGAGGATGCACTGGGAATGAACCAGGGTTGCCCAAGGACCTGAATGCTGCGTACCTCTCCCCACGCTGAAGTCTGTAAAACTCCCACAAAGGGAAGCTTCGGAGCTGTATGTACATAGCAGCTAGACACATCAAGCAAAGAACCAGCTCCCTATTGATGCTTCCAAGGTGAATTCAGGCTCTCTTGCCAGAAAGGCACCAAAGAGTGTCCACTCAATAACCTGGGCACAACTCCATATGATTGGCACCAGATGCCTGCGTGGGGTAGGAAAGGAAGGTTCTCTGCCCACCACTCTAGTTTTGTTGTTACATCTGCCACATGGAGGATTTCAGGGAAAGCTCTTACCGTGGCAGGAAGCAGCAGAAATGTGTGAAAACAAACAGAAACTCGCCTGAGAAGAGGAGGCATCAGGGTATTTACTAAAGCCCACGCTATTTGCAGGCCAAGCCGATGCCAAAAAAAAACAAAACCAAAAAACAGGTTATCCCACCTGAAGGGAACAGGAAAGCTGCAAGAAGCCCCAGGACTTCTCCAATCTGCAAATCACCCCACAATGTGAATGGACCCTTAATGAAGCTCTCATAAGCCATACTCCCCCCATCAGCCCTTTCCCTAACTCAAATGTCTCTCAGAGAGAAGCACATGCGTCCACCATACAGTCTGCAGAATCTGAAGTTCAGAGAGTGTATCTGGACAGTAACCAAGAACCACCCAAGGGCTTGAATGATGCAGGATGCTCAGGGTCTTTAGGGCTTCCTGATGTGTTTTTCTCACAGTATTTTATGGCCCTTATTGCAGGATCCTGCCTTCCAGCTCCAAAGTGCAGCAGTTTGGTGCAGCAATCACAAAGTACGCGTCTGGGAATAGCAATGCCCTGATCTTTCCCATCTGGTCCCAAGCTTTCACCATTTTAAAAGACTGATGCTTTGCTCCCTGATATGAACTGTTTTGGGGCAGAATTAGGATTGTTACTTCATCCTTCATCGGCTGGGGATTAGATAACAATATGCTGACTTCATAAAAGTAGTGAAGGAAGTTAAAATGTAACTAATGATAATCAAGTGATAATCATTTTCCACCAGCAATAATTAACCATTTGGAATTCAGATGTTTCCAGGCATGTGTCCAAGTGCCAGTCTCCAAATTAAGGAGACCGGCCAAATGGCAGCTTGTAGAAACCTCCCTGTGGGTTTTCCTTGTGCATCAGTACCAGGTGGCTCCTGCCTGAGTACACACCACTCTAGCTTCAGCTGAGCAGCGCAGCTCTGTAGGAACAACCTGTTCTCTGTGTTGCATCCAGCACTGATGACCAGCATGACTCCAGGTACACAATAAATGCTGTTTCCTGAGACCGCAGCAAATCCTAATCCAGAAAACACAGAGCTGAAGAGAAATCTACTGACATTGCTTGGCATACTGGAAGCAGGCAGTTCAGACCACAGTCAACTAACACACAAAACATAGCATGTGGGCTGAATCAGCATACAAATTTACAGATCTGTTTCTAATAGACATTAGAAATAGACATTAGGACAGGCAGACCACAGGATTATGGTACAGCCGGAAGCAAATGCCCTTTGCTACCTATGAAAGGCTCCTGAAGAGACTAGATCAGAAGGGATACGGACTATAGGTCTTGTTGGTGCACCACTACACTCTGCCATAAACTGTGGTGTTTGCCTCCTGCAGTGGAGTAAAGTATCTTAATACACTTACTACAAATTAAGATAATATGTTTATAAGCATTTAAATTATACAAAAAAAATTGGCATTGTATAATGCACTCAAGTGTGTGACAGCTGTTTGATGCCAAGTGGACATACATGTGGCAATCCCCGTCATCGTCGTCTTTGCTTTGCCAAATGTTACAGCTCATCCAGGGGCGAACGCTTTCTGATGGGTGACACATTGAAAGCTGCAGAGATAACTGAGATAGCTTTCAGTGAGACAGCTCAGCTACTGGGAGCAATCAATAACTGAAGTCTCTGAGTGCTGAACAGACTAATTTAGCCAGAACTTTGGCAAGGAACATTACCCTGTGTGGCACTCCATGTTGACTAGAGTGCTTTGGGTACCCAAACTTGTGTATTTAAAGCCAGCTGTGGAATCTCCAAATAGCATGTCAGATGCAGTTAGACAAGAACAGGGCTGAAATAAGTGCTCACTGCAGCTGAAATCTCCCTTCTACCCATTCCTCTGCTCTCAGCAGTTCATTCCTTCTTGCTTGTCTGTGCTGGTGCTGACACATGCCCACGCTCTGAACTGATTCAACCTGGTAAAACAGCAGAAAAATCAATACAGAAGAAAAAAGCAAAGTTAACAGGTTAACAAATTAAATTTTCTAAGCAAAGGACCTTGTTGCAGTTAAGGCAATGAGTGATGGGATATGCAGATATAGGGGAAGTGGACTGGAAAGGGAGTGGAGGGGGAAATGGCCTTTCACTGCCTTTTTTATTCAGTGAGAAATTAGTTGGTCTTCGCTATATCATCTCACTGAACTCGGCACTTTGCAACATAGGTACCCTGTATTTAAGTGATTTTACAAGGTCTGATCATTGGGTGGCAGCTCTGAGCCAATGTTTTTATCTGGCAGGGCAGAACTTTGAAAAAAATGGCTTCTCCTCCAGTTTAGCTAAATCATTCACCAAAATAGCTATTTAAGAACTGGTTTAGTCATCTATAAACAGTCAATGCACTTGAAAAATAGATATTAATTCTATAGCAATTTGACATAGAAGAGACCAATTACATCCAAGCTTCTGCTGCATGCTCCTCATAACTTCTTGTATTTCTGGCAGAAATGGGTATTTCCCAATTTAGGCTAATGCATCCCTGCAGCTGAGGCACAGATCATTCTGCAGGATATCACTTTTTATTGTCGTTTGAGAAAGTCACAACAATTTATTGTCGTTTAGACAATTACTCTATCACCCAGTGACCCCTCCCCACCCAGGAAGGGGAATCGTGAAAAAACAAGGAAACTCGAGGGTTGAATTATAAACAGATTTAATAGAATAAGACTAGATAAATAACATTAATAATACTAAAGAACCAATATTGATCCCAAGACCAATATCAAATATACAAGGATTATACTCAGCCCATTCTATCCATAGCAAGCTGTGCGCTTCCAGCAGTGGACAGCAAATGTCAGACACTGCCAGCGCTACGGCTTCGGGAGGGAAGGAAGGACTCAGGGGTCCAGTACTAGGGCAAGAAGTTCTCAGGATCACAGCCATCATAGAAGAGGGAACTTTGCAGCAAGCTTTCTAATTTGTATTGAATGTGATGTTCATGGTATGAAATGATCCTGTTGGCCAGCTTGGGTCAAGTGCCTGGGTCTCGCTCCTCCTCATCCCCGCACCTGGCTAACTCAAAAACACCGAGACCTTGAAAGCTACATACCATAGCTGGCTATAAAGTAAATATTTTCACAAATTCAGACACTAGAGTCTTCTAAAAGTGCCATTTTCCCAAGCATTAGAAGATAAATTAGTCCAGTGTCGCTCAAACCAGGGCACTTTTCATAAAGATTTCCTATTCTCCTGCCAATCTTTTTTTCTTTTAATTTAACCCCCTGACTTCTGCCTATCTTGTGCTATCCTGAATGATTCCAACCTTTAGTATCTCCACTGCAAATGATTTTGAATGGCTCATTTTGAAACGGTAACAACTGTAAGAACAGGAGATAGTCACTGCAACAGCTCTTATCAGAGTCTTCAGCCTGCTATTAAATTGAATCCTTTATGCTGTAAAGCTTGCACTGAAATAAAACTTAAATTCAGAGCTACATCTGTCCTGAGGTAAGACCAGTATTCCTAAAAGAATGGAGTGCTTACTGCTGATTCTGCCTATAATGGGATAAACAAGAAGTAATGGGCACAAGTTGGAACATAGGAAGTTCCATTCAAACTTAAGAAAAAACTCCTTTATGGTTAGGGTGACAGAGCACTGGAACAGGCTGCCCAGAGAGGTGATGGAGTCTCCAACTCTGGAGACATTCAAAACCCACCTGGATGCCATCCTGTGCAACCTGCTCTAGGTGAACCTACGCTGGCAGGGGGGTTGGACTAGATGATCTCCAGAGGTCCCTCCCAACTCCTGTGATTCTGTGATTTTGTGATACTTGAAGTGGCTAGAGATCACAACAAAGAGGGAGCAAATGAATTGACCTCAGTGGATTTCACTTTCAGGCACTGGGGTTGAAATACAATTGTGTATTAAGTTTAAAGGTATTTAAAACACTTATGCATCAAGAGACAATGGTGCTTTTAGGGTTAGGAATTACCTGTGGTGTTCCCCTTGATAGTGGTAGAGCATAGGAGCCATGGAGCAATAAAGTAAAAAAAAAAACCCCAAACCAAAAAACCAAACCCAAATGGTATGTTCCTCAGGGTTCTCTTTGAGTTTTGTTTGCCGCAGACTCCTCTCAGAGGATCCTGCTCGGTTGATCTGGGGCGAGCGGTGACCATTGCCTACCTGGATTGCTCCAAGGCTATTGGTACAGTTTCCCACAGCCTCCTCCTAGAGAAACTGATGCATTATGGTCTAGACAAGCCATCTGTGCGGTAGGTGGGGAGCTGGCTGACAGGCTGCATCCAGAGGGTGGTGGTGAATAGCTCCTTTTCAAACTGGCAACCTGTCACAAGTGAGGTCCCCCAGGGACTGATATTTTGCCCAATGCTGTTTAGTATCTTCATAAGTGATCTGGATGATGGGATCAAGTGTACCCTGATGAAGTTTGCTGATGATACCAATATGACTGGGAAGTGGACACTTTAGAAGGGAGAGCCACCCTGCAGGGAGACCTGGGTAGGCTGGAAGAGTGGGCTAACAAGAACCTTATGAAATTCAACAAGGACACGTGTAAAGTCTTGCACCTGGGAAAACATAATCCAGGACAGCAGCACAGGCTGGGATCTACCCAGCTGGGGAGCAGCTCTGTGGAAAGGCACCTGGGAGTCCTGGTGAACAACAAGCTCAGTGTGAGTGAACAGCGTGCTGCTGTGGATAAGAAAGCCAACAGGATGCTGGATTTCATCAACAAGGGCATCACCAGCAGAGACAAAGTCATTATCCCACTCTACTCAGCACTTGCAGGCCACACCTGGAATACTGTGTTCATTTTTGGTCCCCGCTATGCAAAAAAACATATGGACAGGCTGGAGAGGGTCCAGAGAAGGGCCACAAAGATGATCAAAGGACCGGGAAGCCTGTCATATGAGGAAAAGCTGAGAGAACTGAGTTTGTTCAGCCTTGAGAAAAGGACGCTTAGAGGACATCTTATCACCATGTTCCAGTATTTAAAGGGTGGCTACAAAGAAGATGGAGACTCCCTTTTTACAATGAGTCACATGGAAAAAGTGAGGGGTAATGAGTGCAAGTTAATCCTGGGGAGATTCCGGTTGGACACAAGAGGAAAATTTTTCACAATGAGAACAATCAGCCCCTGGAATAATCTCCCAGGGGAGTAGTGGATTCCTCAACATTGGACACTTTTAAGATTCAGCTGAACAGGGTGCTGGGCTATCTTGTCTAGACCATGCTTTTACCAGGAAAGGTTGGACCGGATGATCCTTGAAGTCCCTTCCAACCTGGTGTTCTGTGATTCTAATGATCTGAAATGTTGAGAGGGCAATGTGGGACTGTGGACAGAACCAAGGCTTCATGGGCTGAAGCTTCAAAGAGCAGCAACCCAGTATCAGAGGTAGAATCACTGCTCTTGGAAACAGTAAGAGAGGTTTAAAAGCAACATCTCCTTACAGATGGACAATGGACTCTCTCAGCTCTAGGCAAAACAGTTGAGTGGGCTACATTTCCAAGAAGCTTTCAGATTCTGTTGCTGATTTTAGTAAACTGGCCTACCAGTATTTATGCTGAGTTGCCATTTAATCCCTTTTGGTAAAATTCCTTTTCTTTTAAACCCTTGGATTCACTGCTCTGGATCAGGAAAACTGATTATCCAAGCTCATTATGTGCCCAAGCAAAATAATTTTCTTTTCCTATAACCTGAGAGGCTTGAACTGAAATGATTCCCTATTTTTAGAAAGGACCCCTAGCTAAATCTGACTTCTTCCCCTGCCAGTCACAGCTATCAGGGGAATGCAAAGAAAGCCTATTTAAATGCAGGTACATGGGAATTATGGCCTGTCCCTTTTACCAGATATGTTAATATAACTAAGGAAGAGGCAGGATTGCTTGAGTTCTTTCACCATGTTGGACTAGAAGCTAGAGAGGAGAGATAGCATTCATGGAAAGAAAATGGGATTATGATAGTGTCATTTTTCAAATTTTTGTCTTGGTTATCTAAGACTCCTACAACTCCAGCAGGCTTTTCTGAATGTCAAAGCTGGCTACTTTCCTTTCCACGACAGCTTGGTTCAGTATTCTGAAGATCTGAATTACATCAATATTCTGTGCATTGTCTTCCTTGCCACTGATGGATCCACCATTATGTGCAGGCTATTTCATAATTTTAATGGATTTCCAAAACTTATTTACTTGGTGTGGTGGATTGACCTTGGCTAGCCACCAGCTGCCCACCAAGCCACTCTATCACTTCCCCTCCTCAACTGGACCGTGGGAGAAAAATATGATGAAGGCTCGTGGGTCAAGATAAAGACAGAGAGATCACTCAGCAATTACTGTCACAGGCGAAAAAGACTCGGAGAAATTAATTTAATTTATTGCTGTTGTGGTTTAACCCCAGCTAGCACCTAAGCACCACACAGCCACTTGCTCACTTCCCCCCTCAGTGGGATGGGGGAGAGAATCAGAAGAGTAAAAGTGAGAAAACTTGTGGGTTGAGATAAAGACAGTTTAATAAGTAAAGCAAAAGCCGTGCACACAAGCAAAGCAAAACAAGGAATTCATTCACTGCTTCCCATTGGCAGGCAGGTGTTCAGCTGTCTCCAGCAAAGTAGGGTACCATCACGCGTAACAGTTACTTGGGAAGACAAAAGCTGTAACTCTGAATGTCCTCCCCTTCCTTCTTCCCCAAGCTTTATATGCTGAGCATCATGTCACATGGTATGGAATATCCCTTTGGTCAGTTGGGGTCAGCTGTCCCGGCTGTATCACCTTCCAACTTTTTGTGCGCTCCCAGCCTACTCCCTGGCAGGGCGGTGTGAGCAGCGGAAAAGGCCTTGACTCTGTGTAAGCACTGCTCAGCAGTAACTAAAACACTGTTTTCAGCACAAACCCAAAACATAGCCCCATACTAGCTACTATGAAGAAAATCAACTCTATCCCAGCCAAAACCAGCACAATTGCCAATCAAATCGGAGTAGGATAATGAGAAAGAAACCCAAATCTTAAAAAAACACCTTTCCCCCCACCCCTTCCTTCTTCCCAGGCTCATCTTCACTTCCAATTTCTCTACCTCGTCCCCCTGAGCGGCGCAGGGGGGCAGAGAATGGGGGTTGCGGTCAGTTCATCACACATTGTTTCTGCCACTCGTTCCTCTTCATGCTCTTCCGCTGCTCCAGCATGGGATCCAACCCATGGGAGACAGTTCTTCATGAACTTCTCCAACATGAGTCCTTCCCATGGACTGCAGTTCTTCACAAACTGTTCCAGTGTGGGTCCTTTCCATGGGGCGCAGTCCTTCAGGAAAGGACTGCTCCAGCATGGATTCCCTGCAGGGTCACAGGTCCTGCCAGAAGACCTGCTCCAGTGCGGGCTCCTCTCCGTGGGGCCACAGGTCCTGCCAGGAACCTGTTCCACCGTGGGCTTCCCATGGGGTCACAGCTTCCTTTGAGGCACATCCACCTGCGCGGGCTGCAGGGTGGGTATCTCCTCCACTCTGGACCTCCATGGGCTTCAGGGAGACAACCTGCTTCACCATGGCCTTCAGCATGGGCTGCAGGGGAATCTCTGCTCTGGCACCTGGAGCACCTCCTCTCCCTCCTTCTTCACTGACCTTGGTGTCTGCAGAATTGTTTCTCTCTCATATTCTCAATCCTCTCTCCCAGCTGCTGTTGTGCAGCAGTTTTTACCCTTTCTTAAATATGTTGTCACAGAGGTGCTACCAACATCATTGATTGGTTCAGCTTTGGCCAGCAGTGCATCTGTCTTGGAGTTAGCTGGAACTGTCTCTGTCGGACATCGGGGAAGCATCTGGCATCTTCTCACAGAAGCCACCTCTGTAGCACCCCAGCTATCAAAACCTTGCCATGCAAACTCAATACACTAGGGGATCTGTCTGTCTCGTCTGCACCTTCTTTCTGGGTTTTAGGTTGGTAACAGAGTAGCAGTTGCCCAAATTGGAGGAAAATGGTTATGGTGCTGCCAGGATTAAATATGACTACATAGTTCTCCAAGATAAGGTCTTCAGGAAAAAAATACTCCTTTTCAAAAAATATGTAAGGACATTTTTGTGGGTTCTGAATGTCCATGGAGACCTGAAGGGTCTCCAAATGTATCCAGGTGCTATTCAGGAGGAGAGGTTGGTGCTTGACCTGAAACTGGGACTGTGACGCCAGTTTTCCCAGGAGAAAAGTCATGGCAAGAGTGGTCACTGGGGGGCTGGGGCTCCTGCAAGTCATAAGGTAACTTCCCAGCAGTGACAAGTGGCAGATGGGTGGAGTTGCTGGCTGATGGCAGTAACAGGCTCTCTGTGGTGATGTACTCGAAGGGGTACTGCTGAGGAGACCTGATACAACCAAGAGCCTTTGGAGATTTCTGCTCTTCTGTTCTCCCATCCGTGCCTTTCCCACAGGCTGATGAGGCCGGTGAGACTTCTTTATTGTCATCAACGTGCTGCACCACTTCCTTCTGATCTGGGAGCAGGAAGGGCTGTGAAGGACCTACTCCTGGCTTTTCTTGCCTCTGTGGAGCCTGGTGACAGTCTTCCTTTGGGAGGGTCACATACTGAAGGGAAACTGATTTCTCACGGACTCCCACTAGGTCCACTTCCAGGGTCTGATGCATATCAGTCTGGGAAGACCTCATTGGGCTGTACAAGTATGGACCATTGAAAGCAAAGCAAGTCTTGGAAGCAGTACTTGCATGAGCAGCACCCTTGCTTGGAAGCTTGGCAAACAGGCAGGATGGACCAGCAGTCTGATTCAATGGGCAGACAGGTGTGGATGATGAAAGTGAGGTTTTATGTGGCACTTCAGAAGTCTGACAGGAGTTTTGTGGAGCAAATGTAGCATAGGAAACCTGCACCGTCTTTGCCTCAGCTCCATGGAACTCTGCTGGACTGCTTTTCATCATCCTGTTCAGGTGATAAAACACAGGACTTTTAGCTCACTAAGGTGGTAACGGCATACAAACAGGAGATGCTCTAAGGGGGTACACTGTCTTCCAGGAAGCTAGAAGAAACCTTTGGCCACATCTCTTGTACCTTCCTCAGAAGATGCAAGCCTCAGCTTTTTCTGAGCCACAGCAAGAGATCAACTGTTTACTGCCAACCCCAGCTTTTCTCAATGCCAAGATATGCAAGCACAAATCAACTATTGAGAAAAGCTGTGGTTTTGCTGTAAATAAAACAAAGCCGGGGACCATTCTTTGGCCTTCTGGTAAAATGGCATAGAGAGGCTGTGTCCACACTGTATAGCCATGGTAGTCTTCTGGGTGTCCCACAGTGTCTCTGCAGTCTAAAGCACAACTAAGGTTTTGTGTCTGGTTTTTTTCAGTTCAAAGTCCAAAGTGTAAAGTGCGTGCTATGTTACAGCTGTATTCATAATGCGAAAGAGGATGTGTGTTGCACTGCCTGGATGCAAAGCCTGCTTGAATACCATTGAAGGACACTAGACAAAGCCTAACCTGGTACAGTTGTGTCCATGTTGCCCAGTGGGAATGGTTGGTACCCTGTGCTATCTCCCAAACTGTGCCAGGGTGTTATCTTGGAGAGCACTAGTTGGCACAGGCCAAACCATGGCAGGAAGAGTGCTGACAGCAAAGCAGTGCGAGCAGTTACAAGGCAGTGCTTGATACTACATCTTGGCCCTGATTTATTTAGCAGTATACACTCAGGCAATGTGACTGCTAGCATCAACATTTATGCAGGTCTTGAGCTTTCAGTGATACTTTGCAATTACTTCTTCAAAATAAAGGGCCCCTGTCTCTTACAAGCACTGAATGTAAAGCTAGACAAAGGGAGAAAACAAAGATTTCAAAGAAGTAACAAACATAATCCAAAACCTAGGATAGTTTCCTGAACAGAGCACTATGGTCACCTCCCCGCTCCATCTTTGAAAACCTGACATAAATTTGAGGCTGTATGAACAATTTGGAGCCATTTCTGATGAGCTGCACACTGGCCAGGAGCACTGCAGCTCTTCTTTGTTCACATTCCCCCTTTCAAAGTCAGACTTTGCTTCAAGGAGCAGAAAGTATGTACTTTCTAGAGGATGAAGAGATAAGGGAATATGTGTATTTCCATGAGAGGGAGGTTGCGTTCAGGCAGGCTGGGAGGAATTCAGCCAACAAGATTTCCACTCTGTTAGGTCAATGTCTTTTATTCAAACCTATTTGCAAAGGGAAATGCAGAGGAAGAAAGGGAGTGGGTTTCTATCCTCAAACTTCCAGCCAGGGAAGTCAAGGTCTGCAGCTGCAGCAATTCGTTACAATTTCCATAGACGTTTGGAAGGTGTACACAAACTTAGGAAATATCCAGGTGAAAGTTCTTGGTCCTCCCCATCACAATGGGTGATATGCATGTGCAGCCTGCTTTTACTTCATGATTAGTAAAGAAGCTTTCAAGAAATGAGTCAGGAGTGTGCTGCTTACTTACCCATCCAGCACTTGAAGGCAGTTAACCTGCTCCGCCTCCTCAGAAGTGTTCTGCCCATTGAAGTCCACCTGGCTGGCTGGCTGTTGGCTGACAGCTTCCTGAAGAAAGAAAATGGAGATCGTAACACTTCTGAGAAAAGAGAGATCACATTAAAGCCAGGAAGAGCCAGGAGCCATGGGCACAAAAACTCTAGTAGCACATTTGTGATAGACAGTGCAAGAACAAGCTTCCAAGCATGCACATTGTATAATTAGTTTTACCAGTTTATCAACCTATGTTTTAGAAGTAATCTTTTCTAAATAACTTTTGTCCCAACAACCTTGCAGTTCTCATTTTTAGGGCCATGCTGTTTCCCCATCTAAACACAGTAGTAATATTGCTACAGGCAATATTTAATAGATTGACACAGGTTTAAAAAACTGCCAATCTGAATGTATTCCTGGCACCTTCATACTACTTTGATTTGTTCTAACCTCTATCAGCTTTTCCCTCCTTTGTCCTTGCTCCAGTCTGCGGATCTCTTCACATTTCAACCTTCGTTCTCTACTCAGAACAATCTGTTTCTCTTCAATCTTCCAGTCACAATGGATAGTAATGTGGAAGCAATCCCACGGCTGTGGCTACAAAGTAGGTCCTGTCCTCCAGAACACTAGTCCTTCACTTCCACATTGCCTATCCCTGACCTATCTTTATGCAGCATAGGAGTCAGGGGCTGCTGCAGCTGTGGGTTCCCGTCACAATAAATTTCAAAGCTGCTGTTTTGTGCAATGCCTACTCTGATTCAGCAGCATATGAGGATGCTCTGGGCAATGTTTCACCTGTAGAGCTAAAATGACTGTCCTTCTGTGCTGACTGACCAGGGAAACAGAATTGCTAGGATGTTTACAAAGTTTAGGATAAGGGAATTTGCTACAGGGTTGAAAACTCTCAAAACCACAAGACTAAGAACAGAGAGCGCTTATGGATGGAGAGCTGGGTACGAGATAGGTATCAAAGCTACTGTGATGCTTTTTAGAGCCTTGGATGGCCTTGTACTAGTGTTGATTGTTGTGCGTGGACAGAAAAAGAAGTTGATGAAGTCTTTCGACAGCCAAATTAATCAGAAGGAACTTTAGAACAATGACTGATCTGCAAGGGGGATTTATCAGAGCCTGCAAAACATGCAGATATGCATCGTGTAAAGCAGTCTGGTGTTCCGCACTTCCCCTATATCAACTGCTGACAGGATGTGTGCTTAAGAGACATTGCTTGCTGACTGAACAAGAAACTGAGAAATAGTGGGTGCCAAATGAACAGTTAGCTGAGGACCATGACAGCCCACCATGTGCAGCACCCGTAAGAGCAATGCTAAAACCAGGCATTCCACTGAAGGTGAAAATATAAAACGGGACAAAAGGACTTGCAAGGTAGAGAGTGAAGCTGGTAGAGAAGGCAGGGGTGGAAAGCTAAAAATATTGCAACTGGAGAAGTAACTGTTAAGTTAATCTTTGTAAAGACCACTCTTGCCTAAAGTTGTGCATCACTGACTTGCACTGCAGGGAGCCAGAGATGAGGTGGAAGTCATTTAGCTTAAGTAGAAGATAAAACACAGTGGCAAAAATAGCATGAGCTCTCTGTCTGTAGAATGGAGATTAGCAGCATTGCCTTAAGGAGATAGAGACATTAGAGATGTGAGATCAAATACAAATCCAACGGTTCCAGGGGAGACTCATAGATAGATAAGGCTGTGGAATTATGATAGTGAGAAACTGAAACACACAAGAGTTATTTCCAGGAAGGAACCTAGCCACTCTTGTCATAAAACTCCCAAATATGCTCCATGCAGTGCCTCTTTTGGTGATGTCCACCTACTGGGATGTAATTTCTGTGTATGCCAAGGTTTGCATGGCCCCTGCAGATGAAATCGGGAAATGGGTGAGGGAGAGAGATGTAAGAAAAAAGAAGGCCACATTTTTTAAAATGCCTCCAAAGATATGACTGTGCAAAGATACATTTCCTTTTCTTTGCCCTCTCCTTTCTTACATGGAGGAAAATGTCCATGACCAGGAGTGATAGCATGTAGAAGGAAATATAGCTCTCACACTATGAAGTCAACCTCCAGCGAATGCAGAGGAGTATACAGGGAGGTAATCATGCAAAGCCTACAGAAGGTGGCACTGAAGAGAGACAGGCAACATCCTGGCCAGAAACAGAAAAAGGTCAAGTCTATCTAGGGACAACAGGTTACATGTATGAGGAGTCTGGGAGGCATTTTGGAGGCAAGGGATGGCAAAACTGACCAGATGCATCAGAGGGGAGACTTGGTTTTATTTTTCAACTCCCAGGTCCTGGATACTAAGGCAGGAAAATAGGCAGAAGACCCAAGTCTGTAGTGAAGGGTTTCACGAGGCTGAGCCAGGCTCCATAATCCTCCTGGACAGGACAGTAGTCTGTTCAGTGACAGTCCAGACCCTGAGTAGGCAGCTCCCCCTCAACCAGACATCCCAACACACCCCTCCTTTTTTTTCACCCTGGAATAACTTCATGTTGTACTTCTCCAGAAGCACCCTTCAAGGGTCCCTCTTACCCGCTGGTAGCTCTGGATCAGGAGACTCTTGCTGGGGTTTGGAATCTTTTCCTCCCACATTTGCTTCTTCCTGCAACGACAACACAGGGTTTTCAAGATTTGCTTGTCAACATGGCTGCAACCAGAAAAGACTGCACCCCATACACTGCATTGCGAGGCACAGCGAGGCACCACCAAGGCCCTGGCAGGCCACCACCCAACTCTCACCCTTGCACAGACATGCACAAGGCTGCCCATTGCGCACCAAGGCTCATCTCCACATTGACCTCTCTCTCATGGGGGACAAGAAGTGCCTCAGCTGTTACGCCACCCACATGGCCAACATGCTGCTAAATCTCCTGGTCACAACACAAACCTACCTGAGGAAATACTTATAGCTCCAATAAGCAACTGTTAGCAAGGTGATGATGAGAGCTGCAAGTATCACTGGGAGAACCACTGGGGGCAGAACTGAAAGAGAGACAAGAGAAAAAGGTATCCACCTGCAGAGTGGCTGCTTCCCATAACAGGTTTTTCACTTGGATCACTCTTCATGCAAGCACATCAGGGAACCATAGGTGGCAGGTCATGAGGCCTTCAAAGTGTTGGGACACCCTCCAAAGTGGGAGAGACCAAGTGTGGCCTGAACACCTTGCTGACCAAAGGAGTTCGTTGTTTCCTTTACTGATTCTTTTTTATTTTCCATTGACAGCTTTCCTCTCCAACAGAGCTCAGCCTGCTATAGTTTCTGAATATATCCATCTCTCTCCCTCACCCATTTCCCGATTTCATCTGCAGGGGCCATGCAAACCTCAGGCTTGAGGTACACAGATTGTGTGCGTGTGTGTGTACATACATGCCCAGGAACATTAAAATCAAGTGACTCACCACAAATTTCTGATAAATCTTGAGGCCAAAAATATTATCAGACATCTTGAAAAGCAGAAGAACTTTTTGTTTCTAAGCCACTATGTGAAAACTCTTCTATCCTCAGCTTGCTCACACATTTCCAGGCCCCGGTCTTAATACTGACTTCATGAAGCTTTGCTCTCTGTGCTCCCACAGTTTTGAGAACAAAAGGACAGACCCAGCCAACAAGAGGACTCTGGGAGGAAACTTGGCTTGATTGTACCTGCCGCATCCCCACCTGAAAGAATTCTTTTCCTAAGGAAAAGACTACTTTTCCTACCACTCTCTTACAGCCGAGGAGAGAATCCAAACTGAAATGTACCACTCTTAGTTTCCCAGGTGAACTCCTTGCTCCATTCACTCCAAGGCCCCTTGTGATAATTTGGCATATTCACCCTTGCACGCATTTTTATGGTATAAGACGTGGATGGCTCCAGGTTCTGCAGGGAGTAGTAAGGCTCATCATTTGTAATGTTTATGGAAAACTGCAGAATAAAAAGAGGAAAACATGAAAGAGAAGAAATAACTTTCCTACCCATAATGCTCACAGGACACCCACAGTCCCATGCATTACATCACCTACCTTTGGCATTTGGCTGGTTTTCCAGTATTCAGCTTCATATCTCTGTTTTATAAAATATTTATCAAATGTATGCTTTGTCCACCTCAGTTTATAATCTTGATCTTTTGTCATTGTCACTGTTATATTTTTAGGGGGTAGCACCTTGACTGGAACACAGTTTTGAGAACAGGCATCAACACAACCACCTTCCTGAATACTCCTTTCTTTCCTATGCATCTTTTTTCCCTTTCCCACACTAGGTTTTTCAATAATACCTAAAATGCAAAAGATTCAAGAGAAGTGTGCTTCAACTAGCACTTCATGAGAGCATCTTTTCCCTGACATTATCTTGCTAATCAAGTGTAACAGCGAGCTTCACTGAGTTCTTGAGAAAGCTACTGCTTTTCCTATCTGTCTTCCTCAGCCAAATCTAACAACCATGTATCATAATTGAAGAATTAAGACAATTTCAGGTACATTTAAAGATGTCCTAACAAGTACAAAAAGAGCATTGATGAACCGGGGTGGTCCGGGGGGCCACCACAATGTTCAGAGAGGGCTGGACCACATGACGGATGAGGAGAGGCAGAGGGAACTGGGCTTGTTCAGCCTGAAAAAGAAAAGGCTAAGAAGTATATAATTGTTATTTTTGACTAACTAATAGGAAGTTGTAGAGAAGATGGAGCCAGACTACTCTCAGAGGTACCTAGTGAAAGGACAGGAGACAAAGGATACACGTTGCAACTCAAGATAATGGGGGGGAGGAAATTACCATGAGACTGGTCAAACACTGGGACAGGGACCCAGAGAGGGGGTGAAACCTCTGTCCCTGAAGATATTCAAAACTTACCTGAACAAGGCTCTGAACAACCCCGTCTCAATGTTCTGCTCTGAGCAGGAGCCTGGACTAAATGTCCTCCATTCTATGGATGACTTTACGAGTCTATGATTTGAAGAAAAACTCTGCAAAAGCCACATATAATCTGTTGCACCCTGGGGATTTCTTTAAGGTATCCCCATCTCTCTACACAGATTGCAGCTATATCCCAAATCATTTCAGCCTGACTTCTGTATGGCTACTGACTTCTTCAGATTATCTGAGACCCTGAGCACCTGTGCTGTCAGATATCTGACACCTGGACGGAAAGACACACTGCACAGTCCTTAAGTGTGTGTTTTCTGGTGGTAGTTACTTGGCAGCTTCCTCTAGGCTTCATATTACATATTTTTTTACAAAAGCCTTGTCAGTATGTGCACTTGCTGACTCCATCCCTAGGGAAGTTACTGGTCATGCTGGGCTATCATGGTCTTTCAAAAAGAATCATAGGCACAGGATCATCAATGGATGGATCAACAGCATGTTCTGCCAAGGAGATAAAAGTTGCTATGGGGAGACAATTAGAGTGTCTTTTTACACAGGAAGCACTTGAAACATTATACTGAGTGAAACACATGAGGGGCAAGACTGGTGGATACTAGAGTCCTGTGCCATGGAGCAAAAGAGTTTTTGAGAGACTTCAACCTGGCAGTAAATATGGTCTTTGCAACATGAGTGTGATTTGCTGAAGAACTTGTTAGCCATCAGTAGTGAAGACATAAACCAGTCACTTCAACACCAGTTGTTACCAATTTAAACAAATCTCTCTTCCAAGATCTGGAGTTTTCAAACTGATTTATTCATCTTTTGATACTCATTTGTTTCTTCTAAAAATTTGCTGAAGTGTGATGTTACGGTAATTCTTTGTTTTACACCTGCATAATCTATTTATGCTTGTAAACTCCAGTAATGCTCAAGGTTTTTTACCAGTTCTTATGGATATTCTTGGTAAGTTACCTACAGAGCATGCTCATCTTCAAGGGCACTTATGTGGAGTTAAGTGCACAGTGTTTTCTGTTTCAAATTTCTATTCTTATTGCACTATAGGTATGTATAGCCAGCACACCTGCAGAGCACTGTAAGAGTGCTCACCTCAGCTTCTTTGAGATAGGGCAGCTTCCTCTGTTTTTTTTTTAAATTGCAAAACTTCAAAAATTATCAGAATCAGTAGATCTTCCCATGCTATGACTTCTCCAAAAGAATGACTGGCTTGTCATGTTCCTGTTTTGTACTACTGTCACAGGTCTTGTTAACTTCACTTTGACAACTCTCAAATGAGACTGTGTAATCATGGAATCACGGAATTTTCAGAGTTGGAAGGGACCTCTAGAGATCATCTAGTCCAACTCCCCTGCTGACGCAAGAATACCTAGACCACGTTACTCAGGACTGCATCCAGGTGGGTTTTGAAAATCTCCAGAGAAGGGGACTCCATAACCTCCCTGGGCAGCCTGTGCCAGTGCTCTGTCACCCTCACCATAAAGAAGTTTTTTCTTAAGTTTGAATGGAACTTCCTATGTTCCAGCTTGTGCCCGTTGCCCCTTGTCCTGTCACTGGAAACCACTGAAAAGAGTCTGCCTCCATCCTCCTTCAACCCACCCTTTAGATACTTATAAGCAAGAATAAGGTCTCCCCTCAGCCTTCTCTTCTCCAGGCTAAAGAGTCCCAGCTCTCTCAGCCTTTCCTCATAAGGGAGATGCTCCAATCCCCCAATTGTCTTTGTTGCCCTGCGCTGGACTCTCTCCAGTAGTTCCCTGTCCCGCTTGAGCTGGGGAGCACAGAACTGGACACAATATTCCAGTTCTGGCCTCACCAATGCCGAGAAGAGGGGGAGAATGACCTCCCTCGACTGACTGGCCACGCTCTTCCCTATGCAGCCCAGCATTCCATTGGCCTTCTTGTCGACAAGAGCACATTGTTGGCTCATGGATAATTTCCTATCTACCAGGGCCCCTAGATCCTTCTCCTCAGAACTGCTTTCCAGCAGATCCACCCCTAATCTATATTGGTGCCTAGCATCTCTCCGAGAAACAACCAGAAGCAAGACAAAACACAGCAACTCACTGTTCTCATGGGCTTTGATCAGTTTCTCCTCTGTCTTGGCCCGGACAGACACATGGTACTGACTCTGACTGCTGCAGTTGCTAACAGGGATCTCACAACTCTGGACCACATATGGGACATGGGGCAAAGCCTTCTCGTGCACAGGAGAGCACTCCTCTTCTCTGAGGGGAGAAAAAGAGGTTGAGCTGAGATCAGGGGGAATGGGACAGAGCAGAAACTCCACGGGAGAGGCACAGGCATGCTGCCACGGGCAGAGCACGTACGCTGTTGCCGGAGTGGCCCTGAAGAACAAGCCAAAGAGGACAGAGGTGGTGATTGCTTTCTTCACTTCCCAGCTGCACGTCAGACGATCTGCACCATTGAAGAGGCAGCGAAGGTTCCTGGGCTGAAGGCCATCTTCAGAGAAGATGAGAGCAAGCTAAGTGACAGGAAAGGACTGGCTTCTCAGCCAGCACTTCCACCCCTGCACAGCCCCACTCCGTCCCACGCTACCTTCAGGGGTCTTCCATGATGCCTCCGTGCTCCACTCACTGTACTGCCCAGAGAAGCCACTGGCCGCCCCCGGTCTGGCTCGCACACGGGCAACGTAGCTGCTCCCTGGGACAAGGTCCTTGTGGGGGAGATGGCAACTTGTGGTGTTGGAGAGCAAGAGCGAGGCAGCTTTCTGTTGTTGGGGAAAAGGCACGCAAAGGATATGGACTGTTAAAAACAACAACAAAAAAACCCCAAACAAACAAAACACCCTTCTGGAGGGAGAAGCAGCTTCAAATGTATTTTGCCATTTTCCCACATGAACACACAGGCTCCTGTTGGAACGTGATTTAATTCCATTTGGGAGGCATTCAGGGCAAAATCAAGTCCAACTCAAAACCCAAGCGCAGTGCTTTCTTTTCAGTGAAGAATAGACTTTTGCACTCAATTCAGAACAAAGGGTATTTCACTGGACAAGTCACTTGCAAACAGAAAGAGAGCCCCTTCCACCTGACCTGAAACAACGTTTGTCGCATCTCCTCATAGTGCCTGAGAACGGAAAGGCCACTCATTTGCACAACATTTACCACAGGCTCTCAACCGCCCAAAAGGGTGCAGCCCAAACCAGGACAGCCTGGCTTCTCCGCTCTTACCTCCCAGGACTCCCACTCCCGCTTGTAAGTGACTTCATACTCCAGTGCATTGCCCAGCCCTTGGCTTCCATCAGCTGCTTTCCAGGTCAGCAAGAAGCCTTCTGATCTCATGAAGCTGACTGAGAGGTTTTGAGGTGGGAGGGTCTGAACTGGAAGGTGAAGGTTACAACCCGTGAGAGGAGATAGTGAGGACAGGGACATGAAGAGGGGAAGAAAACGCCTAGCTGATGTTCTCTGAATGACAGAATCTGGATATTTAACCATTTCCCTGGATTCCTACAAATAATCCATGATTCTTTTTCACCACAAAGTGCAAACTCTACAAGACCTGGGAGATATCTTCATGAATAGAAGTGGAAAGTAGGGAGAGCAGTGCTGTTGTGCAGCTTTATAGTAACTTTGTGAAAGTATATGCTGTAATGTATGTAGAGCATGGTGCTGAAGCAGAAGGCTTTTTTGATATCTTCCCCCAATCCCAATCAAGACACTGGTTAGCTGGCAGGTCTACCCCCATTTTTTCCATTGTAGTCATTGAAAGGAGACTCACTTTTGTCTGTCCCAAATGCACTGAATTTGAAGGTGGTAGTCTGCCCTTATAGCCATTTAACTTGCTTACATTTCAGATTATGGGCTGACCTAAGTATCTTATAAGGATTAGATATTCAGTTCATTAATCTGAAAAACTTCTAAATACTCAGGAATAGAGACAAGATTTAGTGGTTCATCTTTACCATTCTGAAACAAGTAGACATTTAGCTCTGCCTGCAGTGTCAGGTCAAATTTGAAGTTGTAGTTTTCTTGATCGTATCCATGGATGTGACATACCCAGTGCATTGTGAAGTTCTGGCAGTCAGCATGGTTTTCACCTTTGTGGGACCTGCAGGTCATTTCTTTGTTCCTGGTTACACAGAAAAAAGCATGACTATCTGAATAGGATGCTGCTAGATGGCCCAAAGTGTGATATCTGAAACCTTCCCCGAATGCTACTTTATTCTGTTTCTAAATCAATGTTTATCTCTGCATTATGTTGGCATACTCCTGTAGTTCATTAAGTGACATGAATGAATTCTGTAATATCAAGCACATCTACTTTATTCTCTCTTCCTTTCCTCAAAGGAAGGTGCACTCACAGTAACTGTATTGGATTGGTAGGTGTCTGGGCCCTGAACACAACCTCTTCCATGTCTCCCCCTGCAAGGGGTTTGGCTACCCATCCTCAAGGCTGGAATCAGCCTGACTGAGGGCCTCCCTACATTCACTCAGAAGCTGCTTTTAAGTTCAGGCCCTTGCCTTTGGTCCTTACCTGAGCTATGATGCAGCCATATCTGTACCTGGTGATACATGCTGTTGATGGAATTGACTTCCTAGCTTGACTTTAAGCCTGGCTACTGGATAGAGACTTCCTTGGGGATCTGGACTTGTCCTGGTTTGAGGTAAAACAGGACCGATTTTCTGTTCAGTAACTTTACTTTTTAGCTAGGCTTCTTCTAACTGCTGAAATTAACAGCATGTTGTGCAGAAAACTGTTCACTCTCAGAGTGATAAGACCTGTGTTTATAGTTGATGCCAAGGAACGGTATGCAGAGAGGCTCTTCCTTATACTTACTGCTATAACAATCAAGGCCAGCTAACTTTGTTATTTGCTCCATTGGAGGATCGGAAGTAGAAAAGCATTGAGGGGTCAAACTTGTGGGGAGGAGTGGACAGGACAGGTGTCCCAAAACTGACCAACAGGGTATTCCATCCCATCTGCATCATGCTCAGTATAAAAGCTGAGGGATCAAAGGGTCAACGCTCTTTTTTCAATGGCCGGCGTCTGAGGAGAACTCTGTCTGTTCGTCTGCCTTTGATCCTGATCATGAATCCAGATCCAGAATCCAGGTCCCATCTGTCACTGAGTCCAGTCTGGGACTTCCCCAGTGCCTGCTGGTGATGTGATTGTCATCCTGGGAGCTTGATATGGTTTTGTATATATTTCATTATTTTCTTTTTATTATTTTATTATTAATATTTCATTAAAGTAGTTTAGTTCCTTCTAAACTCTTAAGTCTCTTTTTTTTCTCTCTCTCCTGCCTCCCTTCGAAGCAGGGCAGGAGAGAGAGCATCTGTCGTTCCGCCTGATGGGACCAATCTGGCCCAAACGACGACAGCACAGATGGCTGGTCCTGGTCACTGTCACTGTTCTGCTTTTCTTGTTACTGTGGGATTATGCCATTGTCAATAAGGTCAATGCCTTGCTGTCAACCTCAGCTCCTAGCTCACCTTCCTTTAGCAAGCAAAGCTTGTTGCTTCCATAACAGTAGGGTTGGCAGTTCACATGTATACACGTGTATGTTATCGTATGCTTACACTAGAGAAATCAAAGAAGGTAAGCCAAAGAAATGCAGCTAGCAGTTTGGACAGAAGTTTAGTGAGGACTATGGGACTGCAGTCCTCCTACACAAAAAATTATTTCCACACAGACCTGTGGAGTCCTTTGTGCCACAGGAACAGTTCTGTGGTTTGTAGACTTCAGTCCACAGCAAACTACTAACATTAATCTAGGGACTGTAAGGGACACCATCTCCTTTCACTTCAAAAGCTGTCAGGTCAACTCGTGAATGAATCCTACTGCTCTGTCTCAAAATAAAAGCAAGATAACTTCTTCCTATTCTTATTTCACGTGTTTTCTTCCCACCTTCCAATGTCTTTGCTGTTTACCCCTCCATCTCCTGCTTCTACTGTTATTCTTTTTCTCCATCCCCTATCTCTTCCTTCTTCTCTGTCCCTTCCTCTCCCTCATACTCTCCAGTTTGACTGTTCTGTTTTCTTCTTGAAAGGAAGCAGAAGTAGCAAAAAGATAGTGCAAGATGTCATCTAGTATCTCTGAGAGGAAACCCAATGAGTTAGACACACACATACAACTTCTGTCTTTCTCACAGTTTGTTTTGCAGAATTTATTTCAACATAGCCATGCTTTTACTGGTGTAAGGAAGAAGAAGATTTCTTAGCCATTCTGATTACTTATTATCACCACTGCATCTAGTGTAAAACATCCTTCTGCATTCAGGTGCAATAATTAACATGTCCTGCCATATTTTGTGTGTGGGCTTTCACAGCAAAAGCAGAGGAGAGTGATTGAAAAGATAATGAAAACAACTTGATTAGCATGTTCTGCTCCCTGTTCTTTCTCATCCTGTACAGATCCAACTTTCTCCTTAGCCTGGACATAACACTGGTGTCTACAAGCTGGATACCATGCTGGCTGCAAGCCCATCCCACTGTCCTTTTGCCCAGCTCCATCTCTTAGGTTTGGCAGTCAAGCCCCTTTAGACCCTTCACAGAACACCAGCCAGACACTTACTTTTCACAACTGTTGTTAAAGTTCAGAGTCACGTTCAGGAATTCATGAGCCTCTGAACACTCCATCCATGTGCAAGTTGTAAGAGATATGTAGTCATTGTAACACTGTAGGGTCTGCATTGGGATGCTCTCTGAAAAGAGGAAGCGGTCAGAAGATGGATGGGGCTAAAGGAGGTAGTGGGAAATCATAGAATGGTTAGAGTTGGAAGCGACTTTAAAGATCATCTAGTTCCAATCCCCCTGCCATGGGCAAGACATCTACTAGACCAGGTTGCTCGAAACCCTGTACATACCTGGCCTTGAACACTTCCAGGAATGGGGCCTCCACAACTTCTCTGGGCAACCTGTTCCAGTGTCTCATCACTCTCAGAGTAAAGAATTTCTTCCTAATATCTAATGGTAAAATGAACACAAGCTCTGCTACTGTGCTGGAGAAGCAGAGACAGAGAAGTGAGAAGCTGGGTGATGAGATCTGCTGGGAGTATAGAATCATAGAATAGTTTGGGTTGGAAGGGACCTTTAAAGGTCCTCTAGTCCAACCCCCCTGCAGTGAGCAGGGACATCTTCAACTAGACAGAGTCGCTCAGAGCCTTGTCCAACCTGACCTTGAATGTTTCCAAGGATGAGGCATTTACCATCTCTTTGGGCAACCTGTTCCAGTGTTTCACCACCCTTATTGTAAAAAATTTCTTCCTAATATCTAGTCTAAATCTACCCTCTTTTAGTTTAAAACCATTACCCCTTGTCCTATCACAACAGGCCCTGCTAAAAAACTTGTCCCCATCTTTCCTGTAGGCCCCCTTTAAGTACTGAAAGGCCACAATAAGGTCTCCCCAGACCCTTCTCTTCTCCAGGCTGAATAACTCCAACTCTCTCAGCCTGTCCTCATAGGAGAGGTCTGACCTCTCTGATCATTTTTGTGGCCCACCTCTGGACCCGCTCCAACAGGTTAGTAAATATACTAATAGGCTTTGAACATTGTCTAGACCGTGAAGTTTGGGGTCTTGCCTAAATACCGGTCACAACTCTCCCATTGACATACATCCGGAGTGTTTGGTATAGCCCTGGTAACTATGTATGTGTACACTCACAGAGTGTCCTCCTCTTTCTGTCACCAAGATGAAAGCAGAAAATAAAGGGAGGATGGAGAAATATAAGGCTAAAAGAAACGGAACAATAATTGAAAAGAAAGGAGGAAAAAATAGAGGCAGGGAGTCTGAAACTCACCTCGAATAGTTCTAACCGCCAAAACCAAGCATGGAGCTAGAAGAAGACTGATGAGCTCTCTCATCTTTACACCTTTGCACACGAGCATGATCTTATGTCAGGCAACAACTCCCTGCATCACTGGCTGTTATTCTTCAAATGCATGCTCAACAGCCACTGTTCTTCCTTCTTTGTCACCAGCTGTAGCTGAAAGCAAAACTCGTGTGGTTAGCTGGGAAAGCCTTGGGCATTCTCTTGGCCCCAAACCACCTGTCCATCAACACTGACATGATCTCTCAGAGTAGCTTCATATGAAGATAATTTGTTAATAGGAAAACTTTCTGCCTCTTCACCAGAGCACAAAGACAAAGGTTGCTGTTTGGAAATAATGATAGTGTTTTCCACCTCCTTCCTCCACCTTGAGAGTAAGAGATAACTAAGTTATGAGAAGGAATTAATTATCCATGTTGATTCACCCATCTGATCCCTAAAAAGTACACCCTGCTCTTCCTTTGAATCATGAACCTTTCCAAAAAGAAACACTTCCTTGCCTCTCTTACCACTCCTACTCCTCACGAAAATGTACTTCTGGTGAACTGAGAGATCCAGTCCTCCTATTTCTTCACTTTAAGACCTGATTCACAGGGCTTTTAAGTCATTGTTTGTTTGAGGAGAGGAGGCTCCTTGCCAATTCCTTCCCCACAGTAACAACACATTTGCTTTACCTGAATGCTGAGTGGTCTCCAAGGTAGGTGCTTCACAGCAAGTGGTTATTTGACTTTCTCATTTATCACTCACGTGGAGTCCGTGCAAATGCAACTGCCAGTGGGACGCCCGTGGCTCTACCCCTTCAAATGAGACTGTGCTCTATTCCCCTTTCAGTTGTGCTGTTGTAGTCTTCCGCACCAGAGGCATGTTTCATTTGTTCGCTCTGACCTTCCTGTTTATAGCATAGGTCCAGCAACTGCGTTCCTGATCAGACGTCATAGGATTGATAGGAAGAGGGAAGGAAGTACTTTTTACTCTTCTATTTTGCTTAAACAATTTCCAAGAAATATGACTAATTTTTCCACAAAATAAGAAGTAATCATCTCTTAACAGAGGCTGAACTTCACTGCTCATTCTCTTTTCTGTTGATCTGCACTCAAAACCCGTCCTTTAAATCATCGTTCTCCTTGCATGCAGTGGTTTCTGAAAGGAAAATTCATTGCCATAAAGTTAAATGGTCATTAAATAAAACATCAATTTACATTGTGAATGTTGACTTAAAGACACATTGGTGTTGTGAAGCCTGACCTGTATAAAACTGTCTACATCCAAATAGTAGCAATAGAAGCGTGGACTCTGCTTAAACCAAACCCACACTGTTAAGGGATTAAAATTCAAGCCACACCCTGATTATGTATTTTAATTTAAGTGATAATATCACTGTGCATCAGTGGAAGCGAGGAAAATACACTCAAATGGAAACAGTGTAATTTAACATATACTTAGTACTTCTTTTTAATCTTAGGAAAAAAATGAAAGGGAGTGGTGGCATCTAAAGAAGTGAGAGGCGGTGAAGTTTCTTACTGCTTTCTCTAACCTAGACTGCAGTCTCTGTGAAGAGACTCCTGTAGTTTTGAGTGGTACCTTTATCAGTTAAAGTACCAGTGTTCAGGCAATTTTGGATTATATTCTCCGCAGCATACACAATTTCTTATGAAGCAGTGGTAGCTGGAAGTGCATTAGAAAAAATTTTAAAGAGCTAAAAGAAAAGCAGACTAAGCCAAAGAAAGGAAGCAGAAGGGAAAGCTACATGGCAATAATTTTCAGGGTACACTGTAAAAGTGAACATTGTACACAGTGTATGGACATGATTTTGAGAATGGAGACTTCTTGTCTTCGCAGTCCCCAAAGGGCACAGATGCACTCTCCTTCTCTTCATGCTTCTTTGACAGATAAAAAAGAGGTGTAAGTTTATCCCTTCAGTTTCTTCTTAACAGGCAGAAGAATTATCCCACTTCCATGCAGAGATTTCAGCGGAGAAAAATGAGGATTGGCAGTGAATGCACTATGTCTCTTGAAACTTCAGTCATTCATCTGTAATTGCTTTTTGTTCTTTTCATGCTTGTTAAGCACACTCACATTGTATGTGATTCCAAGCAATACTCGGTTACTCCTCTCACTTAATTTACTCCTATTAGGTTTTGGCATCCCTAGACATGAAGGATCTACCTATCCGATGGAGTGCTTCTGCAAGAGAGCAGTGGTCGGTGAACGTGAGATTAAAGTTCCCTTGGATGGAACTGAGGCATGCCGCTTCAGTGAAGCTGCTACAGTAACTGGAGCTTGCATGGAGTGTGACGGGATCAGTGATAGCAAATTCACCAGGCTAGTCTCATAGCAGAGTCTGGCACCTGATTAGTCTGCAGAGAAATCACCGTGCCAAGACATACCTATGCTACAAAGGCCTGAAGAGCTTTGTCTTCAGAAAGCTGAGAGGAGCCTTCATCTAGATAATCAGCTGTGAAGTGATGCCTTTCTTTCTAAAGGCCTCACAAAGGGAGTTAACTAGCATGTTGATTCCCTATCTAAAGTGAAATTCAGTAACAAACTTTAGCAGCAACTTAGGGTAGAGGTTCAAGAAAACTCTTCCAGTAAAAAGACCAAGTAGGAGGGATGAGTTTAAAACGCTGGATTTCTCCTGCTCTGTTTGCTAACCTGTAGTGAAAGCCACTTTTATGGGTATGTATAAAAAGCAGCGAGCAGATTGCCATAAATTCAGAGGTAGTTTCTTCAGGACTACTGGGGTGGGGTCTTTGACCAGAAAGACTTTAATTAATCCTTTCAGAAAACACAGAATTGTGAATGGACAAGACACCAAAAGGCCATTTGTTAATCAGCTAAAATCTTTTATCCCAAAGTGAGGTATAACTTAACTGAATGGATGAGCAAGTCATGCCTTTCAGCTGCAAGACAGGACATGAAGATGAAGCCAAGTCATACTTTAGAACCTTTGTGGGTCTTGTCATATCTGTATAGGCCATCCATAGCTTTTCTTGCACTCAGTGGAAGTCCTATCTGGCATGTGATGTCACAGATTGATATCACAGTAGCCTGATATCCCTGGGTGGGTTGAGTGGACCTCATCTGCTGGACCTGGTCTTCACCTCCAGGAGGAGGTCACCTCCTAAAAAGTGGCCCTGGGTGACATGAACACTAGGCAACAGTGTGTCATCAGTTACTCAATAGGTAACATGCAGCAAAGGCTCATAGGTGTTTTAAGTAGGATGGGCTCCCTTTGGGAGCAGAAAAAGGAAAATATCTCCTTAATTTCTAATAAAATTAAGATCATGACCAAGTAGATAAAAACATGGACAAACATTGTGCTAGAAAAGACGCATGCATTTGAAAAGATGGCACATACCATGAGGAATCTAGACAGTCTCTTAGTAAGTGCTAAGAAACACCCAATGGTTATGGCCCATATGCACACCACCAACAAAGAAACAGCAGGCGAGAGGTTCTGAAAGCAAAGTTTAAACCAAGAGGCTAAAAATGTGATCTTACATAGTCACATTCTTCAATGGTCCTGGTTTTATACACTGTGTCAGATAGCAAAGGCTCAGTGCATGATTGATTAAACCGTGTAGGGAAAAGGAGATTATATTTATTAGTATCTGATAAAATTTTGAAGCAGATTAAGTTTATATAAGATGGGTTTCACCTAATCAAAACAGAATCAGTGCTGCTGACATTTAAGATTAAAAACGCTATGAGGCAATTTTAAAATGAAAACCAAGGAAATCGTGCCAGGTGTGGAAAGTAAATTGTTCAGATTGATATATCTGTGTGGTCTGAAATCACAGAAAGCCTATGACTTAGAAAAATGGATAAAGTAGAAGGTAAGAAAAAAACAAGGAAAAACAATAACCCAGGTAAGCAGAGCATATAAAACTATGCAACCAAATCAAAACAAATGCTCAAATATGTCTATACAAATACTTCCCTTTTAAAATATGATTTAAATGGCAGAACCATTGGTAAATGCCTTTAAAAAACCAAACAATCCAAATGTAATAGGCATTATGGAAGTTTGAAGAAAAGAAGATATTCAGTGGAACATGGGTACATAAATACACATTTTGTACAGGAAGAGTAGTTTGCCTTTAGACATTAATGCAAAAGAAAGTATAGTGTCAGAGTATGTGTCAACAGTTGTGTTGTACTACAGAATTTCAATGGCTACAGAATTTCATTCCACACTAAAAGGAACAGTATGCTGTTATTGCTATGCCATCAGTCACCTGACCAAAAGGAGGTGAGTGAAATGCTACAGATGACCAGAGACCCTAAAGGGCAGACAAACAGTAGCAATGGGACAGTCCAATCATACTAGAGTAGGTAGGCATCACAGTGAACCGTGATGAGGCTATGTCTGCACTGGTAGACTAAACCAGGATGAGACAAAGGTCTGAGCTCTGGAATGAGATCATAGACTCTGCTCAACTGTTAGCAAATGCTTTGACATGGCTTTTGTCTATGTCAATGAGCAAGCCAGGGACAGTTTCCAATATGAAGTGTGGAAGAGGCCACCTCTGCTGTTGGGGAAAGAGCTTGGACACACGAATCTTCCATGACTGCTCCATGTCAGTTGCTCTTACAGCCAGAAATGGGCCCTGGTCTATTTTATTTGCTAGTATGGATCTAATCACAGATTCTACTTTTCTAGCCACTATAAATGATCACTTCTTGGAGCTAGTTGTGAAAGCACTCACAAGAAAAGAAACAAACTGATTTAGTCCTGCATAATATACAAGACCTCATACAAGTTGAAACAACAAAAGACACAAATTTACTACAATAACGTTTTAAGGGCATACATAAAAATAACAAGACTGGCAAAAATAAGCCCAAAAAGCTGTTAAAAGGTTCAAATATTTGCAGTAACAAAGGGGCTGTTTAAAGAATCATTTAAAAACTCAAAAGTGAACTTAGGCCTTTTGTAAGTCTACCCAAACTATAAAGGTAGGGTTATTGTAGTCTTAATGTTCTGAAAAAGTAAATGAGGCAAGACATATAGTGAAAAATGATAACTTATAATGATCTTTTCCAGTTAAATCTTTCAGTTTAATAAAACATAATTACTTTCTTTACAAGCCTTGCATAACCTACATTGTTACCCAATTGCTTTCTTGTAATAAAATCTGTAAAAGAACTTAAAAATTCAATTGCTGAACAAGTAATTGTAGCAAATAATCAAAGGTTTTAACAGGCCTCAGTGTCAGTGAAAAGAAGTACCAAATGCAAGTTTTTGAGGAGTACTCAGAGAAGAATCCAGGGAACTACTGGCCAATTAGACTGGCTTTTGTACAGGATAGGTGATACAAACTATAATGAAAAATAGAAATAGTAGAGAGAAATGTTGCGGGGAAGAGTTAACATAGCTTTTATAGAGAGTAGTTATGCCTCATAAAACTAGTAGAGTTCTTGGAAGAACTCCAGAAGCAAACAGATACAGGGTTATCCAATTAGTGTATTATACCTAGATGTCTAAAAAGCTTGATGCATTCCCTCAAAAATGTGGTTCCAAGAAACTGAGAGATAAAAGGAAGGTTCTCATGTAGATTAAAGGCAGTTAAAGACAGAAAACAAATGAGAGAAATTAATGGTTAGTTTTCATGTTGGAGGAAAGCTTTAAGTGAGTTCTCCCAGGAATTTATAATCATCAACATAATTATAAATGATCTGGAATACCGAGTGATGAGAGATCTCTCACCCAAGAGATCTGGGAGACTGAGAAAGACAAAATTTTATCTAGGATACTCCAACCTAATGATGATGGAGAGAACACTAAGTTATTAGGCATAAATCAGGTATAAAATTAGAATCATAGAACTATAGATTCATAGAATGGTTTGGCTTGGAAGGGTCCAAACCCCCTGCCATGGGGAGGGACACCTTTCACTAGATCAGCTTGCTCAAAGCCCTCTCCAACCTGACTTTGAACACTTCCAATAATGGGGCATCCACAACTTCTCTAGGCAACCAGTTTCCATGTCTCGCCAACCTCTTTATAAAAAATTTCTTCTTTATATCCAATCTAAATCTATTCTCTTTCAGTTTAAAACCATTGCCCCTTGTCTTGTTACAACAAGCCTTGGTAAAATGTCTCTCTCTGTCTGTCTTACAAGCCCATTTTGTTTATTGAAAGGTCACAATAACATCTCCCTGGAGCATTCTCCAGGCTGAATAACCCCAACTCTCTCAACCTTTCTTTATAAGAGAGGTGCTCCATCCCTCTGATCATTCTTGTGGCCCTCCTCTGGACCCACTCCAACAGGTCCATATCGTTCCTGTGCTGAGTGCTCCAGAGCTGGACGCAGTACTCCGGGTGGGCTTTCAAGAGAGTGGAGCAGAGGGGCAGAATCACCTACCTCAACCTGCTGGCCACACTCCTCTTGATGCAGCCCAGGATGCGGTTGGCTTTCTGGTCTGCAAGTTTACATTGTTGGCTCATATCTAATTTTTCGTCCACCATTATCCCCAAGTCCTTCTCTGCAGGGCTGCTCTCAATCAGTTAATCAATTCAGTGTTAATAAATACGTAGAAATTCATATGACAAGAAAATAATTCTAATTGTACAACAAGATCAAAGTACCTGTGACAGCAGACAAATAATAATATTAATGGTAGATTCCTATTGTCATAGACTGACTAAATAACATGTTTCTTGAATACCATATTAAGTTCTTGTCATTTTGTCTCTGAAGGAGTACTGTAGAATACTCTGTAGAAGCAGAAAAAGTACAGAAGTGTTATCAGAAATATGGGATCTATAGGAAGAGGGACTAATTACTATGGAATTCTTCAGCTTGGAAAAAGAAACAACCAAGAGATGATTTGACAGAAGTTTGTAGCGGCTCAAACAGGAGATGGTGAATAAGGAATAATGGTTTATCAATTCTCCTAGAACAAGAACAGAGGAGCAACTTACCCTGCAACTGGCACAAAATGAGTCCAGGAAAATGTGGGCATTTTTTTGTTTGAATGTTTTTTATTTATAAACAAATTAATTAATGCTTTACTATCAGACATTACGAAGCCAAAAATTAAGTGGTTTTAGAAAGGGATTAGTTGAATCTCTACAGGCCAGAGCTGTTAAGTACATATTATCTACAACAGCTTAGATGTAACTCCAACTCAGGAAGGCTCTGCGCCAGATACCAGGTAAATATATCAGTTAAGGATTTACTTATTTACTGTATACTTTTCAATGTGTACTACACCCTGGCTTTATGCATACACTGCAAATATTGGCAGAGGCAGAATACTGGGCAAGATGGAATGACTGTTTAGACCCAATGTGGTAGTTTTATGTTCCTGTATTACAGTGCTGCAAGTAGAATGGAAGAAAAGGGTGTCTTTAGATGCTGAAACAGCATCATGAATCCATTGTGAATCTGCTGTGAATGAAATAAACTTGAAAATTTGCATCAACATCCTATGTACCTCCGAATGCAGCAGAAGGACAAACAGGTTAGAAGTACACTGCAAGGCTACAGCAGATGCAGAAGTACTCATCTCAAAAGTTTGCAATGGATGTGCACACTGTGAACAAGGAGCTGGAAAATTTTTTAAAAAGAGAGTAGGAAAAGCCATCCAATTGTTTCAGATAGCTTTACATCTACTTTTCTAGACAAACAAATTAGCCTTCAACAATGAGGACCATACGCTCTACCAACAAACCCGAAAGGACACAATGGTCTACAAAGCTTTTGAGCCAGAGCTGGCTCATGTTGAGCAAATTTGCAGAGAACTCTGGGTCCACCCACCTAATGCCATGATGAAACATCCATTGTGTAATATGAGGAGTTGTTAGGATCAAGGTTGGAGCATACGGAATCCTGGCAGCCACTTGGAAGGACATAAAACAGGCCAAAACAGACATGAAGTCATTATGCCACTTATTACCCACATAGAGAACATGACATGTGGGGTTTCTTTTCATGGGAATTTCAGCTCCATAGTGAGAGCAGAGGGAGGATGTAGGGAGTGAGGAGAAGAGGCAGAGATCATTCATTGGAGTTCTATGGGAATAAGATTGTATGTACAAATGTGTTTGACTCAGTGAACAGGAAACTACACAGGGACTGGCAGGATAGGTTGGGATTGTTTTCTATTACCCTCCAGAGATACAGGATTCTCAGAAATTTTCAAGCTATTTTTCCTTGAGGCCTTAGAGGGCTTTCCACTGTAGGCTTCATTTTCTAGCGAATCATTCAGCCTCTTTATCCTTCCTTACATAAAAGACAACGCCCAGGCTAGCAGAAACAGAACAACAGACTAGTTCAGCATGGATCTTAATTACAACCATTGAGGTCACTACCCTAATCTCATGCAGATTCAGGTAATGTATTTCTGGTTGAGGAAGATTATGATAAGGGAATAATAAACTGATTACTTCAGAACAATGAAGAGAAAAATGCCTGCTGTTAAAACACAGGCAGAATCTTTGATGTTTGAGCATACAGTAAGTAAAGGGTTGCAATGATTTCATAACTGTATATTCAATGTAAATAGACAGTTGTAAAATGTAATTTACAGTATTAATTGAGATACCTACCTCTCCTTTTGACTATATAGGAAACATCAGTGAATCATCACTCATATATACAAGCTGAGGGGCTGGAACTACTTAGTGGGAAGCCCTACAGAGAGGAGCATGTCATAATTGGCTCCTGAATCATCAAAATGATGATTCCTCTCCTGCATATCAGTATCTAGCACTGGGGAAGGTAGCAGCAACCTCCTTTTGCACAGTAACATTGTGGCTCAAGCTAATGATCAGGAAGTCAAAGACCTGGGACTCACAACAGCTCCTAAGTCTTAAATCACCAGGTTCCAGGATTTTTACGACCCCCACTGCAGCTGGACCTCATGCAGAAAAGAGTGGAAGATTCATAGGATCAGCAACAGATGAAGTTTATGGAAGCTTTGATTCTGTTACCCAGTAAGAAGTGGATTCCTCTGGCACAGCAGAGCCGTAGGTTGTGACTCTTGCTTCCAATGTTCATTACATATTTTATTTAATAATGCTTAGGTGGATATTGAACAGTGAGTCCCTAGAGCAGAAACTCATTCTGCCCTAAAACAATTGTTGGAGTTGCAAAAGAAAACCACCGTTCAGCTCCCCTAGCCTGACAATGGCATGTTACTCTGCAAGTTCCAGGCTTCTGAAGTGATCTTCAGGTCATATCTGCTCTGTGGGATCATATCAAATGTTCATGTATCAATAAATCCTGCCTCCAAAAGCAGCAAAAGCCTGGTGAAGTGCAGAAGGACAGGAGGAACAGATAGCTCTCTTAATATTCTCAGAGCATTGATCACAATGCAAATAGGCTTCACCCAAAAGTCACTCAGCTGGATAAAAGTTCTCCCACTCAGTATTCTTCTTGGTTATTAAAACCACAGCAATTCAAGGCCCCCCAGGGTGATGCATATCTAAGATGTGGATCCAGATACCAAATTTGCATATGAATTTGAACATCTCCTTTTAGTACATGCCTAGATAGAGGACAGTCATACAGCTTGGAAGAAATTGTTTGTGCTACTCTAAAAGGCCACAGAAGAGACTAACAAAAAAATCCAATTATTAGGAAAGAATTAAATTGAAAATCCCTTAAAGTGTTCATCAATATTCTCTATCAGAGGCTGCAGCTGCCTGGCTTTTGCTGTCAAGAACAGCAAACTGAATTTGCACACCGTTCAGATTTAAATTGGTATTTATACAGATTCAAGTTGTGAAAAAACAATGCATTTCACTGCAATTTCTGAATCAGCACTGTCCCAGCACTAACCCAGCAGGAGGAATCAGCTGGCACAAACACAAAACTCCTTCTCATTACCTCTGTCAAATACAGCAAAGTCCAGAGAAAACATCCTACCTCACAGATGACGTAGCTGAACACACAGAATTTTTTGAGGCCTGATCAGATGAGCTAGTAGTAATGTTATTGTAACCACAATGCTCTTAACATATGAAAGGAGAGATTTATACGAAGAAATAACATATTTTATTAGTACGAATTTTATATTTGAAAAAAAGAAACATGTCTGTTTGGAATGCAAGCCCACCTCCAAGTCTGAAACAAAAGCCTTTTACTGATCACAGAGTGCCAGCTCTGAACAAATGCTTTTACCTTGCACCACTTTCTTTACAGCAGAACTGGGAAAAAAATGGCTCCTCTTTCTCAACACAGTTTATTACTCAGGAAAAAAAACCACTAAGAATAAATTACATAGTTAAGATTAATTATCTCATGCATAAACAGCCAATGAACTTAAAAGAAAATCATATAGTACTTTAACACTTAGAAATAGAAAAAGCCCAGCAGATACAGGCTTATGCACCTTCACAACATTTCTTGCCTGTCATTTTCTGTTACCTGCCCCACTCTCTTCCTCTTGCTGCACCTTATGAGTCCTTGGGTTTTCTTTCAGTAATGTATCTTCTTCCCTGTGGTTCTCTACAGCCTACTTTATGTATCCCAGTAATGTTTTCTTCTTACCCTTAGAATACGCTGTGATACACTGCACCTTAACATTAAGAAAGGTCTCCTGGACTTCAACAATTTTTTCTCATTTTTTATTTACACTTCTATTACTGTCTGGGGTTTTTTCACCTTATACAATACATATTTCATGCCAGTAGCGGAAAGGTAGAGATATGAAAGCTCATTGGTGACTCTTAGATCTATTTTACACACACACACAGAAGTTCAACAAAATTGCTCTCAGGAGTATAACTTTTCTTTCCAAGGTTTCCAAGACTGTCTTCTTCTGATAGCATTTCATGCTGTTAAGTCTGCATTTCCTGCCATGAGTTTTGCCTCAGGCAATCTGGTATTATTGCAAGATGACTGTGATCTGTCACGGGATCATGAGGAAGCTAAACTGTTCATTGTGGATAAGACAAAAAGATCGAAAAACACCAAGGGGCAATATTTGGATTGTATTTCATGCCAAATCTGTGAAGGCCATTGAGAAGGGTATTGAGCTTCTTCAAGTCTTTCAACATGTTGGACTGGAAGCTGGAAAAGGGAACTGGCATTTTTTTGTTCCTAGGTTTGACGGTTCATTTTCATCAGATAGTTCAACCTCTTCCAGTTACCTGTAGCTTTGGTATTCATTAATATTTGCCCATTTAACAGATTTTTGTGATCCTCAAAGATTGCTGCCAGGAAAAGTAATCATCTGATTTCAGGTTCTTGAAAAGCTGTATAGCCCGCATTTTTGATACATCCTTTTCCTTGCCAGTGACAGCTTCATCATCAGATACAAGCTTCCCAGGTGTTGTCTTGCCTTCAGAAGGTTTCTTGACTTGGTGGTCTTCCTGACTAGTATCCATCTTCACACTGGATTTTAGGCTGTGGAAGCAATAGTCACCAACCTGGCAAAGGAAAACTGGCTCAGTGCTGTCAGGGTTTAACACCACCAAGTTACCCTCTGACAAAGGCTGCTTTCTAAGAAGATCGTTTCCATTCGGTGAGACAGGCAAAGAAATCTTTGTGGGTTCTGAGTGTCCATGGAGACCTAAAGGGACAGTAAGATAGTCTCCAAACATATCCAGGTGCAATTCAGGAGGAGAGGTTGGTGCTTGACCTGAAACTGAGACCGTGACACCAGTTTCCCCAGGAGAAAACTCATGGCAAGAGTGGTCACTGGGGGGCTGGGGCTCCTGTGAGTCACAAGGTAACTTCCCAATAGTGACAAGTGGCAGATGGGTGGAGTTGCTGGCTGATGGCAGTAACAGGCTCTCTGTGGTGATGTACTCCAAGGGGTGGTGCTGAGGAGACCTGATACAGCCAAGAGCCTTTGGAGATTTCTGCTCTTCTGTTCTCCCATCCATGCCTTTCCCACAGGCTGGTGGGGCTGGTGAGACTTTGTTCTCATCATCAACGTGCTGCACCACTTCCTTCTGATCTGGGAGCAGGAAGGGCTGTGAGGGACCTGCTCCTGGCTGTTCTTGCCTCTGTGGAGTCTGGAGACAGTCTTCCTTTGGGAGGGTCACATACTGAAGGGAAACTGATTTCTCACGGACTCTCACTGGGTCTGCTTCCAGGGTCTGATGCATATCAGGCTGGGAGGACCTCATTGGGCTGTACAAGTACGGACCATTGAAAGCAAAGCGAGGGATTGCCGTCTGGGAAGCAATATTTGCATCAGCACTGTTTCTCCTTGAAATGGGAAAGGAACGACCAGCAATCTGACTTGAGCAGACAACTGGGGCATGCTCTGGCTCATTTAAAGTGTGGTATGAGTTTTGTAGGTCCAGTGCAGTAGGGGAAACATCTGTCTTTTTAGCCTGCCCTTCGGGGGACTCTGCCAAAGTCTTCATCTTCCTGAATGTGGGAAAGTTAAAAGGTGTTCATGAGAGATAGTATTGTGGTAAACAGTAAATATAAAACAAGCTTAGCTGAAAACACACATAGCTGCACATAGGGTTAGAAAAAATCTTCCTTAGAGAAGCAGGCTAACCCAGATAGCAAAAAAATTTATTGCTTCCTCAAAAGCAACTTGTATAGGCTTTTTAGTGACAGAGCATTTGATTATATCCTGCCATGACTTAAGAAGCTCTTTGAGACTATCATCCACAGTGTCACTCTAATATGCTGTTCACTCACCTGTCCACAACTTGAAGGAAGCTAGCCTGCTCCATCTTCTCTGAAAGGTTGTATTTGTTGAAGTCCAGCAGGCTGCTTGTTGGCCAGTTTCCTAAATGTACTTTCTGAAAATGAAAAAGCAGTGTCTCACTGGCAGTACAATCCAGCACCACACATTCCTCATGGACAAAGGAAACAAACAGAAGAGCCTACAGCATCTGGCAATAAAATGCAATTTCACTTACATGACTAGAAGGTGTGTTCTGTTCTCCAGAAGACGGTTACTTCAAACCCATACTGCCTTACCACTGACCTAACTACAAGTACTCAGTAAGCCAACTAGCAAAGATGCCCTCCTAGATTTGTTATGTGTAAATAGAGAAGGACTTGTGGGAGAGGTGATGGTAGGTGGCTGTCTTGGCCACAATAATCATGAAATGATTGAGTTTAAAGTCTTCAGAGTAATGAGAAAAAAGGGTAGCAGAGTTGCTACCCTAGATTTCAAGAGAGCAAACGTTAAGCTCTTGAGGGAGCTATTTAGCAGTGTCCCTGGGAATCTGCTTTTGAGTGCTTGGGAGTCCACAAGTGCTGGTCAGTTTTTAAAAGCCACCTCTTAAAAGCACAGGAGCAGGCAATTCCACTGTGTCGTAAGTCAAGCAAGTGGGGCAGATGACCAGCATGGCTGAACAGGGAACTCCTTCTGGCACTCAAGAAGAAAAAAAATCATATGATCTCTGGAAGCAAGATCAGGCTTTGCAGGGAGATTACAGAGCTGTGGTTCATATATGCAGGGAGAAGACATGAAAGGCCAAAGCTCAATTAGAATTTACATTGGCTGGTGTTGTAACAGACAACAAGAAGGGATTTTTTAAGTATATTAATAGCAAGAGGAGGTCTAAAGAAAATATTAGACCAATACTTGTTGATGATGGTCACATGACTAACAGGGATGAAGAAAAAGCAGAGGCATTCAATGCGGTTTTTGCCTCAGTCTTTAATAATACTGATAGACCTTGGGCTGCCTAGTCTTCTGAGTTAGAGGACCATGAGTGCAAGAAAAGCGACTTTCCCTTTGTGGATACTGAAATTGTAAGGGACCAGCTGTATCAGCGGGTCCAGAGGAGGTCCACAAAGATGATCAGAAGATTAGAGCACCTCTGCTATCAAGAAAGGCTGAGAGAGTTGGGGTTGTTCAGCCTGGAAAGAGAAGGCTCTGGGGACACCTTATAGCAGTTTTCGAGTATCTGAAGGGTGCCTACAAGAGAGCTGGAGAGGGACTTTTTACAAGGGCATGTAGTGATAGGATGAGGGGTAATGGCTTCAAACTGGAAGAAGGTAGATTTAGATTACATCTCAGGAAGAAATTCTTTACTCTGAGGGTGGTGAGGCACTGGAACAGGTTTCCCAGGGAAGTTGTGGAGGCCCCATCCCTGGAAGTGTTCAAGGCCAGCTTGGATGAGGCTTTGCGCAGCCAGCACTAGTGGGAGGTGTCCTTGGCCATGGCAAGGGGGTCAGAACTAGATGATCTTTAAGGTCCCTTTCAACCTAAACCATTCTATAATTCCATGATTCTATGAATGTTCATAAGTCCATGGGGCCTGATGGGATTCATTCCAGAGTACTGAATGAGCTAGTGCATGTTACAGCAGGACCCCTCCTGATCATCTACCAAAGGTCTTGGGAGCCTGGGGAGGTCCCTGCTGCCTGAAAGCTAGCCACTGTTATTCCAATTTACAAGAAAAGTATGAGGCAAAAGCCAGGAAACTACAGACCTGTTAGTCTAACGTCAGTCCCTGGAGAGGATCACACTGGGTGCTACTGAGAGGCATTTAAAGAACAATGGAATCATGAGGCACAGTCAACATGGACTCACAAAGGGGAAGTCCTGTTTAACTAATTTGATATTTTTCCATGCTAAGTCACTCACCTAGTGGATGAAGGGAAGGCAGTGGATGCAGGGTTTTTTTGATTTTAGTAGGGCTTTTGATACTGTCCCTCACAGCATCCTTCCGAACAAGTTGTCCAACTGTGAGATGAGCAGGTGCACAGTGTGCTGTGTGAAGAACTGCCTGAAGGGCAGAACTCAAAGTGTTGTAGTGAATGGGGCTATACCTGGCTGATGACCAGTCACCAGTATTGTACCTCAGGGCTCAATTCTTGGGCCAGCTCAGTATTTTTATCAATGATCTGGATGCAGCAGTTGAAGGCACCATTAGCAAGTTTGCAGACAATACCAAAGTGGGAAGTTTGTCTCTTGAGGGACAAAAGGCCTTGCAGAGGGGTCTAGATAGTTTGGAGCATTGGGCAATCATCAGTGGAATGAAATTTAAAAAGTCCAAATGCCAGATTCTGCACCGGGGACAGAGTAACGCTAGGCACAAGTATAATTTGGGAGAGGAGTGGCTGGAGAGCAGCCCTGCAGAAAGGGATCTGGGGGTGCTGGTTGACAGGAGGCTCAACATGAGTCAGCAGCCAACTGAGCCCTGGCAGCCAAGAGGGCAAACTGCACCCTGGGGTGCATCAAACACAGTATCACCAGCTGGTCAAAAGAGGTGATTATCCCACTGTATTTAGCAATGGTGCGGCCTCATCTTGAGTACTGTGTGCAGTTCTGGGCCCCACAATTTAAGATGGATGTGAAGGTCCTGGAATGTGTCCAGAGGAGGGCAACAAAGCTGGTGAAAGAGCTGGAAGGATTGTCCTATGAGGAGCAGCTAAGGACTTTGGGTTTATCTAGTTTGGAGAAAAAGAGGTTGGGGGGTGACCTCGTTGCTCTCTACAGCTTCCTGAGGAGGGGAATTGGAGAGGGAGGTGCCAATCTCCTGTCCTGGGTATCCAGTGATAAGATGCGTGGGAACAGTTCAAAGCTGCACCAGGGAAGGTTTAGGCTGGACAATAGGAAGCATTTCTTTACTGAGAGGGTGGTCAAACACTGGAACAGGCTTCCTAGAGAGATCGTCAATGCCCCATCCCTGTCGGTGTTTAAGAGGCATTTGGACAATGCCCTTAATAATATGCGTTAATCTTTGGTCACACTGAAGTGGTCAGGCAGCTGGATTAGATGATCATTGTAAGTCCTTTCCAACTGAACTATTCTATTCTATTCTATGCTATGCTATGCTATGCTAGTCTAACTTTACATAGCATAGGGGGCAGGAGCTGCTCCCTTAAAGATCTCATAGAGATGCTGTGGGTTCTTACAACAGTAAGCATCAACACTACTGCTTTGTGCAGTGTCTACTCTTTTCCATCCATATGAGGATGCTCTGGGCAATATTTCACCTATAGGGGTATAATGACTGTCCTTCTCTACCAGCTGATCAGAGAAACAGAATTACTGGGATGTTTACAAAACTTAGGATAAGGTAATTCAGTGCAAGAATGGAATCTTTCAAAACCATGAAACTAAGGCAGTGAGTGCTTGTGGATGGAGAAACAGGTAGGGGATAGGAAACAAAGCTATTAAGGTGCCTCTTAGAGTGGGAAAAAGTTTCCAGCTTTTACTGTAGAGATCAGGCAAAAGAAACGTTTCAGTCAGTTAAACTTTCAAAGTACCAAAAATTTTCTAGTTTGATTTTAAATCACAGTGATGCTGACAAGCACAACACAAAGTCTACTAGTATAAATATAAGAACTTCTAAAAATAAGGTATAGAGTAATGAAGGTATCTGTTCATTGTGGACTAGGAGACAAGAAGAGCACTTAAGATTGCTGGAAGTCCTGAAAAAGGGAGAGAAATAATGAACCCTTCAGGATACAGTTCCCTCTTACCCGCTGGTAGCTCTGGATCAGGAGACTCTTGCTGGGGTTTGGAATCTTTTCCTCCCACATTTGCTTCTTCCTGCAACGACAACACAGGGTTTTCAAGATTTGCTTGTCAACATGGCTGCAACCAGAAAAGACTGCACCCCATACACTGCATTGCGAGGCACAGCGAGGCACCACCAAGGCCCTGGCAGGCCACCACCCAACTCTCACCCTTGCACAGACATGCACAAGGCTGCCCATTGCGCACCAAGGCTCATCTCCACATTGACCTCTCTCTCATGGGGGACAAGAAGTGCCTCAGCTGTTACGCCACCCACATGGCCAACATGCTGCTAAATCTCCTGGTCACAACACAAACCTACCTGAGGAAATACTTATAGCTCCAATAAGCAACTGTTAGCAAGGTGATGATGAGAGCTGCAAGTATCACTGGGAGAACCACTGGGGGCAGAACTGAAAGAGAGACAAGAGAAAAAGGTATCCACCTGCAGAGTGGCTGCTTCCCGTAACAGGTTTTTCACTTGGATCACTCTTCATGCAAGCACTTCAGGGA
>VFFE01005063.1:128904-187265 GCA_008921705.1 Burhinus oedicnemus
GGGAAGGGAAGGGAAGGGAAGGGAAGGGAAGGGAAGGGAAGGGAGAAAGAAAGAGAGAAAGAGAAAGAGAGAGAGAGAGAAAGAAAGAAAGAAAGAAAGAAAGAAAGAAAGAAAGAAAGAAAGAAAGAAAGAAAGAAAGAAAGAAAGAAAGAAAAGAAAAAGAGAGAGAAAGAAAAGTAGCTCTCATTGCATCAGAAAAGGAAAGACATTAAACTCAGAAACACAGGCAATAGCTATGGCAGATGGTCTTGTTATCTCTCAGCAATTCCACAAGAAGAAAATCGGGTCATCTGGATATTGCTGTTGGTGGCCCCCCACATGCACCTGTCTTGTGTCTGTCCACTTGTCTGTACTCCTGTACACTACCATCTGCAGCCCTTCGTTTTTCTGTGTTTTCACTATCAGGGTCTATTCCTCCTTCCTATTCACTCATTAACCAGTCAGCTTGTTCATCTCATCCATTTGTCCAGTATTTCACCTGTCCGTGCCACCAACCTACAACTCATTTGTCTGCACATGCATTTGCTACACACTGGTTTTGATCAAGATGTCTGTTCTCCTACAGCACAGAAGATGGTAGCAGAAGGAAGCAGAAAAGCAAGCAGAAAATGAGGAAGAGCATTAGCTGAAAGAAGGACACAGATACAAAAAGAAAGGCAATAATGGAAGGCTAAAAGAGAATATAAATTTGAAACTCACCTCGAATGGCTTGGACAATGAAGACCAAATCCAGATTCAGGAGAAGGATGAAAATCTCCTTCATGATCATACTGTCCCTTGTGCACAAGTTTGATCCTAATTCAGAAGATACTTGTTTTCATTTCCCACTGGCTTTGCTTGCTGTGGAGCTTCTTGTTTTCATTTCACATAAAGAGAAGTAAAACTGAATTAGGGAACTTCTTTAGGCTTTGTGTTGGAGTGACATTCAGAAAGAACTTCTACTGGGTATTTATTGGAAGACAAATTCTATGTCTTCTTATTGTGTGAGCTTGCAATATGAGCAAAGAATGAAGAGGTAAATGCACATTTCCAAGGAAGTGCAGGAATTCTTTCAGCTGAGTAGCAGCAAGAAAGAATCGTAATCTGTGAAGAGAACTCAGCCTTCAAATTCATTCATCCTTCTGCTCTTTGTGCTCAAAGCCTTCCTAATGAACTGCAATGGTGTTCTGTTTTTTACCTTTCCTTTAAAATATGATCCCCAACCACATAGCTCCTGGGAGCTATAGGGTTGAATTGCTGCATTCATTCAGTTTCCAATTTCTCTTCAACATGCTACTTTTCCAGCTGCTCCCCAAACAAGTTGCAAATTGTAGAAACAATAACAAAGACACTATTTATCTTTTTTTTATTTTTTGGTGATTGTTGAGATTGAGAATAGCTTGAGCAGTTCAAAGACCATGGACCACATTGTTCAACACTGGAATTCAAGTCCTGTTGGCCATCTCTCATTGCTCTCTCAAAAGTATAATAAACGCGCCTACTCAAGTATGTTACAGAGCTGAGACTCTTTTCTGCGTTAGGGGAGCATGGAAAAACTCCTTTTAAATTCCTATTGCCTTTCAAATTCCTGAATGCCACTTCCTTACACCAGAAAGAGCTGGCTGAGCCCTTGAATAATCATTACAGCTAAGGAATCCCTTAATGGCCCAAAAGCCTTTGTATGAGAGCAGATTCTCTGCCATTTTGTTTTCCCCAGAAAGGAAGCAGATCCCTTACCTGGATCCAGAGCTGTCTGTGAGGCAGTTGATTCAACCTGACGAGTGAATCTCCCTGTTCAGTCTCCCCCCAACAGCATCAGAATCCTCTGATGCAGAAACCAGCAAAACCACACTTCCCTAGAACGGGAGACAGAAGTTATAAGCCCACCACAGGATTTTCTTGCTGAGTAAGTCTTCAAAATAACTGCTATATCTTCTATGCACCTCAAATGCCACTTTCAAAGAAGCAGACCATGCCTTTTCAAGGAAAGTCTGTGTAAGTGCCTGTAAAATATGAAGCCTGTACTTCCTATTTTAGCCCTCAAAGCACGCACTTACAAGGGACTGTTTAACTGGAAAGGGAGGGGAAGGAAGTTTGTCATTGCCAATCTGCTTGTTAACAATTAGCAGATCACGGGACTAATGTCTTTTCAGCAAAAAAAAGAGGATTTACTGCAGCAGAAGTGAGAAAGGCTAAGAAAGAATTCTTTGTTTTTTACTCCGGTGCTGTTTCTTGCTTTACTCTAGGCTCAACAATCTTCAAGGCAGGGCTCATTCTCTACTTCATGTTTATTTGTACATATATATAAGGGGGGCTGGGGGGAGGGGGAGAGAACTGCCTTTATCTCTGTAACCCTTTAATTTGAGTAATATTTTACAAAGTAAGTTTTCCCTATTTCAACAACAACTAATAATAAATTCCAAGTGTTATAGTACCTAGAGGAAAGAAAAGAAAACTTGGGAGAAGAGTCAATCTGAAGTTATCCTGCATTCAAGGCAGCCACATTGTTTCAAATCCAGCTTTAAAGCTTAGCCCAGTAGACTTCAATAATAAGATCTATAGGAAAGGTAGGTAGCCATAAGGGAAAGACACAGTCAGGTTTGTGCTCTCAGGGGTAAACTACTGGGGTGGTGAAGAGGGGGGAGGGGATGAAGATGAGACCCCAGATACAGAATACAGAGTGCACCCTCAGCAAGTTTGCCAACGACACCAAGCTCTGTGGAGCGGTTGACATGCTGGAGGGAAGTGATGCCATCCAGAGGGACCTGGACAGGCTTGAGAGGTGGGGCTGTGCCAGCCTCATGAAGTTCAATAAGGTCATGTGCAAGGTCCTGCACATGGGTCAGGGCAATCCCATCCACAAATACAGGCTGGGCAGAGAATGGATTGAGAGCAGCCCTGAGGAGAGGGACTGGGGGATGTTGGTGGATGAGAAGCTCAACATGAGCCAGCAATGTGCGCTCGCAGCCCAGAAGGCCAACCATATCCTGGGCTACATCAAAAGAAGCATGGCCACCAGGTCGAGGGAGGTAATTCTGCCTCTCTACTCTGCTCTTGTGAGACCCCACTTGGAATGCTGCATCCAGCTCTGGAGCCCCCAGCATAAGAAGGACATGGACCTGTTGGAGTGGGTCCAGAGGAGGGCCACGAAGATGATCAGAAGCTTAGAGCATCTCTGCTATGAGGACAGGCTGAGAGAGTTGGGGTTGTTCAGCCTGGAGAAGAGAAGGCTGCAGGGAGACCTTATAGGAGCCTTCCAGTATCTGAAAGGGGCCTACAAGAAAGCTGGAGAGGGACTTTCTACAAGGGCATGTAGTGATAGAACAAGGGTTAATGGCTTCGAACTGGAAGAGGGTAGATTTAGATTACATCTCAGGAAGAAATTTTTCGCTCTGAGGGTGGTGAGACACTGGAACAGGTTTCCCAGGGAAGTTGTGGATGCCCGATCCCTGGAAGTGTTCAAGGCCAGGTTGGATGAGGCTTTGAGCAACCAGGTCCAGTGGGATGTGTCCTTGCCCGTGGCAAGGGGGTTGGAACTAGATGATCTTTAAGGTCCCTTCCAACCTAAACCATTCTATGATTCTATGAATACAATTGCCAGAGTCTCTCTGTGCTGCTGCTACACCTTCTCTAAATCCCTGTAGTACTGACCAAAACCATAATTAGCACAGTTAGGCTTTCACAAGAACTACATCAAAATACAGGGGAAAAAATATATACTGTGAGTAAGGGAAACATGCAGAGCCAGAAGGAGAATACAAGAGTATCTGAGGAAATTGTGTGTCATTGGGACTACCAGGAAGTCTGCATATAAAACCTGCAGGCAAGGCGGGGAATATGCAACTTTGCTGGACGGGCAGAATTTACTTTGCATTACAGTATAAAGGCAGAAAGGAATTCTCCTGATCTGCTTTTCAGAGGCCAGTAAGTTTATGTATGTTCTTCCTCCATCCTTAGAAAAGAGGTTTCTTGTTTCCCAGCAGACATTTTCCCTCCTGTTCCTTCCTCAGTCAGACAGCTCCTCCATCTTCAGACAGCCTTGCTGAGTTGCTGGTTACATCCCAGGACCTAGCTGTCAGTGAAAATCTTCAGATGTGATTTGCTCTGTTGAACAGGTAACAAGTAATCCTGCACACCAGAAGCTTTGCAGGCAATGCATGCCAATTAGATTTCAAACTTACAATGCATTCTCTTATGTATCAGGAGGTGTAAGATTATATACAATATACAACATTATCGTTGTATATTGCTTCATCTACTTCCTAAACTGTGTTGCTACAATGCCTTTGAAGTGGGACATTACACTTTGTAACATTTTAGTAAAATAATCACAGAATGGTAGGGGTTGGAAGGGAGCTTCGGAGATCATCTAGCCTTGCTGAAGTTGAGATAGACAACGGTCACTGCTCTCCCCTCATCCACCCAGCCAGTCATGCCATCACAGAAGGCCATCACATTGGTCAAGCATGATTTCCCCTTGGTGAATCCATGTTGACCACTCCTGATAACCTTCTCTTCCTCTACATGCTTAGAGATTAGCTGTTCCATCATCTTTCCAGGGCTGGAGGTGAGGCTGACTGGCCTGTGGTTTCCCACATCCTCCTTCTTGCCCTTTTTGAAGACTGGTGTGACATTAGCTTTCCCCCAGTCCTCAGGCACCTTTCCAGTTCTCCATGACCTTTCAAAGATGATGGAGTGTGGCTTCACAATAACATCTGCTAGCTCTCTCAGCATTCGTGAGTGCATCCCATCAGGGCCCATGGATTTGTGGGTGTCAAGTTTGCCTAAATGATCTCTAACCCGATCCTCCTTGATCAAGGGAGAGTCCTCCTTTCTCCAGGCTCTGTCTCTTACCTCCAGGGTCTGGGATTCCTGAGGGTTGGCCTTAGCGGTCAAGACTGAAGCAAAGAAGTTATTCAGTAACTCCACCTTCTCTGCATCCTCCATCACCAGGACACCTACATCATTCAGCAGCGGGCCCACATTTTCCCTAGTCTTCCTTTTACTAGTGATGTACTTGAAGAAGCCCTTCTTATTGTCCTTGACATTCTTTGCCAGGTTTAATTCCAAGCGGGCCTTGGCCTTCCTCATTGCATCCCTGCATACTCTGACAATGTTCCTATACTCCTCCCAAGTGGCCGGTCCCTTGTTCCACATTCTGTAAACTTTCTTCTTCTATCTGAGTTTTTCCAGAAGTTCCTTGCTCATCCATGCAGGTTTCCTGCCTCCTTTGCCTGATTTCTTACTCCTAGGGACGCATTGATCTTCAGCTTGGAGGAAGTGGTGTTGAATATTAACCAGCCCTCTTGCACCCCGCTTCCTTCTAGAGTCTTAGCCCATGGGATTCCTCCAAGTAGGTCTTTGAAGAGGCCAAAGTTAGCTCTCCTGAAGTCCAGGGTTGTAATTCTACTTTTTACCCTGCTTCTTCTATGCAGGATCCTGAACTCCACCATCTCATGGTCACTGCAGCCAGGGCTACCCCCAACCTTCACATCCCCAACTAGTCCTTCTTTTTTTGTCAGCACAAGGTCCAGCAGCGCACCTCTCCTTGTTGGTTCCTCCACCACCTGTGTCAAAAAAGTTATCATTGATGCTCCGCAGAAACCTCCTGGACTGTGTGTGCCTGGCTGTGTTGCCTTTCCAGCAAATATCAGGGTGGTTGAAGTCCCCCATGAGAACCAGGGCCAGTGATCATGAGGCTATTTCCAGCTGTCTGTAGGAGGCCTCATTGACTTCTTCTTCTTGATCCGGTGGTTTGTAGTAAACACCCACAACAGTGTCTCCCATATTAGTCTGCCCCTTAATTCTTACCCATAAGCTATCAACACATTCTTCATCCACCCCTAGGCAAAGCCTGATACATTCCAGTTGCTCTCTCACGTAGAGGGCAACTCCACCATCTCACCCCGCTGGCCTGTCTTTCCTAAAAAGTACGTAGCCACCCATGACAGCATTCCAGTCATGCAAGCTATCCCACCATGTCTCTGTAATTGCAATGAGATCATGGCCCTGTGACCACACACAGATCTCTAGTTCTTCCTGTTTATTCCCCATGCTGCGTGCGTTGGTGTACAGGCATTTCAGTGAGGTAATCGAGCACACAGGTTTCCCTGGAGTGGAGCAGGAGGATCCACAACAGCTATACATGCCCTTGAGGTGATTGGCCTTCTGGATCTCATCTTGGGAGTCAGCTAAGGAATATTTGTCACTGCTCTGGTTGGCCTGACTTATTCCCCTGTTGGATAAGATGGTGTGAGCATTGGACCACACCCCCCGAGGCCTTCAGTTTAAAGCCCACCTCACCAAGTTGGCCAGCCAGCTGCCAAAGATTCCTTTGCCACTTCTAGACAGGTGGATCCCATCCCTCTCTAACAGGCCATATTCATCAAAGAATGTCCCATTGTCATAAAAGCCAGAACCCTCACGATGGCACCAGCCATGTAGCCAGGAGTTGATATACATTATCCACCCATTTCCGGCTGCTCTCTTTCCTCCCTGGTAAAAGGGAGGAAAAGATAGCTTGGACACCAATTTTTTTCACTTGAACCCTCAGGGCTTTATAGTCTTCCTTAATTCTGCCCAGGTTCTGGCTTGCGGTGTCATTCGTGCCCACATGAAAGAGTGACAGTGGGTAGTAGTCTGTGCTCTTGACAAGTTGTGGCACCCTCTCGGCAACATCTCAAACCTTAGCTCCCGGAAGGCAGCATACCTCACATGACTCCCTGTCAGGATGGCAGATGGGCACCTCAGTGCCCTTTAACAGAGTCACCCACTACTAGCAGTCGTCGTTTTTTGCGATATCTACTGTGTGCTGCTGGTATAGGTCCTCCTGGCAGACCTTGCTCCTGGGTGTCTATAGCTGTTAAAGCTTCATACCTGGTTTTTGTGTGATGTCAGAGGGTAGGGGCTGAAGCGGAGTCCTGCTTTTGTGGGTCACCAGGGTCCAAGGTGCCCCATTCTCAGTGGTATCTGCTACAGGAACGTGGTTATGAATCCACCTACCTCCATCTCAGCTCCTCTGATACTACGCAACCTTTTAACTGTTTCTTGCAACTCGGCCACCTGGCACACCAGATCTTTGACCTGTGCACACCGTGTGCAAGTACTTACCTTTCTGCCAGGAGAAGGAGAAGGGTCTGGGCACTCACTGCAACCTACCACCTGTACTGAAGTCTCCCTCCTTATCAGTTCTGTCGGGGTGGATGCATCAGACATCTGAGGGGCTTTCTGGGTAGGAGCACTGGTAATAATGTCAAATAAAACCTTCCATTATTGGAAAAAAGGAAGACATAATCTGTGTCTCTTCTAATATATGTTATCTACCTCTGAAATTTAATATGCATGGATTCTTCAGACGGAAGCTTTGTACCTGGAAAGTAGATATGGCCTGTAGCACATCTTATAACTCTTTGGAGAGTGCATTTTCTTATACAAGTCTGTACAGGATTGGGATACTGCTAGAACTATGCACTGAATAAAGTGTCAAGTAAGAAATGATTTATGGATCCCAGTCTAGCAAACAGTATGCTTACCTTTAAATAAAAACTCTTTCCTTTATTTCCAATACACTTATATGCATAAATGCAGGGCTATAGATAATAGAGTATTAAAGCTTACATATATAAATAAGTTTATGTATATACATGAGGAAGAAAAAAAAACATGGTTAAAGGATAAGTCACTTTAAATACTTTTGTTGTTATTGAAGATCTTGTCACCTGATAGCATTATAGGTAACGTCTAAGAAAAAGGGAAAACATTATTTTGCCAGTTTGGGGAGGGGCAGGTTAGTTATTCATGCATCATTAGTTAACTGTTTCTTAGTACCTTCAGATACTTGTTAATCTTCCCTTTTGCCTGTACAAATCTTAGCAGCAGATCAAGGACAAAGATTTTTTAAAATGAGGAATTGTAGCTTAATGCCACAGAAACTAACAGTCGAGGACAAAGCATGATGTTTGAAAACTCTTTTAATTTTTTTTTTTATTGATTATATTTATGCTTGGTGGTATCTTTTTAACACCATGACTGCATGGTGTTTTTAAAATACAGTATTTTAGGTATCAAACAATTTATATAAAATATACTTAACTTGTAATTCTTAGAAGCAGCAGTAAATTTGTTCAAGAAGAAAATATTTTATTTGCATGAACATTAAAGAAATTATCGCAAGGTATATTTTTTTTCAATAATGAACTACTCCTTAAGGAAATCTGAATAGGTAACATTCAAACTCTTCTTCAAAATTATCCAACTTTCAAGCAAAAAAAAAAAGGAGCACAATTATTTCATTCCCCCCAAAAAACCTTTTGAATAGAAACTGATAAACTCATATATAACTTTATTTGTTGAAGAAGCTAATTTCTTGTTGGTTCTACTTTGCAATGAGGTGTCAGAAAGCAGAAGACAGACAGAGAAGAAATTGCTATTTGAATAGGCATCACACAAATTTTCCCAGAATATGGAAATAAGTAGTCTGTACAATTACAAAAAAGGCTATGAGGAACACCACAGGTGTACTAGGCTTGATTCACAGAATTCAAAATACTGGTCAGTGGAAAGAAGAAAGCAAAGGTGGGCTGCAATTTCTTCACTGAAATATGAAGAAGTTTTCTTGATGCTCCCAGAACAAGCTCTGAATGCCCAGTCAGACTCACATGTGATAGAAATAATTACGCATTCATAAGCACTGGCACACAAACCTTCATATCAGCAAGTGAAGAGAAAATTATGGCAGTCTAGGAAAAAAGCTTATGAAGACATTCTGGACAAATAATTAGCTCTGGGAGTGAGAATAGAGATTAGAGCAGGTCTTGGGGCTCAGGACACTAAACCTCTATTGCAGGCTAACACTGACTTGCTTTGTGAATATGGCCAGTGATTTTGTTTCTCTGTTCCTCACTTCCTGTGGTCTCTATGTAGATGTCTATTACAGAAGAGTGCTAAAAAAGCTAACTAAGTACAGATGTAACATTGAAAGGTAATATATTACTAAAAATTACTCTTTTCAAGCCTACTTTGAAGGCTTGTTAAAGGAAACTCTGCAGAGCGTGATTACAGAAGAACTGTATAGCTACCTACTGGAACATCTCTGTATAGCACTTATGTTGCTCTTACTGTTTGAGTAGCACCTACTCCTGGACTAGTGTTGTAAACACCCAAGTCATCTTTGTGAGTGATGTGCAACTTCCAAGGGAAGAAATGCTTCTCAGAGGGCCGCCTTCTGCTCTGAGACACCATGAGTTCAACATCTTGATCGGACAGTAGTCGGATCAAATCACCATCAAGGTCCCGGTAATTTAAAACAATGTCATCTTGGTCAAACTCCCGCCTGGTAGAAAAGAAATGGATTGATTCCCAGAAATCAAGGAATGCCTGGGAGGTGCTGCATAATTAACAACAAACCAGCAATCTAATTCATTCTGCTAAAAGCCACATAAAGCCTTGGGTGTCTTGGCATTCTTGATACAGCTAGTATTAGAAATCATACAGCCAGATTCATACTGTATTGTGTTTAAGCTAAGAAATCTGTCAGAACCAAGAACCATTTCCAGTAACACCACATGCATGGCACAATTAATCTGTGAGTTTGATAAAATTCCCATACATAACAGTTGACAGTAGTTACTACCCACTTTTGCCTACTTATGGCTGCTTTTTTTGAGGGGAGGGCAGGTTAAGGAATGGAAGAACATTAGACTAGGTGTCCTGTTATTAACATTTGATGTTCTAATGTTTTGATGTTCAACATTAGATTAATCTAGTTTAACACTAGTTTAACAGGTGTTAGAAGGTGTTGTCCTGCATCCTGAAGAAGCATATTAGACAAAAGATCCTTGCATGGGGGTATGGCTCTGATCTTAGAACAAGAAATGGGAACTTCTACCCAGCATAACTGAGTTAGAAGTGTATGGCATTCCATACTTACTGACAATCCCAAGGCAGGGTAGTGTCTGCACAGATGGCCCTAGGCCAAGACAAAGTACAACTTCTTCAGGACACTTGAAAAGTATTTCACACTCAAAACATGGTGATGATCAAGTAGAATATGGAAAATCTAGGACTGGAAGGAACTTGACAAATGTTTAAATGACATTAAACATACAACTAGCTGCCTGCATTGTACCTCATCAATTCCATGAGATCTTTGAATGATGGAATGCTGCTCAGATCCTCTTCCACTGAGATATCCCTGTAACAGGAACAAATCTAATCATTACATATCATGAAAAGAGAATTGTCAACATCTCTTCATCAGTAAACTGGAAGACTATTTTCCTATTACCTGATAGTGCTCACAGTCTCATCATGGTAATAACAGCGAACTTTATTAACTGTGTCTTCCTGCTGTGGTAAATCTTTTATGATCTTCACAAAAGCACATGGGAAAATCCCAGTGGCATCATCAGCTGTTCCCTGGAATGACAGGAAGTGTTAGAATGAAGAAAAACATGCCATTTTGGCTACATACAGTAAATTCTGGAATTCAATTAATTTCCATGGAAACAACAGTAAGATTTTTTATACTATAATCAAGAAAACAAAGGCTATGGAAGTGACCTGATGGCATCCCTACAAAAAGATTATACAATCATGTCGTCAAATACAAGGCGGGGGAGTGAAACAGTGTGTAAAAAATGAAAGTCAGATGGTTACCAAAGAAGGCTGTGGTGTTTGAGCAAGCAGAGATACCCTATCAGCAAACACACAGTATGTTCTCCTCATCCTTTTTCAGAACACTGCTGCATTGCCCAAGTTCTCACTAATCAGGCTGACATGTGTTGTGGTATGAAGCATGAAGTATATAGCAACTCACCCTGAGGCAAGAAACCAATTAATTGCTGAAATGGAGTTTCCATCTCCTTTCTGTGGCCTTTTTGTGTTCTAATCACTTCCAAAGAATTTAAAAACATTCCAGCAGAAGCAAATGCAAATGAAAACCGAAGCCTAGAGGGCAGAAAATTTGTAAGCTAAAACCCATCAAGGAGGGAAAAAATTTCAAATTTGGAGTCAAGGATTTGTTCTTGACAGTAAGACCTGATTATGATACGGTTTCTCATTGAAAGGAGGAGACAGGTCCCAAGCACTAGGAGAGCCCTTTCTACTCATATATTAAGGTATGCTAATAATTCTGTACCGCTACTGCAGTCTTACCTCCAACCAGTCTTTGTTTACTCTGCTAAGTAGATAGATCAAGTCTCCCTTCTTGAAGCTGAGTTCCAGTTTATTGGTTCCAGAAAAATCAAACAGTGCCTATGGAAAGTAATAACACTGAAATTATTAATTCACAGAATTACAAAAGTGAATCTTTCTTTCTGCTCTGTTCTGGGGGTGAGAGCATAAAGCAGCACAACAGTATGTACTTTGTCACCACAGATGTATTTCTGGGGAAAGGTCATATATATGACCGTAGTCTGCAGTTCTCACGATTTCTTCTCCTACTCAGCACACACAAAAATGCTTTGAATAAGCTGCTAAAGCACTAGGATAAACATGGCTCTGGCAGCAGTACATGCTAGGATTGTTAAACTTCAGGACACTGAGCACCAGAGAAATAAATACAAAGAAGCTGAAAACACTTAGAAGCAAGTAAGTCAGCAGAGCTGAAGACAATTGACAACTTGAAAACTTGAAATCCTGAGAACTGAAAAAATATACATTGTTTCTGATTGCAGTTTTACAGCTTTCTGATTGGCTGCAAAGTATCACAAAGAGCCTTAAAAAAATTGCAGAAGTGTCGTGTCCTAACTTAAGGGTAACTAACTGTTGTTTTTACATCGAATTTTCAGGCGTGTATGCTGAACTGAGAGATTTGGGGAAATCTGGGAAACTGACATGTAGTTAAAATGGAACTTAGATGCCCACTTCAGGGAAAAAAAAAATAAAAAGGAGGTAAGCACATGCTACTACCCTAACAAGCTGTTCTTGAATAATTGAAGCGGCCAAGTTATCAAAAATGCACATCTCCCATTGTCATTAGAGAACATGGTAGCCATTTAAATACTCTTAGAGGAGCAAAAATGAAAAAGTGTTCTTTATTCTGTGTTGAGATGGTTCTTTTGGTCTTGTTAATGCCAAGAGTTCTCCTAATAAAAAAGAGACAATGGCTACTGTTGTGCTAGTAGTTCACATGTCTACTGAATAGCTCTTTCAAAAGCCTTTTTTCAACTATTGAAAAGTTTTGGTAGGTATATTCGATATTAATAAATTAATAGATAAACCCCAGGAGATATGACTGATCCAAGACTCTGCCATACTCAGTGTAAAAACCAAAAAAAAAACCCCAAACCTCAAAGCACTTGCATGGGTTTTTTTGATCTTACATGGCAAAGTCACATGTTCCAGGAAGCAAGACCATGCTCTGACAAGTACTGGTTACAAAGCAGTTCCATGTGCTTAATACCAAGACAAGGGTATAGGCACTTTTCAGTAAAACCCTTATGTTACAGAAAATACTAAGATGCCTCATCTGCTTCTTTTAACTTTCTGCTGAAGTCAATAAGACTGAAGCTTGTGCTTGTTTTAAATTTAATTTATGTGTATCACTATGTAAATGTGGACCATTTGGCAGTAAGCTGTACATGTCTTTCAATTTTGAACCTCCTGTCATTCTGACTTCACAATGGACCTTCTCATTACTCAAGTAAGGAGGAACAGAACACTTCTTTCCAGCCTTTGTTTCATTCCCTGTTGTTAAAATCAATTGCTTTCCTGTGTTGATTTCACTTTCCCCAAGCTTTAATTGGAAAAGGCAACTTGATCGATGAGATACCAAAATACAACAGAGTTTGATCTCCTATTCTATGACAGATTGTGCAGAGTACTCACCTCAGCCCGTGGAGCTGCCATGCGGTCAAAAATAGGCACTTGAGGTGAAATGCTTTTACTACAAAGAAAGGAGACAACAGGGAGGTAAATATGTCTTTCAAGTCATCGAAAATACTACATGATCAGTAGTACAGTGTCTGCATTTTCATTATTTAAGAGGCAGGCAAGCCATAGATCACTGGAGAAACTGCATGAAAATCTGTGTGTAGCACTGAAGTAAATAGATATGGATACAACAACATTGCCTCAGTTGTCTCAGTTTCAGTGCAGATCAGCAGCAATCTGATGATGTCGGCTGCTGAGAACAGATGGAATTTTCAATATAGTCAGTATCCTGGACCTCTCTTCCACAGCACTGCTCAGCCCCCCTACTCTGCCTTCTGGGCATCCCTGTTTCTAGCATATAAGGCGTTCAGTTCAAACTCTGCCATCATACACACATCCAGGAATGCATACACGCATGCAGTCTTTGCACCATTTGAGGTAAGTGAAAAGGAAGTGGGTCCATCTTTACTATGTTGAAAGGAGAATTAATTTGTCTGAAGGGTAATGAAGTGTGACGTCTACTTAGCAGTTCTCCAAAGGGGTGTAAACGCTGCTATGTAGGACAGGCCCCTGTTTAGACAAATGACAGGAACAAATTAAGTATTCAGTTTCATTTTATGTCTGAATTCAGTGCCAAAACTCACATTGACTTCAGTGGTGCGAGCCTACGCCCTTAAGCTTGGCCTGTATATTCTGTACATTATAATAGATATTACCGTTAAAGAATTATCAACAGATAGAGCTGAGCAGCATTTTTTTAAAAGCAAGCTATACTCCTATTTTGGAATTTTCCTTTAATGCAAGTACCACGTCCACTTTAAAAATGTGAGATTACTGAAAACAAGAAATACCCTGTGTTCACTCTACCACAAAGATCCTCATATTAGGACTTCCTGGATTCATTTAGGAAACACAGTGGTGATCCTCATCTCTGTCTCCCCCCAAAACTGGACAGCATCTCTTACATCAAGCAATGCTGAAAAACACGTCAATCACTTACACTCGGCGTGTCCGTGGGCGAAGCCGTCTGAGTCTGTGAGGCACCTGTTCACCATCAAAGGTTGAGTGGTAGAAGAACAGCCGGACCTCTTCATCCATCAACACCCAAACGGGTAGGCAGAGTAGGTTCTGTGCCAAGAGTAAGTAGGAAGCAGAGTGTAACAGTGGGAGAGACCAATTCTCCATTTATTTACATGTAACAAATATGCCTCTCTGACCTACAGGATCATGAAGGATATTCATTACTGCCAGAAATCTCCCTCCTCTCCCTTCTCACTCAGCAGGACACGGCTGAACAGCTGACAGTTTCTCCTGTTCACTCCTGGAGTTGGCCAAATGTATTGCTTCACTCTTTTTGTGCCTGATTTACTGCAGAAGGAGTAAATTGCTCTTTGTGTTTCCCTTCAGAACATGGAAAGAAGGCAATCTTAAATACTGGAAGTCTTGGCCAGTGCTTCAGACTTTTACTGATTTAAAGTCGGTTCTTCAGTTATCCTGCACACAATTTCTCTCCTCGATGTTACTGGCTGTGTCTTCACTGCAGACCAGGTACACCCAGAAGCCCACCTCACTCTCCTAGTCCTTTAGGTGCACATACCAACTCCATATTCACGCAACACCAGGACTTTCACCATTTTGTCATATATCTTGGCATTTTTTTTTTGTAAGGATATCTGTATATATATGAAGGCAGGGAGTGAGCCTTTGTGAACTGTGCACTCCAGCAGATCCTGCGGTCTGAACAATCTGGGGGATAGAACTGTGGGTTGTCCCACAGTGTGGACACTGTGTCTTCAGGAAAAACAATACAAAGAGAAGGTGATACCTAGGACTACAACAGTACTGTCTCTCTTAGCTGATTTCAAGGTGTAAGTATCTGTAGTGCTCAGTGCAATCTCTATCTTAAAATTAAGTTTTACCTTCATGTAGACATTTAGAATAGGAATCCTGCTCTCAGCAATTTCCTTTTTGGCCCCAACGTAAACTTTTCCTGGAAAATAATAGACCTATGATGGTTATTGAAGAAAAAAAAAATGGAGCCTGTCAGAGAAATGAAGCAATCAGGAGAAAGTAGGATCTCCAAGAAAATACATATTTTCTAAAGGATCTTAGGTTTCTAAATGAACTTTACCACAAGTGGAGGGACTGCCAATGGAACTTGACTTCTCCAGCATCCACGGCTGGGAACTAGTTCTTTATCACATCTACTTCCCTACTATGCATTCCTCTTTAGGACAGCCTGTGGCTGAGAAAGCTGCTAATCATGCGCAGATTTGGTACTGACAGCTTACCTGGCAATACAGGGAGTGTGCAGGTAAAAGGGCTATTTTTGCTCTCTGTCCCATATCTCTCCTCTAGTTTGGTGTGCAGGGCATAGAACTGACGATAGCGTCGGAAAATCAGGTATCTGCCACCACCTTTAACCTTTACTTCAATGACAAACATCTGAAAACAAGAAGGGGGATTCAGGCTGATGTTCATACTTACAAATACTTATGAAATGAAAGTGAGACATACAATAGGAACGTAAGACCAGTGCTCTGGTAGTGGGAATATCGTCTTAGGGGCAGAGTGGAAAGCAAGACTTCAGTTAAGCATCTGCAGCCTCAAGTACTAGAAAATAACAAGTTAGCACCAGACACTGCAGTATATGTGTGGGTCCAGCTTTCACATGTATCGTGTCCCTGTGGCTACTTTCTCTTACATAATCATAAAAGGAAACCTGAAATGACTAGATGCTACTTTATGCTTGCACACCTTCCCCTAGTGACAAACAAAACATATTAGGGAGGTAAATACAAATATTTTACAGTAGGATGCTTTGGACACCTAAATCTATAGGCAGACATCTAAATGAATTGATTTTCAGAGTTGAAGGCATTCATGCTTCTTTTTTACTTTAAAGTACACAATTTCAGAAATTATGGTCTGACCTCCTCCAACCACTGTCTTATTTCTCATCTCTTGCCAAAATTGTTTTGCTCTAAAGGAGCTCATGATTTCCATACACTGATCTCCAAGTCACATTGCAGCCAAATCCTTCAGAAAATGTAAAGACAGAGCAACCAAAAATCACTGTATTCCAGAGTAAAACCTGCATACTGCAGTGAGAAGGTTTTATGTGCAATGTCTCCAGCAAAAGCAGCACAACCTGCAGAAGTCAGACTGAGCTGATCTTATCCAAAACCCCTCTTCAGAAAACCTCATAGTGCTTTTCCCTACTATTCCCTTCCTGTGTGCTCATTCATGACTTATTAATATACTACCATTTGTGTAGATGGAAGCATCCTAACTTGCCAGGACCATGCAATAATGAAGACAAGACCCTGCCCTTCTACCCTCCTGGAATTTCTTTCCCACTGTCTTCACCAAAGCTACAGCACTCTAACAGGAAATAAATCAGAAATTAGATAAGCATTTCACCCAGACAATACATTTTTAAACTAAATCTGTGACAGACTAACCTCCACACCAGAAAAAAGAAGCACTGAGAAGTTCTCCGCACAGAACTATTCATGCCAAAAAGCAACTACACCAGATTAACTGCATTTTGCTTCCCAGAACCAAACCAGTCAGAGATGAGGGCATATAGAGACAAGATAAATCTCCTTTCTTACGTAATAATTAGTAAAGCCTTTCTTCTCTTCAATATCTGCAATGTTAGCTGAAACAGGTATATCATCTGGAAGCTGGTCAAAATCACTGTGAAGCAAGAACAAAAGATATTGGTTACTCATACTGGCATTAGCCTTCAGAGGTCTCAATGCCATACAGAAGAAAGATAGTTAGGCAACGTCACATTATCTAGTGTCAAAACCAAGAAGTTAGAAACTCATGGTGTCATTCTTCTCCTCTGGAGGTCTGATCTTGAGATGCCAACTTTCTATAAGTTCAGCACAAGTCAGTGACCATTGTGAAGATACATCAAGCCTGAACAATATCCCTATCATTCCTAGGCTTGCTAGAGTAGCAGGACTACAAAAGAAACACTTGAGCTGCTAAGTTTTTCCTGAGAAATGTGATTAACTGTGGATGCATTCTTAATCATAAAATCATGGAATCATAGAATCACTTGGGTTGGAAGAGACCGTTAAGATCATCGAGTCCAACCATAAACCTAACACTGCCAAAATCACCACTAAACCATGTCCCTAAGCACCTCGTTTACCCATCTTTTAATACCTCCAGGGATGACAATTCCACCACTTCCCTGGGCAGCCTGCTCCAATGTTTGATAACCCTTTTGGTGAAGAAATTTTTCGTACTATCCAATCTAAACCTCCCCTAGCGCAACTTGAGGCCATTTCCTCTTGTCATAGCGCTTGTTACTTGGGAAAAGAGATCGACTCCCACCTCTTTACAGCCTCCTCTCACGTAGTTGTAGAGAGCGATAAGGTCTCCCCTGAGCCTCCTCTTCTCCAGGCTAAACAACCCCAGTTCCCTCAGCCACCCCTCATAAGACTTGTTCTCTAGGCCCTTCACCAGATTTGTTGCCCTTCTCTGGACACACTCCAGCACCTCGAAGTCTTTCTTGTAGTGAGGGGCCCAAAACTGAGCACAGTATTCAAGGTGGGGCCTCACTAGTGCTGAGTTCAGGGGGACGATCACTTCCCTAGTCTTGCTTGCTACACTATTCCTGATACAGGCCAGGATGCTGTTGGCCTTCTTGGCCACCTGGGCACACTGCTGGCTCATATTCAGCCAGCTGTCAACCAACGCCTGCAGGTCCTTTTCCGCCAGGCAGCTTTCCAGCCACTCTTCCCCAAGCCTGTAGTACTGCATGGGGTTGTTGTGACCCAAGTGCAGGACCTGGCACTTGGCCTTGTTGAACTTCATACCACTGGCCTCAGCCCATCCATCCAGCCTGTCCAGATCCCTCTATAGGGCCATAGCCTACCCTCAAGCAGGTTGACACTTCACCTAACTTGGTGTCATCTGCAAACATACTGAGGGTGCACTCAATCCCCTCACCCAGGTCGTTGATAAAGATATTAAACAGAAACTTCCCCAATACCAAGCCCTGGGGAACACCACTTGTGACCGGCCGCCAACTGGATTTAGCTCCAGTCCCCGCCATTCTTTGGGCCCAGCCTTCCAGCCAGTTTTTGACCCTGCAAAGAGTATACCCATCCAAGCCATAAGCAGCCAGTTTCTCCAGGAGAATGCTGTGGGAAACCATGTTGAAGGCTTTACTAAAGTCCAGGTAGACAACATCCACAGCCTTCCCCTCAACCACCAAGCAGGTCACCTTGTCACAGAAGGAGATCAGGTTAGTCAAGCAGGACCTGCCTTTCATGAACCCATGCTGACTGGGGCTAATCACCTGGTTGTCCTGCATGTGCCATGTAATGGCACTCAGGTTGATCTCCTCCATAATCTTCCCTGGCACTGAGGTCAGACTGACAGGCCTGTAGTTCCCCGGATCCTCCTTCCAGCCCTTCTTGTGGATAGGCGTCACATTTGCTAACCTCCAGTCAACTGGGACCTCCCCAGTTAGCCAGGACTGCTGATAAATGATGGAAAGTGGCTCGGTGAAGCCTTCCTACAGCATCTAGTAGACTTATAATAACTCTTCAGCAGTATCTCTTATTCTAAGGAGATCATTGTATACCATGATTTATGCTGTTATTATTACTCCATTACTGCAGGGAATAGGAAAGAGTTCTGTTGTGCTAGGTGCTGTAGTAACAGACAGCACAGAGCTAATTCCTAAAAACATTACGCTCTATGTGTAAGATGCATACAAAGTACTTTATACATGTAAGGATGAACAGAAGGATAAGCACAAACAGAAAAAAAAGCAAATAAACAAAGACATAGTATTATTCTGTATCATAACTAGTGGTGCCTGCATCAGCTGTCAAAATGTTGTCAAGTTTTCTTGTAAATATCACAGTAAAGTGGACTCTTAAAGAGGCTTTGAAAAAAGAAGGAGTAGCCTAGCAAATATTTACAGGTAGACCTCCCAGTCACAGCAAATAACCTGAAGCAAGCACAAAGATACTTGTTTGAAAATGAAAATGTCAAAAATGTGTGAAGGAACACACGATAGTGGGCAAGGTTAGAATAAACTTTACAGATCCTAGAAACTATTGGATTTGAAGCAAGAGAGAAGGAAGGATCCCTGCAGGGCCACCTAAAGAGCAACCATATGACCATACTCTCATGTTTCTTGTCTATATTGTCCACACAGTAAAACAGCACGGATTGGCAGGTGCTTTTTCCTCTGGGACCTTCTCCTTGGAACGTCTTTGACAAACAGAAGACCAATTCACCTTTGCTTCAATCTTACAACTCAATGTTGTTAAATTGGTATTTATATTAAAACAAGTAAAAAGGATCAAGAATGAGGAGAAAAAGATAATAAATGAGGTAGAGAGAAAGAGAAACTTTAAAAAGGATCATCTAAGAAACGTCAAGCTGATGTGATGTTAAATATTCTGATAATACAAAAAACATGGCAGTTGTCTCAGCTTATTCTGCTAGGAGAATATCCCAAGCAGGGGCTTCCACAATGCACAGCCCATCTGGAAAGCTGAAGTAATGATGCAAAGTCTTGCAATAGCTTGCTGTATGGGGAGAATGACGTGAATCAGCACCACCCACAACACCCTAAATACTACCACTTACTGTGAAGAGGGATGTGGCTATGGAGATCAAGAGATATAATTAGTCATATCACAAACACTCATATCACAAACCCCAGTAAAAGGGAAACTGTTTGCAGCTATAAAGAGGACAATGACCCACTGTTGTCCTAGAGGCTGAATATTTCCCAGGAAAAGAAGAAAGTCCACTCCAATTTAAGAAATGGTCTGCTCCGCACTGAGCAGCCTAATAGTTTGGAAGCTACGATTCAACAAGCTTTTTAGAATCATCAAAGAAGCTTGCATCCAAATTAAATTAACAGATCATAGCAGTTATGTGGAGGCTTGTGGGGAGGCAGGAGGAAGGAGAGACACATTACCTCTTTTCTCGCAGCTGTCGGGGAAGAGACATGGTTTTCAGCTTCTTAAATCCAGAGGGCTAAGCTCTATTCCTCTGCTTCTTGGGCAATTCCTGGTTGAATGGAATGAACACAGTCAAAGCAATTCTCCCTGCGTGAATCAAGACTTCTTTGCAAGGCCTCAGAGATCGTTATTTTAATGTTTCAGTGTCAGACGATTTCTTCTGTACCTCCCCACCCCCATGAGATTGAGGAAGTACTAGAGAAAGAACAGTCATAAAGAAAGTCTGTTTTGTCATGTCTGTTATGTATTGAAACTGCCACAGTTGAGAAAGCAAAAGCCCAACAAAAAGCAGAAACTATGAGCCACATATTCCATTGTCCACTTCTTCACCAAAACATCTGTCTCTGTGGAAAGCCAGTATGAGTGGGCTCAACAAACTCTATTTTGACCCAGTTAAAACTAGGATGAATACTTCTGAGCCTTTCTTGAGGCTCTGTGATTCCAGAGAAACCTCCTCTCCATGGACCAAGAGCCAGGAGGTGGAGCTAAAGAATAAATTTTCAAGTGGGAGCAGAAAGTATGGTCAGGAAATTCAACCTTGTCAAACGTATCAGGGGTATCAGGCACAGGAGACTCAGAAATGAGCTCTGATCAATGCAAGTAACACATGAGTCCTTGAAAGAGTAGAGATCTCTTCAGCTTCATGTGTTCAAAACAATCCCCGTTTGCCACCTACAAAGACAGGGTAATGTCTCACCCAAAGAGAATTCTGACTGTCCTGACTTGTACACAAAGGGCAGTGATATAGCATTTGTATAACATCAGTTGACAATCTTTCAAGAAGAAAATAAAAGGAAGAAAGTGATGAGGAAACCATCATTTCCTAACACTGCAGGTAAATTGCAGCATAGCTAATCTGCCTCAGTCAAAAGCTGTCATCTACAGTATCTTTGACTCCCCATTTCAGCCTTTGACTCTCTTCCATTTTCATGTTCATTATATATTTGGCTCCTTCTCCTCCTTCCGCTGTCAAGCACAACAATTCTCATCTGAATGGAGCAAAAGTCAACCAGCATCCTTCAAAACAAAACTCTATTTACAACTGTAATCATCAGCCTTCAGAGTAAACTGCATTTCACTGCATTTTGATGAAGTAAATTCTTCACTCATCTCTTTCCTGTGGATAACTGAAGGCACCATTACAGAATTTGAGAGGGGTTATAGTGCCTTTTGATCAGAAGAGACCAGGAGAAGATACAAAATTCTGAACTGTATTTTCTGAGTGATCTGCTACTCTGTGCTGCCCACACAGACTTAGCAGAGTAGTTTTAAGTGGTGACGTTGGATATAAGTATTTCCCCAGACCTTCACACTCTGCTGTGTATTCCATTTTCTTGATCAGGCCTGCTAAATGTGCAGTCCTCATGTAACCTGAAGTCAGGCTCATTATTCTCTTCTCTTTGCCTTGAGTGAGAGAGACAATAATCAAGTTTTCTAACGGCAATCCTCTTGCTTTCTCCTGACATTCAGAAGGAAATAGGAACAGATCACCTTGACCAGAACTCTTAATCACAAGATCAATATATATGAACTCATGAAAATTCAGAAGAGCCCTCCCGACACATGCAAAAAAGATTGTGGAAAGCACAGGAACTGCACAAACTTGAAGTGAAGTGAAAGAGAAAGGCTGGAGGAGTGCTTTTAAGGTAACTGTTTATATTTGATGCATATCATAGTTTTTACAAGAAAATCATAAAAAGGATATGCTAATCTTTTCAAATCTCTTGGAAGATAATCTAGATACAATGCAGGTACATCTTTTAAGAGACAGAGGACGTGACACAATGCAAAAATACTTGCTCATTTTTTACCTGGAGACATGGCTTTTCAAGAACAAGTCGACAGACAACCTCACAGACAAATTGTCTATGCAGCTGCTTTGCTGTAAGCTGAGTAAAACAAACTGAGAGCAGCTCCTCAATTCCACTACTATCTACTAGAGATTATAGCCAGTAATAACACTACAGAATAATACTAAACCTGCTAAGAAAGTTTCTGATTCTCCAATACTTTCTTGCCTGAACTAAACCAAAACCAAGACCTTCTTTTCTGACAAAAAGGCATGTTCCTACCTCAGAAGAGTGGATAGCTGATTGGTTAGAAGGCTCACCTAGGCTGTGAGAGACTAAGATTTGAAACACTGCTTTGCCATGATCTTCTGTGCTAAATCAGTGCCTCAGTTTTCTCTCAATTTCTACTATTGTACCCATGTCAGGGGGGTTGGAACTAAATGATCTTTAAAGTCCCTTCCAACTCAAACCATTCTATGATTCTATGAAATCACTAAAGATACATGAACCACTAATAGAAGGTAAATCAAAGGAGCATAGCAAGAATACTCAGCTGAATCAATTCTGATGACAGCACTACATACCAGGTCTATTAGGGCAGCAGCTGCTTTATCATTTTAACTGTGCATGTCTGTATGCTCTAGAATAATGGCTTCTCTCTGATGCATCTGATGTTAGAAAAGTGCTGCATAGTTATGTTCAGTCACCAGCCATAGAATAAATCTGTTAAGCAACAGAATAAAGTGAACAAGAATAATATTCTTAAAAGATGTCTGGTCTCATCACAAATTAATCTGTAAAGGAAATAGCATTTTAACAATCACTGCAAGGAAGCTGAACATCAAATAGAAATACATACAGCAGAGTTGACTTGCAAGATAATTTTATTCAACCTATTGTTTTCAAAGGATATGTGGAATATTTGTTTCTGTAGCATACACATCGTTAACAGTTGAGTGTCTCCTGTGGTTGCTTGAGGCTGGGCTGCAACTGATAACACTGATTTAGGAAAAGTGATTTGGGGCTATATTCCATTTTCCATTCATATTACATACTTGTACAGATTTTGCTTTTATGGTTACCATCAGCTTTATAGAATGCTTTAACACACCTTTACAATATTTATTTTCAAATACCGTCATGTTTAAACTCCTTATCATTATTATAATAGCTCATGAATAATGGATTACAGCTCTGCAAAATTTTTGGTCAAAAGTTACATAAGATAAGCTACTCATGTCTGCCCTGTAATTTTCAGCGCTCTTTTACAGCCAGTGCTACAAAATCCTCAGAAGGCAGTTGGTCCCATGGTAAGTAACAAGACTTTACTTCTTTGGTATATGCTCTCAGCACAGCTGAAAACAAACCCAGCCAAAAAAAACAAAAAAAGTTCTTGAAGTTGTCCTATCTTTCTGAACTTTTTGAAAAAACAAAGAGGAGATAAGTTGAGCTGATTGGTTTTATATTCTTCATTAGATAATGGCTCAATCCATATTGGCTGAGTGCATGGATACTCTCCCTGTCACACACTGTGTTGGGAGGAAAAAACGCACAGAAATCTAGGTAAATAGAACTTTGGAAATTTGCTTTGATTTGAATCTGGACACAGTTTCCATGAGTGCTTGTTTAGGGTGAAAAGTAACTAGTAGGCATTTGCAGAAAAGGACTATGATCATGCTCTGCTGATACAAACACAACTAAACAATCCATCATGAACTAAAGAAATTTAAAGGTCAGCATCTCCCACTGTTCCTGACAGTGGAATTTGATGGTGTCATTTCGAGAATAAATTACTACTCAACATGAAAGGGCTTTACAGAACTAAATAGTAAAGAAACAGCAGCCTTTTTTTAAATGACATTTTTCTTGGAATATCAAACTAAACCCCATAACTGAATCTTGGCTTTTGCACCTCAATGGCTTGAGCAAAACAAGGAATAAGTATTGCAGGAAAAAATAGCCCAGAAAGTGAGGTTTTTCTTTAGTCGTTATCAGCTATTTTGGAATTAGGCAATCAACAGTATCATCCTGGGTTCTGTTAGTTCATGATGCCATAGCCAGATCTTGGCCAGCTTTTCTTATGCAGAGCAATATCACAAGCAGTATTATGATCTTCGTCTCTGTGGAAGACAATTCTTCCTTTACTATAAATGTGCTTCCTTTAAAAATCTTTTTAAAAGATACAGGATTTCTCTCTGATATAGTAGGATGACTTAAGATTGGAAGAGTTAGAGGAAGTCTTACCAGAACAGTAGTAACCTCTCCTTGAGCAATGGGGCTTTTTGTTCTTGCAGAGCTCAGATGGATATTGATGCCCAAGACTAGGCTAAGTGAGAAAAATGGAAGCTCAGAAACAGCAACAGAACATTTCTTCATCCAGGTAGCATATCACTTTCAGAATAAAAGAGGCAAATAGGGATGAAATGGGGCAGAGCTTGCCACTGCTACTGGGTATAACAGATGTTGGCTGGAGGTGGACCTGTATGCTCCGGTCAACTACCAATGTCAAAATCTAGTAACTGGCCGTTCGACACAAAGAAGCAGGATAGCTCCATCCAAGAACTCCTGAGAGAGCTATGACTACAATCATTCCTTCAGAAGCTTAAAACCTAGTTTTGAGTGCATAGCAGCAGTGACCATTTGTGGCAGGAAAAGTCTCAGTGATTTAGCCTCCTAATCATCTTGAGAGTCAAAAATCTGTCAGATTTATTGCTACTCAAGACAAAGAAAATCATGCTTCATCGTTTCACAAGTTCAAAAGATGTATCAAAATTATTAAAAAAAAAATTTTCACTGAACTTTCCCAAATCTCAAAATAGGGTTGGGATTTGCTAAAGTTTGTGCGGTGCTGCAGTCAAACCATCCCACATTGTTCCTAATAGTTTAATTTCCCCATCCATTTGATGAAACCCTGGGACCAAATTCCTTTTACTTAATTTAGAAACTTTAGATAAGTGCCTTTAGTTAAGTGGAAGTTCTCTGAACAGACAGTGAAGAATGACAGGCACCACTGGACAGTAAATCAGACCTCAAGTGGGCCAACTCTCCCTCTGAAGGTTTTATCTGTCTCCTTGGAATACACATGAATTATAAAGTAACTATATTCCCAATTTTGTCACCTCAGGTTCCTAAAGTTAAGGAAATAAATCTGTGCCTTATTGTGGACCTAGTTATTACTGGTATAAAGGTACCTTCCCATTCGGGACTGAGCTATATTTGGATATGCACTTTTACACTGGTATAATTGTCTTTACCCTAGGGGAGTTGTACTACTTAGGCTACACTGATATAGTCAAAGAAGCACAATTTTCTGGTGCAGACATATCCAGTCTCATTTTCTAATGGTTCACAAATTGGGACAATATTCCCTAATAAAACTGGGGGGCAAGGGGGCAAGAGGTTAGGACAGGCAGGCAAGTGGCAAATACAGAGACAGTAAGTATCAAGATCCTGTAATTTTCAAAGTTCTGTTCTGTCAGTATTCCCTACAGCGTATACTTATAGCCTGTCTCACCTGCTGCCTCACCTACTGGTCTTTTATGACTTCAGCTTTTATTCCTTCAAAGATAAGCTTGTGGAATGAGTCCATCAATTACCATACCAATAAGCAAACTTATCCCAAGCCAGGTGCCAGTCTGTCCATTTCAAGTGTGGAGGGCTGGAGTTTGTGTCTTCCACACCTCGAGAGACAGAAGGCTGCCTCATTATGTGAAGCTGGGTCTAAATAAGAGACTTCCCAATTAACTGCATTCAGTTCAGCCACTGGCTTGCTGTGTTATTCTTTATGTCTCAGCTTTGCCATCTGTAAAATGGGGCTGGCAGTAATAGTTTTCTCATGGATGAGAGGAAAAAGGCTCAACAGAAGTCTAATCCTTTGGGAAAGTCAGGTGAAAAGTGAGAAACTACAACCATGATCCTTAGCAACCCAAACCTTAGCACTCAAAATCACCTACAGTGCAAACTGAAAACAATATAAAAATGTAGCTTTTTTAAAATGTGCCAGTAATGCTCTGATGCCAGGCCTTAGAACTGATTCCCAAATCCTCAGAAAAGAATGTAGTTGCTAAACTATCACATATGTTAAACAGCAGTAGCCAATGGGCCTACGGAAAAGAACAAGGAAACAAAATGAAGAATAGCTTTCTGCCCCAGAGCGGCATCTAATCTGGGAATATATCATCCTGCTTGTGGATTGCTTCAATACTCTGAGCCAAACAAAGGTAGTGGGGGACTTTGAAGTTGTGATTTCAAGAAATGAGTATATGGTGACAGTATCAGCTGAGGAAATCCCCTGTCTTCACGTACTCTTGCTTCTTCCTTCCCCATAGGAAGGCACGTCTGAGGCTGTGTTGCAAAATACATCAGCTAACTGATCCAGCTGCAAAAATATTTTTTAAGCCATGAGTCAATTTGCCAGCCCAGCTCATGGCACAGACATCAACATGGAGAACGAATGGGGAGGAGTACATTAAACCAGCATTGCTGCCTGGTAACTTTGTCTTACGAAAGCCGTCTGACAACACAGTGATGTATGTGTGTACATGTACATCCCCAAACCGTTCAGGCAAGTGTAAATTCATGTCTCTTGGCAATCCATCTCCACATACAGATGCTAATGCAGCCTCTCTCACGCATATGCTTCAGGGCAATCTAACACTGTCGTGGCAAGGATTTTACCACTTTTATGGTGTAAGGAAGAAGCCAAAACACACCCTCAAATCGCGACCTTTTCTGTAATCGTTTTTCTGAATGAGATAGCTGCTACCGAGATAGTATCCAAAGAATCCAGTCCTTGAAGAACTGCTTCTCTCTGCTTTAGTGCCTTTGCCCTGTTTGCCAGCGCTTTGTTTAGTTTTCCAGATTTCACTACAAATAACTTATATAAGCTGTTGCAGAATTTTAATGTAGTGCCACTACAGTGGGTTTCTCACCAGGAATTGGACCACAGCAGGGTGGGAAGGAGAGAAGAAAACTGTATGTCAAAAATACTTCTTCATGAGTTAAAAGCAATTTCCTTGTGAAAAGACACAAAGTATCTTCAGAATAAAGGACAAAGAGCAAGTGAAGGGAGGAAAAAAGGAAGAAAATCAAGCATCCCTGTTTACTAAGACATACAATCTATTTACTACCCAAATAATCTTTACTCCAAGCCAGCTGGCTACGACACTCTCAGATCTGTCTGCTGCAAAACAGTAAAAGGTAGAGGGGGATTGATGTCCCGTTCCAGTTCTTTCTGTTCCACCTCTCGCCTCTGAGTTCTGCTGAATGTGACATTTTTCCCTGGCGCCTAATACACAGAACTCTGCTGCTAATTTTATGCACAGAGTTCTCATGCTGTGTAATTTGAGGCCGGAGACTCCTCCAACAGCCTGCCAGAGTACACACCCTTCAATGCTGCTTCAGCTGCAGAGAAATGGGGGAAGGGAGAAGGAAATGAGCCAAACAAGAAACAAGAAAAAAGCTTCCAAACTTGTCCAAGATGTTTAGCTGATTTTTGGCTCTCAGATCTATCAGGGATCTATCTCCAGCTCTCCTCGTCCTGTTTGTCAACAGACCAGTCCAGTGAATTTGCCAGCAATTACAAAGACTCAGTCAACTTAAGGCACTCTCTTTTCTCCTTTTCTTCCCGTATTAGATTCTGTCTGGCTGCTCTAATACTAAATCAGGCTGTTGGCCACAAAGCTCTTTTAATACTACCCTGAGACACAATAAGAATTGATTTCTGCAAAATTATAATCAAGGATTTAAAAGAGAAACTGGTGTCTCTTTTTTCGCCACCTTGGTTAACATCTCTGCATCTCACAGAGATAGTCTGCACTGTAATATATTCCACTAAAATGCGAATGGACAAGTAACCTTCAAAACCTGACCTGATCTTATTCAAGAGGATTGAACTGGATGTATCACCATCAACTGACTAGAAAAGCATTTGTGCCAGACACCCCTCTTTGCTTCCAGCTAACTGGACCGACTTTTGCTGAAGCCTTTTAGTGGAATAATCACTTTCCACAGTAGAGGAAGTATGGAATTAGACCGGTTTTTGATACTAGTTACTTCTATCCTGGTGCTGATAAAGCCAGAAGGAGAACATCCCATAGCACTGTCTTATCCCAACTCCAACTTTTCTTTCTCTTGACTGTATCAACCAATAGACAGTGAGGGAACTACAGGTTAAAAAAAAAAAAAAGAAAAAAAGAACTTTGATAAGAAAATTGTATCAATAACTTCTACTGCAAACACTTTATACCAGAACAAAAAAACCAACACTGCCTAAAGACGTCTTTGGATGGTACAGCATCCTCCTCGCTAATGCTTCTCTTATAATTATGTTGACCAGCAGAATTAAGTGCAGATCTGGTCTTACAAATAATAGATCTCAGGCCTTGCTGTACAGCAGGTGCTAATATAGCCCACAGACCTATCTGAGACTAAATAAAATCTTTCTTGAGAATTTGAGAAGAGCTGGGACTTTTACTGCTGTTCAGCTGCAACAGAACATCATGAGCTTTGACATCCAGAGAACTTTCTTTGCAGTTCCTCTCATCATGAAATATATGCGTATGTAGAGAGAACAAGGGAGGAAAGACTGGGAAGAGGAACATAGTTCTTTATTCCATATCTGGGGTGTGGGATAAACAAAAGATTAGGTATAAAAGTCAGATGAGTTCATATACTGATCTGGTACAGCCATCAACACGCTTGACTGGAGAAAAAGAGAAAAAACAAGGACAATGCACAGTTGACAAAAAGAGGAACATGAAAGTAAAACATAGGGATGTGTAGAAACAATCAAATATAAAAAGGATTGGGAAGAATCCATCCCTCCTCTAAAGACATGCATTGCATTTCCAAACTTGACCCACATGTGTCTGGCTATCTAATTTATGAGAGATGTGAAGCTGACCAGCCAGCAGGCTGGCCATAAATTATATCTGTTAGATAAGCCAAGATGATTTACGTTAAGAGAGAGGAAGGGAAGACTGATGATTAAGAATGTTGCCCTTGTCCTCCTGGCCACTGCCTGGGATATACCCTGTTGGCACCTAAAAATCTGCAGGTGTCCTGAGGTGGCAATATTCCTTGCCAAGTCCTCTCCATTATAAAAGCTGATAGATCAGAGCCTTTTTTCCACTGCCTGGTAGCATGGCTGCCTAGCACAACTACACTTTCAGATCAACAATACTTGCAATTTTGCTGACCAAGCTTTGCTCAAATCCTTGCTTTTTCCTCTTCTTCCATACATCCTCATTGTTTATCTCCTTTATTTCTCTATATATATGCACTCTTTTTTTTTTTTTTTTTTGCATTAGCAAAACAGTAGCCAGTAGGTCAAGAGAAATTATTTTTCTTCTCTACTAAATGCTTATAAGGCAGTATCTGGAATATTATCACTAGTTTTGGAGCTCCCAAAACAAGAGAAATATTGACAACATGGATAAAGTTCAACGGAGGACAAATAAGATTGGAGACAAGAATCACAAGTTGCAACAAGGGAAAAATCTCACTGGACATAAGAAAAAATAATTCAACATGACACTGGAACAAAAGCCCAGAAAGGCTATGGGATCTCCATCTGGGGAGATATGTAAACTTTGACTAGACAAACTTGACCAATCTTTTGTATTAGCCCAGCTTTGAGCAAGGCGTTGCATAGATGACGTCCAGTGGCCCCTTCTAACCTTATTTATTCTATGTTCAGATACCAGACGCTATCTTCAGCTAACCAAAGTCTCCATTGGAGTTACTGGTGACCTTATCCAAGACAAACTGCTTGACATAAATTCAAATCTCACATGCATTTGGCAACTGTGAACATTTCAGAAAGCCTGTGGTACAGTGCTATAAAATTAAATTTCCTGTATAACAAGAAAAAAAAAAAAAAAGAAATGGGAGGAAACACAAGTTCTCCTAAAAACAAGACTTCTAAAAAAATTAACTTTAATAACTTCATAGCAAAACATATTGCTGGATATTCTCAGATTGGATTGCCAGTAAGAAGCAATCAGCTGACCTCTGTGCCTTGCTTATACCACCTACCTCATGCATCTGCACATTCTTTTCTCTTTGAACACCAACTTTTCCCTCCTCACCATTTTCCCCTTGTGCCACTCATTCCTCTCCTAGACCATCTTCCTCCCCAACCTACTTTCCTCTACTAGTCACCTTTGGTTTTGGTCTTTTTTGATCCCTATCTCACCCTTTATTCTTCTAGTCCTAAATCTCTGATCCTGAGTTAGAAAGAATTCTTCAAGGCACCTCCCTTAAAGAGCAGCTAATTATTTGGCTTTGGGCCTGCTCCTGCTTTGTCAGCTCTCTCTTGTCAACAGGTCTATCAAGTGTGTGAGGAAGCTTTGGAATGACCGAGAAACCCATAAACTGACCTGGTAATCCCAGGGAAAGCCTGGTCTGCGTTAATGGTCCGTGTAAAATAAACAAGGGAGTTTGATGCCTAAAGTACCTTAGAGCAGTCTTCCTCAAATGATGTCTGAGACATCAAGTATTCAGTGCTTGAAATGGAGGGAGGAGGGGAATATGGCTACCATGAAAATGAGTAGAGACTAAACTTATGCACCACACCAGCACTAGACCTGCACTAATTTTATTAGCAATAAATAGAGTTCTGCAGGTTTTCTTTTGCCACAGTAGCTTGGCTCCCATTACCCTCAGTCTCTTTATTCTTGTTAGTGCTGTGGCCTTTAGACACCAAGAGTCTTACTGTAAGAAATAAATTGGTTATAGAAACCTAGCATGCCTGGCTATATGTCTGACAGTGAAAAAAAGGATGAAGAATTTACACAACTTGAAACTGGACTCTTAAGACCATAAACTAGTGAGCAATCAGAAACGCTACAGAGTTTTACAAACATGTCTGGTTCAGAGAACAGGAGTCACACAAGATAACACTTTCACCACATAACTACATAAGTCCAATTGGTATTTCAAAGACATAATTTGAAAATTCAGTGTAATTTTGCTCTCAGTTACAGAAAAGTCACTGTTCACATGTGTTTGCATGTCAGACATAATGCTTACCAGTCCACCTATGTCATAATGTAACTACACAAAGAGTTTATGAACATCAGAAATTTTTCTACTAGAAAAATTACTAGTTTCTTTTGCTCCTGAGTCCATATTTTGATTCATCAGAGCAGACCTGTATTCCTACTCTGAATACTTTCTTTCCAGTAGTGCTTTATTCCATATGCTGCAGAAAAAAAAATTTGAATATAAAGCACACTTGCTTGCCTTGGCAATATAGTTCACATTTTCACTCCTACTGATGATTGTCTTATGCTTTCAAAGCCTACCAGATTTAGCTAGGCTAACATCAGATACTCTACTTTTACATATAATCCTTCTTCAAATCTCAATAAACTCTTTGCTGAAATAATAGGCATCCAGCTGCTAAACCCACAAGATAATTAAACACTGTGAAAGGACATTTCATTTTAAGCAGATTTAAATTTTATCAAATGATTACTCCATCTTAATTTGAATAATAATTATTCAAATACTTTTTTCTTTTTAACCTTTTCACACCTAAGTCTTTTCTTGGGCCCTTGGGCAATAGAAAAACTGAAAACATAGCTATGGGACAGCAGAAGGCAGCATGAAGAAGGCAAGAAAAAAAAGGGCATGAAATAGTTACAGGATTCTCATTTAGGCTCTAAATCTGGCTTCAGAGGGACTATTCATAGTTGAAAAGTTAAGCATAAAGCAGAAGGCTGTGCAAGATCACAGTGTCTTTGGCACAAGAATTGTTTCTCGCTCTAAGACACATAAGTACAATACTTATGAAAGGCCTAAGTTACAGTTGGACCTACAAAATTTGATGCAGTATAAAAACAAGGGAGAAAGAAGCATCTAGGAAAAGAAACTAGTAATTTCTAACAAGTCTATTCTCCAAATAAATATTTGCCTGAGTTTTCTTGTACTGATTTGGTTTCAGTCTCCATTTTTGACTGCACATACAAAGTCAACACATCTACTTTACTATCCACAGACAGTGTTAAGAAGATGTGGGAGCCGTGCTTAAGAATTCACGCTTGAATTAATGCTGCCACAGAAGTGCAAAGACTTCTATCTATACATGCCAGTCTATAAAAAAAGATGTAATGGGGAAAAAGAGTTAACAATAGCTATTTTTTATGGGCTAGCAAACTATCTAGAACTACAGGAGAAGCGTGCTTGCTATATGCTATAACTTCCAATCAGGATATCCTTTCCTTCACTTTGTAAAGGGATCGACTCTCCTAAATACTTAGACATTTGATTTTCTTTCTCCATGTGTCTATATCTACAAAAATGCCTTCTTGCCTGAAAACAACCTATTTATTTCTCTAAACTATGACTGTATGTTGTGCTACCACTCTAAGGGAGACTTTAGCAGATGTTTTTGTTTTGCTGTCTCATCTTCAGGCTCCTTTTAAGGAGCTATTAGTCTTTAAGGTTCCCTAATCCCCCAACTAAATTTATCAGCAGTTGATTGCAGCCAAGAGTTAAGCTAAATTAAACTTTGAAATCCCTGTACAGTGTATCAGATGCACTTCTGGTAGGGGAGGTGGAACAGAAAGCTCCAAATGTTCCACTTATCGAGAGGTAGGAGAACCATGCTTTTCTCTAGAGTTTTCTCAAAGCTGCCACACATTTTTCAAGATCACCACAATTTCCCTGATTTTATAAGAGAGAGAATTCAACTATTGAAACAACTTGTCATTTAACTCCATATCAGGTGTGTGCATGCATACGCATGCATGAATTTGCAAACAGGTACCTACTTTCCTCTACAAGGGTGTATATTATATACAGAGGAGGTATGTGTACACACACGCTTGGGCTAAGGCTGCATGCATGCTTGGGACATCCATTGCAACTGACACACGTGGTAAAAAGATGTTTATCTACAGACACGTATATATCTCTCTCTCACATACACACATATATATGTGTATGTGTATGCATGTAAGTATCTGTTCCCCAGTCTTTGTCCTCACACAGTCAACCAGTCCCTTGTTCGCCTCTCTCACTCACACTCATAAATAATTATCAGAACAGATATCCCTCCTGCTCTTAGTAAGTAGTAAAATACACAGTGTCTTAAATAATTTGCATCAATAGTTGGTTAGTTTTGATGGCAACATATGATAATCCCTTATTATTCCAGAACTGTGAACTTCTATGGTACTTCTGTGTCAGAAGATGGACAATTATGTATCCTTACACACACACACAAAAAAAACCCCAAAAACAAAAACCAAAACCCCAAGCCAAAAAACAAACCAAAAAAACCCCCACAAAACAAAACATAAAAAGGGACAGTCCAGTATGTACTCTTTCTTAAAAAGAAAAAAGCACATAGAAAAAATATGGATGCTTAAGAGGAAATGGGATAAGATACAGATTTTTTACCTGTGGGCCAGTAATTGCAATCTAAACCATCAAGTAGTTTTCAGAAGTCACTGATATCTAACAAGAGATCAATACCCACATAGATTGATGGTGTCAGTCAAATTCCTAATTGATTTGGCTTCTCTCTACAAAGTAATTATTCAGTGGTACTAATTGATCCCTATGTCTTTGCAATTTCTGTAAAAAGCTCTAGAAGAGGGGCCTGGTGAAATCTCCATTAAAAACACACAAAAGAGTCCCAATGACAACTATGGAAGATGGCTCAGGTCCTAAAAAGACACCTGAGTTGAGACTACAGCTCTCTGGATGTAAAAGCAATTCTTGAGAAACAGGTTACAGCGAACTGGTGAAATAAAAACAAACTTCCTCTCCAAAGACTTCATAGCATTTACTCTGAGGACACATCAAAGATTTGTTTCCAAAATCGTTTGTCTATCATTTTCACCAGCTTTTTTTTCAGGAGAGAAAGCGTGTGTGAGAAGTGTGATTTCTGCTGTCTGTATCCCCATGGCTACTAGAAACAGCTAGAAAGGGAGTTGGGCACATCACAGCACACAAAATGTCAGGTTAACAAATTCCAACACAACAGCTCAGAGAAACAGACGCTTGCTTTCTCCCACCTTCATCCTCCCATATCACACTAAAAGAAAAGGAAAAAAAAAGTCAACAACAGAAAACTAGCCAAAGCCATGTAAGGGAATCAAATATGTCCTTCAGAAACGTAAACCTCTCTAAAAATAGGATGAAAGGCTAAGCGGGTCATTTGTTTTTACTCATTGCAGTAATAAAGGGTCCTTGTAAGGGATTCGCACAAGTTCTGTGCTGTACAGTAGCATCTGTCTCCTCATTGCTGGAGAGAAACGGTGAAGAGGATTTAGAGCGTGTGTAACCTGAGAGAGAAATCATCTGTCATTCCCTCACAGGGCATTAGCAAACTTTCCCTCTCCTGGGAGAAGGAAGAGCCACTCTCCTTCCCCTGCATCTTGTGATTACATCTTTAAGCATTATTATTATAAGAAACTTGCTTATGAATAATATTATTAATTATAAAAAATCTAACTCTATTAAGAAAGGGTAAGAGAAGCCCAATTGAAAAGAGGCAACATTCTGTGCAATACACAGGCTGAACCTGGTAGCAAAGACGAAGTCAAGTAACAAACAGATCCTCTCTGTGAAAGGGATGATCCCTTTGCTCCACCCAAGTGAAACGGCTACCACAAGCTACACTTCTCACAATCAAGGTCTAGAGCAACAAAAAAGAAAAGGATGGTCCATTTCGGAAGATACTATCCCAATTCGGGATGCAACATGCAATTTCTTGTGCCACTATATTGTGTGATCTCATGCAAACGGTTGATTTGTTGGTGTTTCAGTTGTCTGCCCTTTAACAGGAGGAAGCGTTGTTGGAAAAATAAATCCCAAGAGTCAGGCAATAGTAATGGAAGACATGGAGGTACAGTACCTCAGAGATCAATGAGGTTTTTAGTATCCCTGCTACTTGTTCTTTCTTTCCCAAATTAGAGGGTAGAAATGTCAAGAGAAGTGCAGAAAAATAACAGAGATTATACATTTCAGAGGCAAAATGCTGCCAATCAGCACATCACTTGTATCTTGAGAGTCTCTGTTTCATCCAAAAGCAAGAAATTAATGATCAATTTACTGAAATATCTCATTCTTTTTCAAGGCAGCAGCTTCTGTGTCCTGCTAAGATCAAAACTCAAAAGGTCTGGGAGCTACTGCCTCTTACAAATAACTGTCAAAACACTATAGCATGACCTAAAAGTGCTGTTGCCTACCATTCAGACCTGTACCACTTGCCACGTTGATGCTCCACTTCTAGATTAAAACATTTCTTTGACCTACACAAGGAATATTCACAAAGTTTTGAAAGGTGGAGTGCAAAAAGGCCCTGCAATAAGGTGATTTATGTAAGAGAGCACCACCGTGAACCTTTTTAGGAAGGAGAAACAATACAAACATCCAACAAAAAAAAAGTACGCCCATAATAAGCATCAATTCAGATATGCAGAACATAAAAAATGCAATGTAAGTTTCTATAAAATGGGTTAGGCCAATAAAACTATTTCTTTTTTTGCAAATAGTGTTTTAAAATGTGGTAATAATTTTTTTTCACATTGCCTAGGTAAAAAAAGAAATCCCCATACATAAGATTATGAACAAGGTGATAAGATGATTTTCAGAAGGAATATCTAAAAGGGAATTGTAAGAAGTTGTGGTACACTGGTAATGGCACGGAAAATATACTTCCCTTAGGAATATCCCAGTGAGTCTTTCTTTAATAAAATTGTCTCCAGAAGAGAGAGGATAAGGATGTTACAAAAGATAAACTCATATTTTCAATTTGACATTTACCTGAGGGAATCCCAGATGCAGCAGAAGTGAAAGCTGCTGGACAAGCCAACACTTGAATGTCCATCCGTTCTCTTAAGAAGTTTAGCATAGGTAACAAGAGTGGAGATTTCCTTTCTGCAGTTCTCCCTTTAGGCAACCTAAAGAGATAAAGAAGAGAAAGTACAGGAGAATTCAATGTTTGGGTCTGATTCAGGCTGTGAACTACATGGAAATATTCTTTTAGTGCAAATAAGTTGGGTTTGTGTGTATCTGTTTATTAGCAACTGAACTGGGGCTGTTCAATGATTTCATCAGGGTGACTGAAACAGTACTACAGAATAATGACTTTTATTTACTGATATTCTCCTTGGCTGGATTCAAATCATGACCTAAACCTGAGAAGATATCTCATTTACCAACCACGTAAGTGGAAGAATTGTTTTCTAATGAAATATTGACAATAAATAAACAGCTGACACTACCCTGCTTCTTTTCTACTGTTAGCTATAGACTTTCTTAGCCAGCAATTTCCACTTGGAAGGTTGGCAGGAAAGGCCCCAACTTGCCATTTGAGCATCACTGCTATAAAATTCTTCCCACTTGCTGTTTACCCAGAAAGATATGACTCCTTTACAAACCTCTGACTTTTAAATCCATCTCACTGTGCACTAACAGCTCTGAAACAAATTATAAGAGCATAAGGAAAAAAAAAAACCAAACCGAAACGAAACAAAACAATAAACCCCCCACCCCAAAACACAACAGATTCATTAAAGAATAACTATCAAAATTTGGGTTGCCACAGGATTCCAACTGCTAAAAATGAAGTCAAATTTCCTCAAAAGCTGTTTACCCTGATCTAAATGCTTTGACTGCTCTCCTACCAGCAGCCTAGTACAAATGGGAATAAGTAATGAAGCCATCTTTCTGCTGTGCTAGTTTTTCTGGAATATAACTCCTGTGGTAATAATTACATGGGCTTATCCATCCCAGTGTGAACAACACCAGAGTGTCAATTATGACAAATGTCTGATACCCACAAGTGCCTGTGGTAAAGAAAACCAACTGTTTCCATTCTCTTAACCTTGGGGTCAGGGTTTCCCACTGGGACTAACAGGTTTTTTTCCTGCTGTAAGTATCCATTTGAGAGTTGCTAAGAGGTGCTATGACACATAGATCTACTCTTTCAGCACTGGTGTTTGGTAATCTGAGCCTAACTCTCACCAGGGCTTTACACAGAAACACCTATCGTTGTTTTTCATTTGTATTATCTCCTTTCGGTAACACTGTTCAAGGCATTTCACTTTCTTTTCCACACCTTTTGCAATACAAGCTGGAGAGTCCCCAAACCCCACTGGTAGCATGGACTATTAGTGACCTACTTCTGGCCTCTGGGGTATCTCTTGTAGCCATTTTCTATTTCCAGCTTCTGAGCCAATTATCAGAGGAGTCGCATGTAAAAATTCAACCACTAAGCTTTGATCCTAGGAATACAGGCTTCTCTCAGGCAAACCAAAAAATAGTCCATTTCATGGACCATGAAGAAGTAATGGAACCTAAAAAGCCTGAATCAGTCTGATATACTCCCTCTGGCAGAAGAAAATGATAATTAATATATACAAAACAACTGACATTTTCAGTCACAAGTTAGTAGTGTAAAATATAGATATACTTGAACAAATACACTCATATGCAGCCTAAAGAGTGCATATATGAACTCAAGAGCAGCATATAAGCAAGAGTCACAGTAAACGTGGATTGAGGTTTCCTGTTTTATATTAGCAAAGAAAAATATTTTTTTTCTATGGGTACTGTGAGTCATTCTTTTAATTGATTTATTTTTCGTATACATTCTGTCCACCTGATCCTTCCACTTTTCACATGTGTGTGGTAATATAAATTACACTGATGAAAATAAGTTAAGAACCACCATACTGGATCAAAATAAGTTCCCTCTAGTCCTCTAACCCAGTATCCTGTCCCCAATAGCGGACACAGACAAAAGCCTCTGGAGGAATGTAAGTACAAGGCACTCACATTATGACACGTTCCCCTAATCCTATCCCAAATCCCAACCACTTCAGCTCAGGAACTTCACAAGCTGGATGTGGCCTGTATGAGTTTGGTAACTTTTGATGGATCTCTCTTCCATGAATTTGCCCATTCTCCTCCCCAACACATAAAAGCTCTCAACATCACAACATCCTTGGCAGACTAAATTTAATAGGTGCTACATTCTTTACTACGTAAATGTGTCTTTTGATACAGCTACAAGTTGTACTCACCAACATGAAAGGTTTAGTGGTACTTTTGCGAGGAGAGGTTTGTCCTAAAATTCTGGACAACTTCTAATGTGGGTTTTGACATTTCATCTTCCTAATAATTCCCAATTGTGTAATATTAATTAAAACTCATATTTACTCCTACTTCTCCAAAAGACTTTCGGTACAGGGTTTATGGAATCCTGAATCACAGTATTGTATGGCTTTTGGTTATACGGAGCACCTAAGGCATGTCATTTCAGCTAAGAGAGATAGCAATGTGATATTCCTTTTTTTAGAAGTACGATGAAAGAGAACAACATACCTAGGACCTCGTGAGAAGTGGCAAGTTTGATAGCAGGAGCAGGAGGAAGAAGCATACACTTATGTCATAACTTACAGGGAAAACACCAAATAAAATATTGTCATTGTAAGGATTCCTATCCTGCCTCTAAACATAGGTGAGACCAGCACTGAGCTTTGCCTTAGAGGAAAATGAAGGAGTTCCTATATAAGGAATGTTGGCTATAAAATGCTTCAAAATGATTTTAACCAAAATATACTGCAGGCATACAAAATATTTTTTAAAAGATTTAAAATTGTTGCGTGAATTCTTTCCAAATCTAAATGCAATGTGGATCGGTACTAGATTGTATATACGTCTTGGACTGTGGCAAATTCAACCTGATTTATCATTCTTCTGTTATATAACAGGTTGGAGACTGTAACAGGTACTTTAGAACACTCCACAGGCTCAGACAGCGAAGTAACTCCGTATTATGGTGGGCACCACAATTCCAAGACAATGCCAACAAAACTGGAAAAATTCTAAAAACAAGTAAGAAAAAATGATTACAGGTCTAGAGAGGCTGATTCATGAGAAAAGATGTAAAATAAATAATTCTGTATAGCTTGGCTAACCCAAGGACTGAAGGATAAAATCAAATGAAAGGCATAAGCACCAAGAAGACAGTGAAAAAGAAGGCTGATCCAGAAACTTATAAGAGATATTGATGAGATACAAATATATAAGAGAAATGTTAACTGGTAAAAAAGAAACATTTCTTATCAATGAAACCTCTAAATTTTAGAATATGCTTTCAAATGAAGGAAGTCACGTGGCTTCTTTAACAAATAAGTAGGAAAAGAAATGCAGGGCGAGCGCAAGATGGCTGACTGGTATCCCCGAAGACTAAAGTTGCTTGTCACAGCATGTGTGCTGGACATGGGAGATAGCAGCAGGACAATCTTCCTTTTTAAAGTGCTATGCTAGCACTATGATGATAACATGAAAAATTTGGGGTACATTGGCTGCTATGGACCTGGAGCACCTTATCATTTCGATTACAGTTATTTATGTGTGGTGGGAAAGAGAAAAAGAAATTATAATGGATGAGCGTCCCAATTAACTCTGCAGTGTATACGTATCCTAAAGGGGAAGCCCAGTCCTAATCTTTTACTGAATTAACCTGATTGAGATGATAGTAAATATGTAACCACATTACCGAAACTGATGAGTGCAGTAACACAAACTTCCGCCCTACAGTCTATCATTTAATGTAGGTGAACTCTCAGTGATCCTGTTGCCACAACTCTCCATGTCTTTCAGCTTCAGGCTGGTTTGTATGAATAACCTAGAAGTGTCAGATTTTTATTGTATTCTTCTTACCGCAAAAAAAAAATCCCAACAAAAACCCTTTTAATTAACGAAATACTTGACATATAACAAAGACCTCACTATATGCCCGATGAGGTCGTAAATCTGCTTCTCTCTTTGGAAATAAGCCTTAGTAGGAACTAACTAAAAGGATAAGAAAGGATTTCCTCTAATCAGGATTGCTTTCACATGGCTGAATTACACAGAGGAATCACAATGACTAGCCCTGCATTTGCACTCCTTTCACCGGTGGACAAATGCACTCATTCCAACGGAGCAGACAGGAATTAAAGTCACACTCCAGTAGCCAAAAAGACAGTCCTACAATCCTTATCCTCTCTAAGCTGCCAGAAGAAAGTAAGAGAGGATAGTTGTTCTGCCCGCTACCAAATGGAAACAGAGCATCCAGCTAACCAGCCACAAGATACTGGTATCTCTAAACCAGAATCTAATCTTGGTACTACATCAAGGGTATGTAATATGTGAAAGTGTAACGCAAACTCCACATCACTGAATTTAGCCAACAGCGTACTATGAATCATACCGCTTCAAAGGCAACACACCAGTTGGTTGAAACGTTTGGACCCACAGGAGTCAGCTATCTCATATTGTAATTAAATACAAAGTCTCACCTGCTCTGAGCTAGGGCACAGACACAGTGTTTGTGAGAAGTAAAGGAGGCTGCCTGAAAGATAATATTACTTCCTCTGCTACTGTAGCACACTGAAAATTCAAAAACCACTACGGGAAGCGTAATAAAAATAAATAAGAGTGAGAACTTAAACGGATTGAATTAACCTTTGTCATGTTTGATTCAATAAAGCTTCCTCTTTAGAAATTATCTAAAGCTGCTGGAGAATTTCCAATTTATCACAGAACTCGGCATCAAAATTATACTGGCAGTAGAGAAATATTTTTAAATATTCTTATCCCATACATACCTCAATTATCTTTCCTCTCTTCTAGAATCAATTAATCGAGGTAGAAAAAACAAATCTCACTTTTGCAGCACCTGCCTTTCTCAAAAGATAATTTGTTGTGTCACAACAGCCTTGGTTGCTTTTTAACCTAAGAACTGTTGGGTTTGAGTCCTGAAACAGAAAAGATTTATTTTTTTTTTACTCACAGATATACTCTCAGATAAATGTGATTCATAGTCCTTTATAAAATGATTCCCCTTGCCAGAAAAACATTAAATATCAGGAAAAGTGTCACCAGATGGATTACAGAATGGCAAATAGGTCTCAATGGCATTTTTATCGTTGTTATTATTGCTTGGCAGAGTATAAGTAGAGGTGTCTTCAAAGGTGTCTTTCCCTGGAATGAGCAACTCAGCATAAAGAGAATTTATATGCTGAAAAGGTTACAGTCATTGTATTATGACTGTATATATAGTATCTCTTCATTTACAACGCTCCGCCTCTCCTAAGAAAGCTCAGGTTGTAAATTTTTTAGACTTCTACAGCACCTTGCCCATTGAGGCACAGAATGGACATTTTGGATGCCCCTGTAAGCTGTTGCCAGCAGGAAAAATTATTTCTACCTTCCTTTGAGGCCAACGGGTAAAGCTGAATGTTGCCGCTTCAGATGCGGGATGCAGTTTAGGGCTGCTCTCTCTTGTTTGAGTAGTATCTGCCAGGGCTAAAGAGAAAAAAAGGACACACTCCTGAGCGTAAGTCTTCGCTTTCAATCACTCCGATGAGGAGGCTGCATCTTCCTATTCCCTTCCTTCTGAGCAGAGTCCCAGCTCTTGAACCTCCTGATTCATCGTGACAGATCTCCCCAACGCCACCTCCTCCATCTGATGGAAGATGAAGCGCCTATTTGCCCCGAAATAGCTGATTCATACCGCCTGCCTCTACCCTCAACAATAAAGTTTCAAGCGGACCGTCAGTTTTCCGAGGTAATAGGTTTTCACAGCCAGGGGAAGGCGAGTGCCAAGGATTATTAATAGTGCTCCTTGATTAGTTAAGGGAAAGATAAATGTGACACCGCCACCAAAATCGCTGAATATCTGATACCAGTGAGGAGTGGGTATCACCTGCTAAAAATAGAAAGAGCAAGGGAGATTATATAAGTGGGGTCCCTACCCCGAGTTCCACCTCTTTGTGACCACCTCCATATCTAACACCCTTTTCAAGCGTGCTTAGGAGAGATCCAAAAGGTAAGTAGCAAGAAAATGTTCCAACTTCCACAGCAAACGTGGATTCGCCCGCTCCCGGCAGGAACACAGGACCTTCGCCCGAAGGAACACAGATAAGGATCTGTCCCATCACTGCGACCCTATCCCTCTTCCCAAAACCAAAAGCCCAGAGACAAAGAGGTGCGAATCTTCCAAACACAGAGGAATGGCTTCCCGCAGAGAAGACTGAAAACGAGAAGAAAGGCCTATTAAAAGGAGGAAATAGGTGAACACATTGAGGGGGAACGAGGAGAAAAGGAGGGGAGAAAGTGAGAAAATGGAAGTAACAAAACAAGGAAGGGGAGGGGGAAAAGTGAAGGAGCACGCGAGCAAGGACTCGGTGAACAGAATTTACTGAAATGCTCAGTCGTGACCCAAAGGCAGCCCACCCCCTCCCAAACACGCCGCAGAAGTGAAATCTCTCTTTATGCACAGACGATCGTAAGCGACGAGATGAAGTTGCTCTCCTCGGTGTGGTCATTAGGAAGATAAAGGAAATGTGTTACCCTTTTTGCAAAAGACTCCCGGGTTTCTGCTTCAACTTTTGGAGTGGGGGCTTCTTGCATTAAATTCTCCCTGAATTGGTTGCTTTTGAGAAGGGCGGTTTGATTTCTACTTAATTTACTTGATCGTTTACTTAGTAAGAATATCATCATTCTGGCGCCGGTGGAAGGGGGAGTTGATCTATACGAAAGCTTCTGTGCAGACAACATGGAAATCCACGGCGTGGATTTTGCAAAAAGTTCGGGCAGGGAAATTGGCAAAATCTCAGAAATAAAGAAAAACGCGTCATTCATCTGGCAGGGATGATGAGAAAAAGGTGAAGGGTCGAGTGTGAACCTGCCAATTCGTGAAACGCCTTTTATATTAGAGCGACATAACAGTTTTGACTAAAGCCTGGCGCTTAAAAGCTTCTAGAAGTTTGCTAGCTGTCCTTAAAACGGATGCACCGCTGAGATGAGGGACGGGCCTCAGCCACCCCCTCCACCTTAGATGCCCACCTGTCCGCTTTGTAAACCTCTATGTCGCTGCTTTCGCTTTCCCGGCCGCGGACGGTACGGCCTCTCCGCTTCCGAGCAGGGGAGGGGAAGCTGGGAGAAATGGTATTTACGCTCGACAAACGGCTCCACCTGATCTGAAGCCTCATTTTTCTGGCACCTCTCACTTTTCGCCGTCACAGCACGATTAGGCCGTAGCGGCCCGACGGATCCGGTGACGCGGGAAAGCTTCGCGCATCGTTAGGGATGCGGCGGGAGCTGCCGGGCTGCCACCCCCGGGACGCGGGCGCGGAACGCGGCTCCGACGCCGGGTAGCGCTGAGCCTCCGGCCGGCTAGTTAAGCTCATGGGCATCTGCCAGCACGGCAGGCAGGGCTGCGCATCGCCTCTGCCAGCCACCGGCTTGAGTTACCGCCGAGGGCAGCCCTCCAAATGTGCTCTGCCTTGTCAGCAGAGCGGGGCTGACACCGAAACGCGAGTCACCCGCAAGGAGAGCATCTTCGCTGGCGGATGGTCGGGAGCGTTCCCGGTTGTAGGCACCTAAAAGGAGGCCCCGTGGCTCCAAGAAGGAGGAAACCTCAGCAAGGGGTTGGCAAAAAGGTGCGTAAGAAAGAAAAGAAACTGTGGAGACGGGGGCCCAGCTCCTTTGCAGGCTTCCTCCCGAAGCAGGGAAGCGGGACGGCCACGTCGCATCAGGCCGGAGGCGTCTGCACTGGGAACCGGGAGGGACTCTCCTCTCTTCCGCCAGTTAAGGAAAAGTAAAGGGACGCCAATTACAGAAGCTCGCGCACATCGATTTCTCTTGTAAAGAGCTGTATATTGACAGGTCGACATTTAACCTAAGCGTAAACCAGACCAACGATTGGGTTTTAACCTGTGCTACAACGGGGCTTTTTCAACGCCGTTCTCCGAGCCGTACCCCGCGAAAGCAAGAGACCCGAGTAACCCGGGCACTGTCTTTACTGCACCCCCTTTCACATCCCAGCCCCGAAACAAGGGGGGGCAGCTGAGCGCGAGCTCGCCATGCGGGAAGGGGCGCGGAGCCCTTCTGAGGGGCTGCAGTTTGTGTCGGGTCAGCATCCGAGCGCCCAGCTCCTCTTCCCCTGTCCGTCAGGGAAAAGATGCCTTCAGCCCAGGGAGAGGGACTCGGCTCCCCCATCCGTCTCCTTGTTTGTCCTTGGAGAAAACCAAGGCTCTCTTGTATCTCAGGGAATACATGGAAATGGGAGGGGGGGGAAGTTCCGACGAGAGAAAAACGACAGTCCCACCCACAACGAAGAGTCGCTGTTTAAAAAAGAAAAGGGAAAAAAAAACAGGGGGACCCCAATGTCACCTCCTCCTCCGTCCTTCTGCGCTCAGTGGCATGCTAATGACTCGCCCGTTATAGCTCAACTTGGGCCGCAGAGAAAAGGATGGGGGCTCGTACTTTTAAAAGCGCCGAGGAATTACTGACGGAGCGACCCCCAGTTTTCGCAGCAGCCGCCTCCTTTTTCAGGCCGCTCCCAAGGACAAGGGTGCAACTACGTCAGCGGGACCGGGCTGTACCCGCTGATGGCAGCGTGGGGACCTCGCTGCCACCGCTCTGCCCTCCCCCGTCTGTCCTGAAGCAGAGATGCCAATACTCCTGCAGAGATCTGCCCTACTACTGGGCCCTAACCTTGGCTATCTCAGCCTAATGGCTCCTGCCCAAGCGCCGAGAAGGAGTTGGACTACTTGCCATATGGGCACAGTTTCTTGGAGAAAAAACAACTCTAGAAAACACATTACAATTCCTATTTTTTTTTTTTTTTTGGCTTTTTTGGCGATGCCGGGAGTGCCCAGTCCCGCCTGAGAAGCCCACCACCGCACAGGAGCTCCGCACAAGCACGTTGTCACCTCGCATCTCGTCTCACCATATCATATCGCGGAAGATTCTGCAGCATATTGTGCATTACAAACGGGATCTGTAGGATTCGCAGGGATGTGATAATTAATTCAGCGAGGATGATGCTTAATATGGACTGGCCCGAAAGAAACGAGGTCTAAAAGGAGTATGTGTGTGAAGGGGAGGGGGGAGGGAGAAGGGGGAGATGTTTAAAGTGTTTGAACGATAAGGCAAATGTTCAAAAGCTACATTACATTTGCTTCCCGACCTCAAGAGCAGCTTGAAGCTTGGCATATGCTGCAGTTCCTTACTCATCACCGAATATAACTGGTAAAACCCGTCCTGACTGACTAAAGGAAAAGGCTCTGCTCTGCACCACTAGCTCTTCCACCGCACCCGAGAACTTGACCTTGGCACAACTCTTTCTCCAGTCTCACGACAGACTCTGGCACTGCTCCAGTAAGGCTTACGCTCCAACCTTCCAGGGAGCGACCCCCACTCGCGTCCTCCCCCACCCCGGTCCCCGCAAAGGCATCCCCGTCCCCTCTCTTTAGCCGAACCCTCGCGTCTGTGGACTACTTGGTGCTCTGCGAACTGGAGAGCGACAGCCCGTGGCACTCACTTATCCACGCAGAGCTATATAGCTGGCACGGCTCCAGCCTTTCCCGGTGTGCCATCCCCACACAGCACTGCAGCTTTGGTCATATGAGCAGAAATGATGAGAAAAGCACTTTTTAATCTTTTCGCACTTGCTTCCCTGTTCAAACAGTTGCAGGATGGCTATGACTGACGTGCTCAGCGCTGAGGATATCAAGAAGGCTGTGGGAGCCTTTTCAGGTGAGTGCTTTTTTTTTTTTTTTTCACCCCCTCTTTTCCCCCCTTTCGTCTCTTCAGCAAAGGATAGCAGTGCATTTATCTAAGCTCGGGGAAGATTAGAGGATCCGGCTAGACAAACTATCAAATAAGGATGTATTTTCAGAAGTGCAGTGAAAGCGTGGCAGGTTTACCAAGTGCAGGGGCTGCATCCTCAGCAAAGTTGCTGTGCACATTACAGAGGTGAAATATTTATTTTAAAGGAAGACAAGCAGCAACTGCGGACAGACTTGGCTTCTACCGAGAGGATACTTTGAAAGGGAAGAAAACCCTCGGCGAACCAGGGTGGATTCTATCTTGATGTGGGATAGGGAAGTCAGCCGTGGATGTCGACAGCTTCCCGCTCGCCCCCGAAATTCAGTTTCAGGTGTTACAGAAGTGCCGTTTCTCGTTTCAAGGAGACAAGAAACCGCTCTTTTCTTACTTCCTATGCGGAATCCCCGGGCGGGCTTTCCTTTTCGGGATGGAGCAGAGGGCAACAGTAGAGCAAGCGGGTGCACTGCTCGACTGCAGGAGCTTTCTGCAGGACGAATGGCTGCAGCGGTCCTCGCTTCCCTCTCAGACTCCTCCGGGTTTCAGATACTCCCAACCCCTCTAATTCATCGCGAGCCCTAAACTGACCGCAAACCTTCTTCGTGCTTACAGGGATTCAGGTAGTTACGGTTGCTCCCAAGGAAACGCCAGAAACGGTGCTGCGGGATGCACACACGTTATGTCTCCCCCCCCCCCAAACTACCTGGCTGATCGCACCACCCAGGAGAGCAGCCTCTTTCTGTCCTGCTCCGTGCCATGACCTTCCCAAACAGACAGAAGCCCAAAACCCGCTGAGCCCGAACAAACTCAGCAGCCGGAAAGTCGAAGGGACCAACAAACTGCTTTGCTCGATCCAGCAGCTGTTTTTCTCATTAGCTTCCATTGCTCTGCGGTCCGCTCCAAGACCCGGAGCAGTTGCAATTAGCAGCAACTAATGACAGATCTCAGTCAAGCAGATCCCGAGAGACTGAACCTCCTTAATTTTACGTAATAGGAAAAGCTGCGGCGGGAATACGGATGCATGGGGAAGGAAGAAAAAAAAAAAAGTCCACAGCACGTTTTGGAGGTCACCGTACTGGATTTCTAATCCACGCCACAGTCGTTAGGCTACAAGGGTGGGACAAAAGCGGGTGCGGTTAAAGGAGAGGAGAGGTGGGGCAGGTAAACTCATTTATCTCAGCTCCGATTTCAAAGGCTCTGGGTTTGGGTTTTTTTCCTCCCTGGTGATCGTGCCTCACAAGGTCTTGCAGGCAGCACACGGTACAGCACTCCCTTGCAGTGTCTGAGCTTACAAACCACGACTGCACATACCTTTAGCGGTCGAAATGCAACACTGATTTCTAGTAAGTCTTCAGGAAAAAAGAAACAGAACTGAAATAGCCACGTGTTCCGAACCACTTCTCGTCAATGCTAGGCTCCGTGATTGAGCAAGAGCAGGGTTTTTTTTTCCAGGGGTGGCAATGTCAAAAAGTGACAGCAATCTAATAGTCAGAATCTGCTCTCAGATTACTGTTCTAGCGTAAAACTTAGCAAAAAACGGGTTTAAGGCACTGAAATGAGACCAAGCAGGTCAGGCTTCAGCTCCCAGCTCCATCGCAGACTTTCTGTGTGACCTTCAGCAAGTCTCCATCCCCCTGTAGCTCAACTCTTCATCTGCAAAACGGAGACACTGCCCCTCTCCCCCTTTGTTTCACTTGGTCTATGTGCAGCACGGACGATTACAGTGCGGGCATCCAGCTCCTACCACGGCTGGGCTCGACTGTGTCTCCCAGGGTAGGACACGCAGCAGTATGGGAGAAAACCACGGGTATGTGTTGGTATATGTTTCAATGATTTTTCTAAGTAGTTCTCTGGCTTTTCATCTCCTACAGCGGCTGAATCTTTCAACTACAAGAAGTTTTTCGAGATGGTAGGATTGAAAAAGAAGAGCCCAGAAGACGTGAAGAAGGTTTTCCATATTCTTGATAAAGATCGAAGCGGCTTCATTGAAGAGGAAGAATTAAAGTAAGTAAAGATAAGTCCTTTCTCAAATAACCTTGCCTTAAGAGTCTAATTTCCTGTTTTCTTTTTTACAAGACTGTAAGTAATAGCATACAATTCAATCTCTTGACTAGTATTTGTGTGCAATAATCAGTTGTTTGCTGATTATATGATCTAAAGTGTGCTGGAGTTAGCTAGCTGTAGTTTTTATTGCAGGACGCTGAAACACACGAATGATCAATACCTTACAGATAGTTCTTCAGTCAAATGCAGTTTCAGAGTAAAGCGCTCCTCATGAAAGTTAAAGAAGGTCAATAACATAAGATACAACCCTGGATTCCAACTCGCATATCAAAACAGTGGTACAAATACATACAACGTGAAACTGTTCTGGAAAAAAACCTTTCCTTTTTTCCGTGCCTCCTCTTTAGGTTTGTACTGAAGGGCTTTACCCCAGATGGAAGAGACCTATCAGACAAAGAAACAAAGGCTCTTCTGGCTGCTGGAGATAAGGACGGTGATGGTAAAATTGGTGCTGATGGTATGTGATTAGAGGAGTAAACTTTGACAGTAACAATCGAATATTACTCTTACATACAAGAATTGAGGAAATCTAGGAATCATTGGGGGCTGTGACCTTCTGAAGGGCACAATTTGGATTTAATGAAATGCCAAGTCCTGCTACATTTGCCATACCTTGCTTGCAGGCTTTAGGGAAAACAGGAGCCGAGTTCTGACACTAGAGGGGGCAAGAGTTTACAGCAACCGAGATGCAGTTAAGGCACACTACAGCACAGGACCAAGTACGGATCCAACTTCAACTCGTTTAATTTTTCTGTTGATTTCAGTGGGGTGAGGATCAGGACGCTGACAGTTCAAAGACCCAGGCTTGACTATAAAACTTAGAAAAGAGAAAGAAAAAAAGCTGGGTACCAGAGTTTCTGCTTGATGATTAGTAAAGTAATGCATGACTTAGCAAAGCAATGCTCTTAAAATTCAAAGTACAGTCAGTCTGCTATGGAATTTCTATACAATAACTGTCTATGCAGCTTTTGCTAGTGTTTATGTGGGTCTTCACAGCTGAGAAAGCTTGTCGCTCCCTTTTACTAAACATGAGAACTACAAGAAAAGGGCGGCTTTTCCTCTAACAGCAATGCTTAAAAAATTACTGCTGTTTTCTGTTCCCCCTTGGGATGAATCAAATTAGCCCACATACAACATTTCTCCTTTTTCCTCTTTCTTCTGTATCCCTAAGACACATTGGAACAGATATGAAGAGATGCATTTCTGAATTAAACCTTTCCTCACTGGAGAAGATAGTAGCAGAGGTTTGTGGTCAGAGTACCAAATCATCTAGAGGGCAGGCAACTGCTAAGTTTTCACCATATTGGCAAGCCATATGATAGGGTGAAATCTAAAGAATATCTAAAAAAACCTCACATCTCCCTGTGTTACCTGATCTCTGGGATTTGTAAAAAATGTCTCTAAATAAAAGGAATTTTAAAAGGAATAAAAAGCAAAATAAGGTTAGTTAACACAGTTTCCCAGTTTAGAAGCTGAAAAAATGACATACAAAATCACTCACTGACATACTACTCAGGTGATATATTAGCAAAACTGCCTGTCCATAGCACACTGGCATATCAGTGACTATGGTCCTGTTTCTAGACTAAAGCATCTTCATTTCTCAGAGCATAATTATATTACAGTTGCAGAGCAGCAATTGTGAAGCATCTAGGGGAAGCTCCTGCTAAAATTTAGCAGCACTACTGTCATTATTTGACATTTCAAATGCTTTATTATATGGGTCCTCCTTATTCCCATTAAAATTAGTGGCAGTGGTACTAAAATCAGCGGGCAAGAGAAAACTTGATTCAGGTAAGTAAGCTTACAGCTGATCCACCAACCTCACATCAAATACATTTTCAGTTATTCCTGGAAGGCTGCAAAACAAAAGCAGTACCAATTGGAATAAAATAACCACATGGCAAAACGATTTTGGCTTATACAAGAGGATATGGCATTAACTTTTTTATTCAAGATTGACCGTATTTTTTTTTTTAAAGTTGAAACAATGCCTGAAAGCCAGTACATTGTAACAAAGCAATATGAAACACCTCTTATCTCTTTCTTCTGTAACTTTTATACTTCCTTAACTTTGAACTAGAATTACACTGAATTTATACACGATAATGAGAAGAGAATGAAGTGCTTTTTCTTTTGCTTCTTCTGGTCATATCCCTACTATACAATATTATCTGTTTCTTTTCCATTTCTTAAATTTGACTCCAACAGCAAATTGTTACACCAGAAAGGCTTGACATACATGCAAAGTTAACAGCTGGGCCTGTGATCAAAGGATGAGGATGACAGACACTTTCCAGCTTTTCCTTTGGTTCATAAATCCAAGTCCAGATTATAACTACCTATGTAAATAAAATGTAAAGTCGTGAATGTACATCATATTTGTACTCAGTATTGCAATATTGTATTTCTGTTGCAAACCATTTGTTTGTTTCCCTATAACTGAATTGTCAGGCCTCACTTTTACCCCTTGTTTCAAACATCAGCTTTGTACATCACTAAATGATCACAAACATGCAGCCTTTCACAGAGGTTAGTGTTAATTCACTAGATGGCCCGTGAACGCTGTCCCTCAGGAGCCCATAGCAGTTGTAAGAAGGGATCATCATGGATTTTTAACATCACGGAGCCATCTTTCTCAGACGTATCATCACAAACGTTAATCCCAACCTAATCAGCCTTCTTCCAGTTAGAGGCGTCACATTACAAATTTTCTCTTAGGTCTCTTGCTTTAAATCTTTTATCATTCCTGCAAGATTCTTCAGCTCAAAAATAGTTCCACTAGCTTACCTCTTGTCCGATCAAGATTTGTAATTTGTGGCTGATCTGCCAGTTTCAAACAGTTGAAAATTTGCAGCCTGTTCATGCACGACATGATCATCTTCTGTGTGATGTCGAGCCCCCTCCATCTTCCACTGGTGTGAACAGAAGATGACGAATTGGAAAAAAATTGCAGGCCAAGGCCAGGTTACCTAGTAAAACTACAGGCATTAGCTTCCAGATTGGATTGGGAACTGATGCTGAAGCAGCTCTGTCAGCTTCAGGAGAACATTTATAAGAAAGAGGAGAAAAGAAAATGAAGATTTCTGCTCATATTTTACTCTATTTTGTGTATTAGCACTGGACATGCACATCATGACTTTCAGTTTCTTGATATTAATAGACTTGAGAAAGTACATAGAGAATTTGAAGTTCATGCACTGTAAACAGAACAAGTCCAAATTTTTATCTCAGTAAGTCAAAATATTTTCCTTGATACAGCTCAATTTCTGCAGATATTTTAAAATATTTCACTTATTTTCTTTAAACATTGTAAAAATGAGTCATCAAGCATTCAAAATTACAACTGATAAGTCATGACCTTGCCACAGGTAAAAATCAAGACAAAAAAGAAAATTCTTTTGGAAGTCATTCTTTTTTTATCCCTCTTTGTGCTCTTGTATATTCTAAAATAAATTAGTGTAAGTCATTACTTACGAAGATTCCTAAACAGATTTACTGTTGTAGGGATAATGTAAAAAACACAATCTGATGAGAGAAATCATTAGTCTACAACACGTCCTCTGTAATTACATTTGTCATTTTGGTAAAATACTACAGGGTATGCGTTAGACTGCTATAAACTACTAAACTATACTGAACATAGTGAAACAATCCTCTCCTTTTAAGTCAGAGCTTTGACACAAGATAGCTACTAAATGGTTATACAGACAAAATAGTCTAAATCCTTGTAATTTAAAACTATTATTTGTGCAAAGAAAGATATAATTTTGTTTGGAAGGAGAATTACGACTGGAAAAGAGGATGCAGTCAATCACAAGGATTCTCTCACTAACAGGCCAGTCAGAGGCAATAAACATTCACAAAAATGACCAACGGGCAGGGGCTAATATACAGTGCCATATCTCAGAAGTTTTGCATATATGAATACACTTTGTAACAATGCCTCCACAAGACACCTGCAGTTGGGCTAACCTTCACAGGAAAATAAATAGTGAGCTAGTTTACAAGATTATTCAACTACAACATCTTTGAAATATTTAAAGTACATTGAAAACCCTGTAAAAAAGTATAGAGTGCATAGCCATTATTCATGATGGAGTATTTTATGGTTTGCTGGCTATCAGAAAGTACCCATGAAATATATTGGCATTAAGTGATAATATCACTATCATAATGTATTATAGAAAATATTCAGCTGCAAGTCTGAATAACCTTTTCCAAATATATTCCGTAGATACAAATGATTATTAAAAGGATTTAATTTAGCTGTAGTAAGTATGACAACCTGTTCTAATAGAATATGTATAGTTAGTTTCCCCTTTTGGAAAGGTTTCATCCATTGCAGTTCATGTTTCTCTCTGCAGGATTTATTCACAGAGTGATTTAATAATCATAGCCTTTTTTGTTTTTTGCCCAGAACAGTCTGGGTTTCTATCACAAGTGCTTTATGTTATCTCTTAAATTCAGTTTGCAACACTTCGATCTATGTACCTACCATGTACAGGATTTATACACATTTTGTGTTAAGTAATCTGCATCACTAATCCTAATTTGGATTTACATCTTTCAAAATGATGGATAAATTTGGATTTAATTTAAACCCTCTGATACTTTTATTTCTCAGTCTGGTTTGTCAGCGTTTGGCAACCTGTTTTTTGGACACATCATCAAAAATTGCTATCTGTTTGTACACACTAGCCAGTAAAGATCTCGCTTGTTAAGAGTTTAGCATTTTTCAAGTGAACATTAGAATGTTCTTTAAAATACCTAATTTTCATCTTCTATCTTTTTTAGTTGCAAGACATTACTCTTCATTATGGCAAACTTCAATAATTTTCCCTTCAGCCTTTACAGATGACTGCCTCCCCTATTTGTCATTTTCCTTTCAGCTGATTATGTTAAACCTATAAACCACTCTCTCTGTATACCCTTTAATCCCCCTATCATCTTTGTTGCCCTTCTTGGGATTCCCTCCAGTCTGTCATTTTTAACACTCCAAGGCTCACACAACTGTGCAAGGTATTCTCAAGTGTAACTGTTCCAAGGTTAGATGGAGTTAGGAATTATAACCTCCTTGGGTAATACGATATTCAGAGTGTAGTATGCCAGGAAGCTATTCACCGGGATACAAACATGCCTTTTCCATGCTTTATCGCCCCGCTGAAAGGCATTATATATACCAAAGCATAAAATAATCTCAAACTGCAGATAGATACACTAATGTAAATACTATGGATGTAACACTAATAAAAGCCACAGGGTAAAATCCTGGCCCTCTGAGATCACAGGATTTTTTCTTGTTATCATCAACGTGGTCGAGATCGCTACGTAGGTCTGTGTCAGCCTTCTGTTTTTATAATCTGTCATTTTCAGTCAATTTGCCATTACAAAATTGAGTTTAAATGTACTATATTTATAATATAGGGACACAAATACTCTGAAAGACTCATTAATAAGTCTCTTTGCCAAACTCTGATATAAAGGAAATTTATCTCACTGCAAAATTAAATTTCTCGTTCTTGCCTTCATCCCATTGAGATTTACAAAGGAATAACAGGGAACTAATCAAGTTCTTCAGATTAATAGTGGTGGACAGTCTTGACAGTCTAGCATGTATAACATCTCTCTCTTACCCTCAAAAAATCCCTCCATTTCACTGTAAGATTTCCCCAGTCACACTTTCCCTTTAATTAACTTGGATTTCTTTGTTCTTCTGTTATTGTGATGTTTCTGCTACACCCGTGTCTCTGTAATCATTGTAATATGCTTCCTCCTTCTTTACATTTTCTTTTTTTTAATATTTTTTAAAAATTTTTCCCTTCTCCAGAATTTGCAACTATGGTGGCTGAATCATAAAGGCTTTGACCAATGCAAACCCTTCACCCATCTTTCACTGCCCAATTCCAACCACCTCCTGCTGACTGCTTTGGCTCCTGTTCTATTTATTTATGTTATTTTATACTCCAGCTCTGTTCTCTGCAATCCTGCAACTCTGTAATTGTGCTGAAAGATACTGTTAAAATAATAAAGGTCACATCAATCTGGGCTTTATTCTCTCTCACTACAACTTGTTTCTTATGTCAAGTAGGCTTGGCACACACTAAGAGAAAATTTTACTCTTTTTTGCTGACATCCCTGCTGCTTTATCCTTCGCTAGGGTAAAGTGGGAAGAAATTTAAAAAATTATTTGGGATAAAACACGCATATAATGAGTCATTCAGTCCAAGTTCTGAACTGTGGCAAAACTGACTGCGTTATTTTTAAGCCATCCTTGTTAAATAGATGCATACTCACAGCCTGGAAAATCTCTAGTGATGGCAATTATCCAACTTCATTTGGCAGTTTGTTCTTTCGACTTAATCAGTGTTATAGCTAAAAAGTATTTCCTAATATTTAACCTACCTCCCCCCTGCTGCATTTTGGTGATCAGTAAATTGATACTTGTCCGTATCATTTGTTAAATTTGCCTGGTGCAGGGAGATTTTCGGATAAAAGGTTTGACAGGAATATCAGTTGGTGCCAATCATGCATGGGGATAACTTCGTAAACTATTAAAAAGTGTTCACTTCTGAAAAACAGGATATGTTTACTAGCAATGTTACACAACTATCTAGGACAGAAAGAACAGAATACTCACAAAAACCAACAGTATGAATTTCAGGAAAGGGGACACCAAGATTCAGGTGTGATGTTAGCGTTGACACTCTCACTGTTAAAACAGTGTATCAAAAAAATCCCATAAAAAAATATTTCTTCTAAAACTTTACCAGAGAAGTGAATATCTTTCTTTGAGTGACATATAGGAAACTGAGACTCAAGCTAAGAAAATGACTAGCCAACAGTAAGCCTATTGACAGAGACAAGAGCTAAACACTTGTTTCCCAAATCCTGTTCGGTAACTTTGGCATCAAGCTCATGCTTTTTATCTTTTTTATTAATTTTTTTTAAAGCAAAGATTAAGGCGGGGGGAGGGGGGGGAATCACTTTTAGGCAATATCTTCCCCACGTCTTGACAGAACATCGATTACTACTGCAATAAAAAGGAAGGATATTTGCCATTTCTGGATTCCAAACTATTCTCTGCAGCAATAATACCTTATCCCATTCAGACTTATTATCACTAATTTAGTATAAACAAAAAAATAAAGCTGAAAGCCTGTCACCACCATATTGTGCAGAATACCATTGTCTGCCACAGCAATGACCCAGTGCTACTCTGGAAGCCAATAAACACTCCCTAAAGCCATTCTAGATATTCACTCTGTAGTAACTTGCAAGGAAGACTTTTTGCTGAAGCTGCTGTGCGTTCAAAGAAATCCTCTGCTTTTGCACAATGTATATACGGATCTGAAGAATGTACTGATTTTTAAGTATTCTAAATAAAGCAAATGAAAACGGATTGCAATGAAGCAAGACGGTTTATTTAATTTTTTCTCGGCAGCTGCTGACCTCAAGTGGCAATAAAGCGTAATTACAAGAGTATACAGGGCTACAGAAAAAAACATTAGGAACCCAGCTATTGATGTATCATGAATGAAGATCCATGGAATCAGACAATAGGCATAAAAATCGCTATATAATCAAAGCCCTTTGCATTCTCTTTCTGTTCTTTGAACCTTCAAGGATTTATATTTTAATGCTTCACCTGATGGCACGAAAGCTGAAATTTTATCCAGGGCTTTAAGAAAAAATAGCGCAATAGAACATAGCCATTAATGAGCCTAAAAAATTATTTATAGTATATTATGTGAAATAAAGTAAGTTACAGCAGCATTAATGGTTATATTTTACTGGCATAAAAGTCTGTAGACCCCAATGATTTCTGTATCAGTCTTTCATCACATTATTCCCTCAATCACTCCTGAACAAGCAACACTGAGTGCCTAATTTGGCCTGAAATTTTTCAGCTATATAGTAATGGACAAGATGAAAAGAAATATCCTTTTAGTTTCAAACTGAAAAAGTTACAATATGGATGCCACTTACAATGGGTAGAGAGATCTCCAAAATACAGTCTTTACTTTTCACAGTGACAGTACCTGGTATTCTAAACATGCATTTGGTCAGTTTATTAAATATGCAGCTGGTATACTCAGAACCTATGTAATCAGAACTATCACAAAACTGGTTTTAAGCCACTTTTTTTCCTAACTGTATTTTGAATTCAAAGTTCAAATTTCAACATTTAAAAAAGATTCAAACACATGTAATATAAATAAATCTCTGATCAAATCTAAAATTACTGGTTTACGAATTATCAAACTTACTTTTTTTCACTGCTCACTCTTCAATGTTTATCTTGATTCTTATTTTTCCCACCCAAATTCCTTCCAAACCTTCCGCAAATCTTGAATTGCTCCATTTCCAATTAAAAAAAATTTTCTGAATTTTCCTGTTAGGTAGAAGTTATCTAGTCGTGGCTTAAAATGCAGCAAACAAATGCAAAATTTTAAGTTACAGTAAAATAGAAAATGAAACATTATACATGTGATATATTATTCACTTTCATATCGCTCTCATTTTAATATCTTTAAGACTGTCACAGAAACTACTGTAAAGACTGAAGAAAGCAGAATTTACTACAAAACTTAATCAGGCTTTCAGCAGAGTGTGGATTATAGTACGCTTGACAAATACAAACAAATCCACATTACCCTGCAATGTACTGTTTCATGAAGAAAGATGTTTTAATTTTCACAGGCATAGGCAAAGGAGCAAAATTAAGCTTCTCCAAGAAACATTTACCTTAAATTTCTTAATTGGCATCTTACATCATCTTTGTCCTGAATAGTAGGCGTTCCATAATTTTCTCCCCTGTTGTAATAGCATAGAAGTTATGAAAAAAACCAACCCCAGCCATCATGTTGAAGACAAACTTTTAAATAATCAGTACACATCTTTTCCTTAGATTCACGGCCAATGGTTTGTAATGAGACACAACTGGATGATTTAAGATATGTAAATTATGTTTACACATATAAAAAAAGACACAACTTGTTCACATTGGTATTATATATTGCTAGGAAAGAAATACAGCTTGCTCTCAGCTACAGCTCAAAAGGAAGAAGAGCCAAATCCTCAAGTCATAGACAAACCATAATTTTCTGACAAATTACATCAGCATTTAACAAAACAGGTTTGTACCAACGGACCATCACTAACTCTTAAAATTCCTCAGATCACCATTTACCATTACCAAACTCTTAACCAACAAATTCATAATCATTTATGCTTTAAGGGTCCTGCCAAGCTCCTAATGGAGTTTCATGGATCAGCAATTTTCCACATGTCTTATTTTGGGAATCAATGGACTGGAGGCCGTAACACCTGTTCACTTTGCAGAAGCTGAGCTAGGATTTGTATTTACAGTCTATCCACCAGTCCTGAGCTAATCACTGCCTAATGTCCTATGATTGCTTTCACTCTTTGTTCACTTCATCAAAGCGAAACTTGCTTGTTTGCTTCATTTGCCTTTTCTGATTTTGCATCTTTTGGGGGTAAGTAAGGACACTTTTCCCTAGTTTCTGAATACTTTTGAAGATCAGAAATGCAGTTCATGTTCTCCTTTCTGGCAACACACACACAGTTTTATCAAAGCCTCTGGGCTATAGTATCTAAACATTAACAATATCCTGTCCATAAACACAGTTAATATTGTTATGGAATTAAAAACTGTGGCATTGCACAATATTTGCAACAAGTTCTGCCTCAACAAAATATCATCAAATATTATGAATTTATATAAGGTTCACTGAAGACACAAATTAGCCCATAGAATTTTTATTAATGAGCATAAAGCACAAAAGAAATTCCATTTGATTCTAAAATCCTAGATTGAGATTTAAGTGGCCAGTGGATAGAGAACACTTTTTTATTTATAAATCAATTGCAAATGAAAGAGAAATTATACGGTATGCATTAACACACCAAAATTCAGCTGTGGTTAAAGCATGTGCTGACATTCTTGTTCTAACACCACGCAGGAACCATGGGTAACACAGATACAACAGCACAGGCTTTAGCACATGCCAGTGATTAAAATACCTCCTCTTGGTCCTGGTCTCTCTCATTGCTAACACGAGCTTGAACCTGAGTTGCTGCACCTTCATTCTGAGTGAGTAATTTTAGCAGATTCTTTTTTCCAAAGAGACAAACCCTTTAGAAGTCCCAACGCTCTCTAGAGCTCCAACATTTTAAAAACCTTTTTTCCTAAACAAGAGAGAGGGAAGCCAAATATGTCTAAAGGGGGTTAGCTGTGTGCATGAGAGATCAATCATCAAAACTTTCCCAGACGGTAGGATTTCCTAATGTGAGATAATTACTTCACAAGGAAGTACATTTCTGGTTAGTGCTCTTCTGGTTAATAAAGTAACAAAGCTTAATAAAGGTTGATACAGTTTTAAAGACAGAAGTTAATATAAACACAAATATTAGAGTCCCTTCTCCAGCCACCAGAAAAATAGAAGGGACTGCATGACCTACAATAATAAATGGATCAGAAGATCCACATAAAAATACTGGAAGGCACTTGATAAGCCTATGGAACATGCAGCTAGAAAAGATGTTTTCTTTCATAAACTCATTCGGTCTTCCACCTAGGAAAATCTAAGTGAAAGGATCTTGTCAGTGCCTGAATCAGAATGTCAAACTCTTATTGCAACAATAGTTTTTAATTCTAGGAGATGCTCTTCTGAGCAATTAATGGTTTACGTACAAAAACAGAGTTGGTTTCACTGGTGTTACAGTAGTACAACGCTGGCATTAACAAATGGATACTTAGGCCTTCAGCGGGCAAGAACACAGCAACTCTCTATTAATTCCAACTTTGCCACCAGAGCTTCTAGACAGGTTGGAAGAGGCACAGGACGAGAGGTCAAACGCTTAACCACTGATTACTGGAGGGAAGGTCCACGGGTTGCTGAAAAGCCAAATGGTTCAGAGACATTTTCAGGTTTTGGAAATGTTGCCTGGAAGGATTTTTTTAATTCTAACATTTTAATTGTTAACAAACTCC
>VFFE01005063.1:190492-215637 GCA_008921705.1 Burhinus oedicnemus
GCCCAGGAGGGGAGAGCCGGCGGGGGGTGGGGGCGGGATGAGCGTCCGACAGCGCGCATGCGCAGGGAGGCACTCCGCCAGGCGTGGGAGTGGGGGCGGTTCTTCACGGAAGATCCCATTCCGTGGGCTCGTAGGGAGGACATGGAGGCTTCTCTTCCTCACTCTCACTTGTCTTTTCCCTCCCTGGTGCTGCCGCCCCCCTATGACATAGCTCTTAGCCCGCAACTTTATTATTTTCTGCCCTGTCCCCGGTGGGTTAATTTCGGCTCCTTGGTACGGTCCCCTGCGTTCTACCCAATAACAAACCGGCTCCTGGCCGCGTACTTAGTTGCTGGGCAGAAACTACTGCGTTGTCCCCGTAACACCACGGCGCCATCCGCCGAGAGCGCTGCCCTGCCTTAGCTACCAGAAGGGGCGGGGCGTCGGATTTGAATGACAGGACCTTGGTGGGCGGGAAAAGACAAGAAAACCAATAACAACTCCGGGTAGCATTGATGAGCATAGCTCACAGCCAACCGAGCTGGGCGGGCGGTCGCCTCCTGAAGGAGGCGGGGCGTTCGGTTGCTAGGGCCGCGCTGTTGCTAAGGGCAGCGGCTGCCGCCACCGCGCTCTGCCGCGGCCCTCCTGGCCCGCCGCCGCCTTCCCCGGGCCGGGGCGATGGTGAAGCTCTCTGCCAAGTGCCTCCTGACAGGTGAGTCCGGCCCGTCCGGTCCCATCCGCCCAGCTGGCGGTAGGGGTCTAGAGCGGGCTCGGTGGGGTGGGGCGAGGCCGGTAGCGAGGCGGCGCTGGGACGCCCTGGCCCCCTCAGCGAGGGGGGAGGCCCGGACGGGTGGTGGCGGGCCTCGCCGGGAGGCGGCCTGGATTCTCTCAGCCCCTCGTCGAGGGTTCGCCTCGACGGAGAAAAGGTGGGGAAATCGGTGACAGGAGAGAGGTGGGGACCTCAGTTCCCTAGGGACGGGAGCGGTGGGAAAAAAAAAAAGAAAGAAAGAAAGAAGGAAAAAAAAACAACAGTGTTTCTACGGTGTGGAAAGGTGGGGTGAGGATGGGAAAAGCATGAAAGGAGCAGGGTAGACAGCCGAGTCCTGCCTTATATGGGAGGCTCCCTTTTTGCTGGAGGAAATATTCATGGCGGAAATTGGGATGTTTCTGAGAGTGTGATGGAAGGGTAGAGCCTTAGCAAAGAGTTGAAGGATGAGGCATGTGCACTTCACAGAAGCGTCTTTTTCCCCAAGCAAACCGGAGGTTAACCTGAAAAAAAAGTGAGGTGAAGACACTGGTTTATTTAGTCAGGATGGATTATGGAAGTGTTGAAAGTAAGTGCAGCTGACTGTTAACACTGTGGGAAGAAAACTTTTTTCCTTCCCTCTACGTGGAAGCTCTCTGCAGCCTCAGCCAGAAGCACAAATCCATAAAACCTTTGTGTGCAGACAACTCCCAAGTTTAACTCTGCTCCAAACCTGTTTTCTTTCATCCAGAATAAAATGTTTGCCTCTTTTGAACCTCAGAAGCAGCTAACCATCAACTTGCACAAAGCTAGGTGTAAGCTTTGGTAAATGCAAAAGAATTATTCTGCCTCGTGCCTCTGTTGATAGTTACTGTGGACAGCATGAGTATCTTGCCTGTCTTCTAGATATGAAACTTACACGTCGTTTCCAATTTGGAAGTTTCCAGGTCCCAATATGTAATCTTTGCTTAAGTCTTTCAAGTTTTGTTGTTTAGTGTTGCCAAAGGCCAATTCGATGACCATTTTAAATTTATATAGGTTTTCTTTGGATGACCCAGTTATGTCCTTAATCCTAATTGGGTCTGGAGCTGCCTTTTCAATTCTGTTCACAATACAAACAACAGGAAGGTCCTGTCCCATATGTAGTGCTCGTAAGTACTACAATAATATCCATGTATTATTAAAAATAATAAATTGATGAAGCAGACCAGGCAAAATAACTTCTTTCTTGCAGAAGAGACCAATATAGTGAAAGAGACATAAGAGATGAGTAACCACAACAACCTAAAGGGAACAAGAAAATGCAATTATGTAGTAGGAGCAAAAACATCAGAGATGGAACAGGGAAGTCTTGTGTACCTAAGGAAATGGTTATGAAGAATAGAGTGGCTCCCAGTATTGGGAGCTGCACCAAGGTCATAGAGAACAACAAGAGAAAAGGGCTTTTATTAGCAAAAGAGAGACTATTAACTTGACAATAGAAAGTAATTCCTGTGTTATCTCAAGGGTAATTTACAGACACACAGTAAAAGACATTGTTTGAGCTTACTATGGAGGCACTGCAAAAAGGTTTTCATTGTAGAAAGGCAGTTGGCAGTAGCAGGCATTTTAGAGACACACTGCAGATTCTGGCAGAATAACAGAAATATGGATGGAATAAATACTGTGGGATGCAGTACTGGCAGATGAGACCAAACTAAATGAAAAGGGTAAGGAAACTTATTTTGAGAAAGTGTAGTGATGTAATGGGCTAAGAGGATGGCAAAGAATAAGAAGAGGGAAAGAACAACTGGGGCTGTCAAACTGAAGAAAGGCAACACATTAGTTAAGAATTTGCACTGGATGATGCCTCCGCAGTTTGGAGTAATGCATGCTTCTCCATCTCATTTTACAAAGGCAGATCTAATTGTCTATTGAAACACAGAATAGCTTCCACTCAGAACAGAGTGTTGTCTTCAGCATAAGCTTGAACTGATCAGGGAACAAACAAGCTGACTTACCAGATTTTCCTGTCTAAATATTATGAGCCCAACTCAGCTTAAAGTAAGCAAGCATACTAAAAATGTTTAAACAAGAACTACATTTGGTTAATGCATGTAGGAGCAATTGTCACTATCCAAAACACCCTTCCTCCTCTATAATATGTGAGCAGATAGCTTTTCCAATTTCCTTCAAAACATCATTTAGGAAGCTGTAATAGGGTCAAAATATACCCCTTTCTGGGTTTATTTATTAACAACATAATGTAAAAGACTTGTATTCTGGGCCTGGCTGTCATGAGTGTTCCTTAAAGGGTAAAGCTGGGACCACTGAGGTATTTAATTCCTGGTTCCTGTCCTTTGAACTATCCAGGCTAGTGAGACAGTATGTGAAGAGAGGATAAGCCCTTCGGGAACATTAAGTTAAGTCTTTGTTTTGCAAGGATTATGATATTTTTCATGGAGTGATACAGGCATATGTGAATTCTGCAGTTCTCTGCCATTGCTTTGGATCTTATGGAGTTGTGTAACAGCAGGCCAAAGCAGGCAGCTGCCAGGTTTGCCTGAAGTGTTGTGCAAGCCATACCGGAAAGCCTTGGCTCTAGAAGAGCAAAAACTAAAGCCCCTTGGTTTTCCTTCCATACGGGGATGAATCAGCAGGCTCTTTCTCTCCAGCCAAGTGACATTTGCTTCTGTTATGCCCAGGATGCAACTAATGAGCCACCGGCAGCATTGAGTCAGCAAGAGTTGCTCTCTTAGCAGGGTCAGCAAGAAGAGTTCATCGAGGAATGTTACCAGCTTAGGCAGCTTTGTAGTATATAAATGACCTGTCTCTTCCCTAAACTCAGTATATAACAAGGATTTGAATCTGAGAAAATGGGTAATCTAAGGAGAGGAAATAGCCTTCTACGCAGCCCAGTCTCCCTTATCACATTGTGTTTTTCTGTACATGATAACATATCTGGGAAATTTTAATTCTTAGGTAAAGGTTATAGGGTAGACATGAATTTTAGAACAAATGGCAGATCCACCCTGATCTGGAGGACCTTTGCTATTGTTCATAAAGCAGAAATCTGGTGTCACCACTAGTATGCACAACGGCAATATTCATTTCCTCACATGGGTATTACCTTTTAGATTGTTTTGTGCTTCTTGTGACAGTTATCTTGACTGTATTCAGAGTTATAGCATCCAAGATCTTATGGCGTGTGATAGTAACAGAACTGAGGGAAAATAAGATTTTCTAAGATGAAACAAAAGTCTTTTGTTTTCGATTTTGCAGGAGATCCAGCTGTGGGGAAGAGTGCTTTAGCCCAGATGTTCCGCAATGACGGGGCTCATTTTCAGAAGAACTACACACTGGTAAGCATACAACAGGCTCAAACTGCTATCCAACATTTTTCTAAGTTGCATGAGAAAAATAAGATGGTCTAGAACAAAATAAATAATATGATCTTAAGTTGAGGCATTCAAGGTTGGGTTTTATAGGGTTTTCTTTCTCTTACACTCTGGATTCCGAAGAGAAACCATTTACTGTTCTGTAAGTCTTTACATCATGTGGGTGCTGGTTTTGAAACTTAATGCAGAATAATTTAGTTAATTTTATAATTTTCCTGCTGAACCAATGTTTTCATAAGCTTTTGTGGTGTTAGAGAGCTTCCCCCTTTAGGGAGTGCTCTGTGAAAAAGCATTGCTGAAGGAGAAAGCTTTTAATTCCAACTATTAAATGTGCGTGTGGACAGTGCGCTTATCACTATGCAAACATGAAGATGTGCTGCATAGCCCCAAGATAATTATAATCTACAGAAACTGTTCCCAGATGAAGAGGATACAGTTTGCAGTCTTTCAGTGTGAGAATCAATGGTGATGACTAATCAGAAGCAGGATAAAAATAAAAGTAAATATAAGTAAAGTAAAAAAAGGAAAATATGAGTGTGGAGAAAAAAACCCCTAAAATATGTTTATTCATTGAAATAAAGATGGAAACCAGAAGTTAAGGATAGAAATAGAACAAACAAACAAGCTACAAAGCAGAATGAGATAAAAGGTGGAAGAGGCACAAATAACCTCAGTCCCATATGTTAGCTGATCACATGGTTGGTGCAAAACGTTCTAAGGCGTGCTTTAGAGCAGCAATGTGATAGTGAGCATAGCCCTGCAGATTTCAGCTAATACTCTTAGCTGTGTATAAGCAAATCTCTGGATGTTAGTTCTTCTCCATCTTTTTCCCCCTATCAGAGCAAATCTACGTGGCTTTGACATGTAGGTGGGAGTATGTTACCAGAGCTGAGGAGTTCCCAGCAGTCTGTGTTTGATGGGATTGTAATGATTCACAAGAATTGCCTCAATCCGATGCATAGTTGGTATGCAGTTGGACAGGCTCTTAAAAACTCATCTGATCCTTGTTTTCCTGATTCTTCTTGACAGACAACGGGCATAGAACTGTTGGTGAAGGCTGTATCAGTTCCAGAGACAAGTGATAGTGTGGTGAGTGTTTCTGTGACATAAATTGGGTCAGAAAGAGGCATCCAGAGCTCAAACCTCACCTCAATCTCATTCTGGTGGAAGATCGCTCTGCATGTTCATAAGGCCATTAAGTTGCATTAAGGAAATGAGGCTGATCATGTACAATTGCTGATACTCCAGGGTTAGTTTAATCTTAAAAATGTAAGTTTTGCATACTTGTATCCAACATGACGTCTTAAACCAAAGCTGTTGCCAGCTTTCTTAGCATTCTGTTCTGTCCTTTAGGGTACTCAGGTTTAGTTCATGTTTCTTAGAACTATGGAAGCTGGAACTTATCTGTTATTTTTCCTTAATGCCCTATACTCCTACTAGTGGATTGTGGACCACATGTATAATTTTGTATAAATAGTGCAGGTTACTGTCCCACCTCACATATTCTGTTTCCAATAGGGATGGAAACCAGACCTGGGGCCTTGGAGGTATTCCTTTTATTGGTTATACATAAAAAAATAGCTATTTCTTTTCTCATACTGTCTGAACTGGAGTATTCTCAGTGTGGGGAACTTGTCCTGTAGTAACATGACACTGCTGTACTGAACAAAATGCAGGAGTTATAAGTTCCAGTATTTACTTTTAAAACCTTTCCCTGCACTGCATTTTTCCTGATGAGAGCCTTCTTTCTGCTTCCGCTTTCAGGAATTCTTCATTTTTGACTCTGCAGGAAAAGATCTATTTTCTGAAATGCTGGAGAAACTGGTGAGTCTTATGTAACAGTCCTCTTCTTCCAAAGAAGTGCTTTTGCTTTGAAGATCTGAACTCCCCAGTCTGGCAGATGTAGCAAACTTTGTCTTTAGTGTAAATGGGAGCAATTACCTCAGTTGCCAATGCATCCTGTTCTACCTCTCTAAAACTTGTGAAAGTACTAGAAGAAATACTTTCCAGAGGAAGGAAGGCAGATAGTCATTCAGTTTTCCTACAAAAGAAATAGGGATGTTTAACTGAGAATCGCTGTGGGCTGCTGGTTAAAGTTATTTTTATTTCTTAGAAAAACATCTCTTTTGCTGCTACTCCAACAGCGGGGTTTTTTTGTGTTATAGTGATACGTTTGATCCAACAGACTCATTCTTGTCCTTGAGCATCATACTGCCTTTGTTTTTTTCCTTCACACATTTGTGTTGTTACCTATGCAGTTCTCCATAGTGTTATCTCATTTTGAGAGGTAGAATCAGTTAATTGATGTGAGGTTTCATAAGATGGCTAAGTCAACCTAATGGTTCATTGCTCTGTAAGATGCAATTCCGCTTTTGCCCTTGCACTAGGTCTGGTTTGCAAGAGACCCCTCTAGAAGCTGGCTCAGCTTCTCAAATTGGAAGAAAACCTTTCTACTTTTTTCTCTAGGATTAATTTTGCGCTGATTCAGCATGAAGAATCAGCTTCCCCAGGGATCAGTGCCAGAGCCGATACAAGTAAAGGAGCAGGACCATGCAGACAGGAATGGGGAAGGAGAGCAAGACCACCTCTCCCAGTGCCAGCTATCCATTTAGTCAGCTCATCTGGAATGTGAAACGTCAGCCAGGGCATAGGATTCCTGTATGTTAGGCTTTTTATTTTTGTCTTAGCATCTGTGTTTGCCGTGCTTACAGACTGGCTGTTGACCACATCAGTTTCATTAGAGCTGACAATGTTCCTTTCTTGCTGTGCAGTGGGAGCAACCCAACGTCCTGTGCCTTGTGTATGATGTCACTAATGAGCAATCTTTCAACAACTGTGCTCAGTGGTTGGAGAAGCTGAGGGCTCAAGCAGTTGGAGTGCACATCCCAGGTAAGAAATGGGTGAGATTCTTGTTATCTGCTCCCCTGTTGTATGACAACAGTTGTTCCCTTTGAGGTGTGGCATAGAATGTTTATTTTAAGCCAGGGCCAGGCATGGCTTCCTCCAACTCATTTGCTTTTATCACAAAGCAGATAAGGCATGAGTATGTTTCCTTTGTGGAATCTTTTCTAGGTAGTTGTAGACTGTTCTTCACACCTCCAACTTTTTCAGCTACTTCTACAAATGTTGGAGCGTTTATTGCTAACAAGTCAGCATTTCTGGGTTGTTGCTTTTCCTTTGTTTCTTTTTTTTTTTTTTTTCTGTAGGTGTCTTAGTGGGGAATAAAACAGACCTGGCTGGTCGTCGAGTTGTGGAGCAGAAACAAGCACAGGAGTGGGCTGAGAAACATGGCCTGGAATACTGTGAGATGTCAGTGGTGAGTATCTGCATCCTTCACCATCTGTGGAAGTGGGTGTTTGTAAAGTTATCTTCTCTTTCAGGTAGAGAGAGATAATTGGGGGGGCTCTTCCACTTGTTTGTCATCTAACTCACCCTCAGTTTTAATCTGTCTTTTGTGAAGTAGTTAGAGCAGAAATAGTCAAATGCCTATTCCATCTGTCATTCACAAATTTCCTATTTCTTTACAGAAGGAGATGAAAAATTTTGAGGCCCCTTTCCACATCCTGGCAAAGTTATTCCACCAACTGTACAAAGAGAAAGTGGAAACTTTTCACTCACTAGCTTGAGGGCCGTGACTGGGACGACTTATTTATCCTCTAAGCTTCTCCTAGTGCCCAGAATCCTGCAGGATGGTATACAGAGAGAAGAGAAAAGATGAGCTATTTGCTTCTTCATGGTCATCTTCTGGTAATTCAAAATAAACTAGAAATAAGCAAGTGGAAAGACACTCTTCTGAAGTTGCTGCCTTAGCATTCCTTTCATGTCCTCTAGCTTGGTTCTCTGCTCACTGAAAGTCTGCTAAGTTGGAGGAGGCGGGGAGTAAAAGGGGAGTGCAGAATGGAAATTGCCAGCTCTTTGCCTTGATATTGTCTTGTCTGTTGTCTGAACAGGCTTCCTTCGCTACAAGCAAGGATTTAGAGGTTTGGAGAAGTAGAGAGGAAGCTGACAGGATGTTTTTCAACTTAAGCAACCCGGCCTTGATACATGTGTTGCAGGGCAGGACTGCTGCTTGAAATGCTTTTTCAGTAGGAGGCCTACTACCCTAAAATCAACACCTGGAGATTGAGATGTGTGGGGACCCAGCTGGATTTAGGTGTGTTTCTAGGAGTGCCCAGAGTTTGCGGCCTGTTTTAACAGCGTTACTCTTAATCAGTTGTAGGACTGATATGCTGATGACTAATATGTGTTTCTGACTTCTAGAATCTGGTTCTTTTCTTCAACGTGGCTCACTTTCACTGCCTGGTAGAAACTGTCTTGCATCTATACCGCTGTCACTTGGTAACGCAGTGCCCTCTGCTGGTCCCAGGTCACAAGATTTCTCAAGAAGCTACCTCTTTTGAAGCAAGCAGGACTTCTACGGGCACATCCAAATTGCCTTATCTGCAAAATGGGGTCAGATAGCAAGAATACCTTTTATTCTGAAGACGAGTCCAAAACTTAAAACAAATTGTCTTTTCTTCTTCATGTCTTTGTCATCTTATGTCGTTTTGTGTAATTTTTCTTTTTGTCAGCTGAACTTGGCCATACGATGTGCTCATTAGATTCAGTTCTCAATCCCTTAATAGAATCAGAGTCCTCTTTGTTGTTAAATTTTCCCTGCTTGTCCTTGAGTTTCGAATTAAAGACCACAATTCTGATGGTGCTAGTGGAAACAGGACTAAAGAAATGAAAGACACCCTGGCTAAGTTACTTTGACTCAGCCATGTCTGGATAGAAGTTTCGTATCAGAAAGGGTAAAAGTCTAGAGAGCACTGCTTTTTTGTGTGGAGTACTGGTGTTGCATGTGTAAGAGTCTGTTTGCTAATGCAGTGTGTGAAAGCATCCATGGTAAGGTACTCCTTGTAACTGAGCCTAACACCAACGAGTTCAAAACTGTAACCTTTCTCTTCTCGCAGATTATGTTAGCCTTCCTTGGGCAAGGAAAATGAATTTTGTGGAGAGTAAGCACTGAATGATTTTTCAGGCAGGCTTTTCAGGAATCTGTCTTTCAAGACTTTTATATGTGCATTTTATAACCATTTTTATGCCCAGTGCTAGGAAAAGTACATTGGATTGAACATAAGAAATATGGCTGCAGATGTTGTAGGAGAGTTTATGAAGCACTTCAAGAATCTGGAGAAGCAGCTGGGCTCATTTCACTGGCAACAGTGTGGTGAGGCTGAGAATTAGTTAGGGAGAATGAATACCAGCTAAAGAGGTTAAGTAGGAGCTCAGCTCATAAGAAAAGAAAATGAATAGGTTCTTTTGCTAGAAGCCACCTCAAAAAATGACAGAACCAGCTGGGAAAGCTCTTACTTCCTCCAAAGAAGGAAGGATTCCTCCATGGGCTTAGGGTAACTAGAAGACTCACTGTTTTTTGAATTGGATTAGCATTACTGGCATTTGGGTTTTACATGGGTTGTCTTGTTAATCCTGGGGGGTGTCTGTTGATTTACATGGGCTGAGTAGAGTCCTGCCTGCAAGTGCTAGTACTTCTGGCTGTTAAGAATAAAAGTTATTTTGGATGCTGTGCTGATCTAGTGAAAGAACTAAAGAAGGTTTATTTTGATTTGATAGCTCATTTCCCCTTGGTTCTATTGATGATGTGATTACCACACAAGTCAGATATTGTTTCATATTGAAAATAGCATGCCAGGTGTGTATGCCACCTGTGATGTGGTATATAGGGGGGATGAATGCCTTGGGAATAGGTGATAAAATGAATCCTGTGCAATCTTTAACCAGGGAATTCAATCTCTCTGCACCAGAAGGACCTCCCATAACTTCAAATAAACAGTCTAAATGCACCAGTAAGATGAAGATTGGTGAACGCTGTTTTATTAAATGAATGCAAAAGCTGGAGGATCTCATTAAGGAAATGCTTGCAGTAGTGATTTGTGATTTATAGGGAAGCTGCTTTTGAGAGGTTAGTGAAGAAAAATGCATCCCATGCAGGGAAAGATATATTGCCTGAGAGAGGAAATGTATGATCTAATTAGCTAGCAGTAGGGAATCACCCACTGCCCGTTTCCCTCTTTCCACAGGCCATGACTAGAATTAGAAAAGAGGTTGTGTCTAAAGTGGGCTGCCCAACTTGCTTTTTACAGGTCTGTTTCAAGCACTAATGTAGGCACATTTTAATGTCCTTCAAAATGGTATGTTTGACAATAACCATCTCAATCCTTCCGAATGCATTTTAAAAACATAATATATTGTCCTTCCTGGCTAATGTGCCATATAATACCAGCATGATGTAGGTGGTATTTGTTGCTATTTTCCTAGCTTATTTGTGACCTTGTTGTAGAGGCTAGTAGTGAAGAGTGGGTAGAGAACACGGGAGCCAGGTGCGGGAAGGCTGTGGAAAATGGTTTTGTGCCCGTGTGAGGGAGTTGAGTGATTAGGTGAGCTGGACAAGCAGGGTGAGTAAGAGTCTGAAACCGTTATTAAGTTTCTCTTACTGTGTTCAGTAACTGTTGCAGTCACATCTGTAGGGTGAGGATGCATGTTTGCTGCTTATAGCCTTAGCATCACTCTGAATTACAAACACTGTGGAGAACAGTGGGAGGAAGGCAGAAAGCCTGTCTGCTGACCAGGAAGCTTGTTGTCTTCTTACAGCTCCCTTACTTTGTCCAGCTGTGCAGTGCTGCAGATGCTCAGCATGGGTGTTTACAACCCAGAAGAGACCCAGCTCAACCAGAACTGAAATTTCAAAAGAAGGGGAAGGACAAAACCAGGCCTTTAACCATTTTTAAGAGATAAATAGTCCTTCTTTTTCCTGCTTGCTTGTCTGATTAGGCAAAAGCATTCTTTCCTCCTTGGAGTCCCTGCTTCTTACTTTTCCTCTGATCCTCATGGTTCTGCTGCACAGAATCCCTATTATACTTGTGCCCTGCTTTACTTTGCTTGATAAATCACCAGCTGATTTTTTTTTACCCTTCTAATTTCTGCATTATCTATTCCCAAGGCTGCAAGACATTTCTTCTTAGAGAGATTAATAGACGAAAGAAAACAAAAGTGGAATTTTTAGTCAAATTGTCTTGAAAGAAAGAACCTTAAGAAGCTGACTGACATTCTGAAATTTTACTGGGAATTCATTTGTGTAAAGTTGTCATATTAAAGATACTTTAATGGTTTTGTTTTGTCTTGCCAGATATGTTCTACTGTGGAGTGAAATGCAGGATGTAAAATTCCAGAAAGAACAGGTTTTATTGTGGGAGTTAATAGGAGTTTCAAAGCTGATCATACTGTGATAAGATCTGTTCAGTCTTAACAATGGAGTGGTCGCTGCCGTTCATAATAAAACATTAAATATACTGAAATGGGGTTGTCAGAACAGTTTTTTTCTATACATTTGTTCATTTTGGAGACTTAAAACTTAAGAAAGGACATCTTTCAGAAAACTGATCTGATAAATGACACCATTTGGACCAGGGTTATTTCTGATATAACTTCAGTGACTTAAAGGGCTGGATTTAGTCTTTTATGCCAATTGACTCCCCTGGGTAAGCTTCATTTCTTCACCCGCTATACATCTTGGACCGATCTGACCTGATAGCAAAAGACACATGATGTTGTTGAAAATGAAATACTGCCTTGGGGCAGAAGGATAAACTGTGTGGCCTCCTGAGGTCCTCCCAGCAATACTTTCTATAATTCTATTAGATTAAGTGGGGAAAGAAGTAGTGTGGAAAGCACAAAACAGGCTAAGTCATAAACTAGCAATTAAACTGGGAGCTAGGCTGGGCTACAGCAGAAAATGTACAATCTATCCCAATTAAGGGCTGTGTCTCAAGAGAAACCAGGAGCCTGACGCAGGTGCTGACAGCAGGGAAAACACTTCATTTCTGTTCTGTAGGCAGCAACTGCTCTCTACTGGTGCTTACACAGATCCGTAGGGGTCCATACCCCACTACAGACTGTACTCTGCTTGTAAAAATTACTGTATCTGTGACGTTCAGGTGGCAACTGCTTGCAGTTGTTGTCTCATCTGCCCGTATAAAGCCAGCAGTGTGATGGCAGATTATCTGCTAGTTGCAGGAAGATATTCCTATTCTTGACACCATCCATGAGGGGACCTCTCTTTCCCCATGCATTCTCAGTCCTTCTTTTCCTGTCTCATATCCACTTCTTGATGGAGAATATCCACCTCTGCTTGTTCTTAGCAAGTAATTTTTCCATCTTGCAGATGGTACTCCATGGAAGCTGGGGCTAAGACCTTCTGCAGCAGAGGTGGAGTCTGAGCAGGAGCTCTTCAAGAGCCATGTAGGCCCCTGCAACATCTCTGTTAGCCTAAGGCCACATCATCTCTCTGCTTCTCGCATCCTATTTCCTCCTCCTGCTGTCATCCTGCCTTGAGAACAATGTCTTCTGTGCCAGTTGCCCTTGGCTCTGTTGACCTGGAACAACAATGCTTGAGGGAGGGAGAAAGAAGAGAGATACTCAATCTCTAGTCTTTTCAGGCCTCTTTAGGTGTTGTGACTCCCTGTTGAAGTCACCCGAGAGGTGGGGATGTTGCTCAGTCTAGAGTGTAATTTCCTGGCAGAAGACCCCCAGCTGAGTCCTGGCAGCCTCATCTTGGCTCTTCAGAGCTTGCTGCAGTGTAACTTTCACAGACACTGGCTGTTCTCATTCTGACTTGGAGTTTTGTTTGGTTTTTTTTTCTTGTTGGGTTTTTTTTAATGTTTTTACTCCTTGGGGTCTTTCTCTCATTCTTCTGTCACAGCTTCACAGATTTCCTTCCCTGGAGCTGTTTGTCAAGAGAAGCCCAGAATTGCTCTCTTTCCTGGTCTCTGAGATCAAATCCAAATCTGGCAATGTTTAAAAGGGAAATGTGACAGACCCTACATGTCAAGCCGGGGTCAGGGATGGGGTCAATTTGATGAGTTTCCCTCCAGCCAGTTATGCATCAATTGGAGAAAAGTGGAGCCTGTAATCTTTCTGCACAAGTACTGGAAAAACACACAATATGAGGGCTTCAAGTTAGGGACTGTGAGCAGAAAGGTATAAAGGCAGAACTCGTCAGCTGCTGTGTCCTGAACAGGAGAAATGCAGGAGCAGTAGAGGAATAGGAATATCTAGGGAAGAGTGGGGTCTATATCCCTTCATGAAGGGCCTAAAGGATTTGCTGAGGCAGAGTGGGAGGGTGGGAATTAGGGGTGGGAAGGCCTAAGGCTTTTCCTGGCTTGTAGAATGATGTATGGAAATAAAGTGGGAGGAAAAGTAATTTTTGCATGAGCTAGCGAGGGAAAATGAGGATACAGGGTAGAGCTGGATGACATTGCAGGTGGGAGGGCAGCTGGTAAGAATAAATAACTGAACAGAGATTTTCAGGGCCAAGATCTCGGGGCCAAGGTCAGTTTGGGGAATTCAGAGCCATGATGAGGAAGGTCAATGGTAGCCATCAGTTTAGGTTTGAGATGTAGGGCTGGCATTAGAACAAGGCAGGATGAGTTAGAACATTAGAACAAGGCAAGTCTGCATGACAGGGTTGATGCTGGGATTTTATAGGGCAATAGCGAGAATCCAGAATGATAAACCGAGAAGTAGTGTGGGGAGATAAGAACAGCAAACTGTGTTGCTGTGAGGAACAGTGGCTGGAGACAGCACATCCAGGTGAGACCAGAAAAAATAGAGTAGGTAAGCTACGGACACGATCAAACTATCAGGGTGGAAGAGTGTGAAGAGATGTTGGAAATTCAGATTGTGTACAGTTCTTCTGAGGCAATTTCTGAGTGGAGGGAAGTAGATGCCTACAATTGTTACCCACACATCTTTGTATAATTTGAAACACAAATTAGTTCCAGTGCTATCTCTATTTTCTTTTGCCAGAAAGTGGGGTGATCTGTTTGCTTAAAACTTTTTTTCTTTTTTTGCGGGGGGGGGGGGGGGGGAGCAACACACAAACTTATGCCTAATTGTGCTGCAGCATCTTGAATACATTTTGTTCATCCATTCAGGGAATGGAAAGAGAACCTGCACCTCACCCAACCAAGCAGAAGTGCCCACTACAACTTGAGCATTGTCATCTCCCAACAAAAACTTCATGATCAGTTCATACAGTGGAAGACCTCCCCAGAATATCAATACTTAACCTCAAAAAACAGGAAAATGCAGTATCTCTGAGGTCAATGTAAAGCAGAGAGATCACTCTGTTCATGAATAAAATTACTACAATAAAAAAATGCCTTCAGCTCTGCATGGGAGGAATCTCTTTTCTGTGTTGGTTTCCCTTCTCTGCTTTTGCTAATGTATTTTGATTCCTCTGAAGCGTCACTTTCCCTTAGTCTTAACAGTTGTGCGTGGCCATAGTGTGCTATTTCTAGGACTTTGGTTTTGTGATGTTGGGTGGTTTCAGTTTGGGGACTGTGAAACTGGAAGTTTTGAAATTCAGGTTGCAGTTGAAGCATCAGGCATAAAATCAGCTGGTAAGGACAGCAGAACAGAGTATCTAGGAAAGATGCCTTACAGGGTTAAGATAAAGCTTTTCAGTGCTATTGTCAGCAGAGAGAGATCAGGCTGCAATGCATGTGAAAATGTTAGGTGGGGAAGGAATGCTGGTGGGTTGGGAAATGGGTGACAAGCATGGGTTTCTTGTAACTGAGGTAAATGCAGAGGAAAGGATGGTGCAAGAGTCTGGATGCAAATGCCTGGGTAGGTAGTGGAGGAGATAAAGGAGCATTCTTGGACAATGTCATGAAACTGTGTAAGGGCAGGAGGACAGTTCTGATATGAGCAGAAGCTGAGTAATGCAGACTCTGTCCTCTCATTTCTGCACCTATTGAGACCCAGGGATATTTCCCTTAAGTGGACTAAGTCATTGCTCTTGATGGCTCTCCCACATGAGACTGCCAGTAGGGTGGCTTTCCCTCTTCCCCAAGACAGAAGTGATCACTGGATGCTGTCTCGGTCCACAACCATTTTGATATCTGATTCCTCTACAGTGTCCATGCCTCTTGCCTTTTTCCTGCTGTCTCTGCACATGGAGGTCTTGTAACTATACATCCCCACAATTCTGCTACACCTCCCATGCTAGCAGCCCTCCCCGTTACCTTAAGATCCCACCATGTACTTTTCTTTCTGGGGTTATAAGCTGCTGTCAGAAAAAAACACTGGTCTTTCTACCCAGTGCCACCCTCTCCTACCCCTCTTCTCTCCATCTGGTACTAGGGGAGAGCTTGTGCCTTGTTCAGCTGGCTAGTTCTGGCATCAAACTGGACTGGTATAGGAGTGAGAGAGCTGTGCCCATGTTGGATGTGTCTCTCTGTGTGGGTGAGGGGCATCCGAGGCAGGCACCCTTTCCTCCTTTTATCAGACTGCACTCATTTATTATACCATCTGTTTTCCCAGTGCTGGAGATGATGCTGGGGATATGTGACTTGGGGCACTCAGGCAGAAACTGGCCTGCACAAGGCCGGCCATGTGTTTGCCTCCTAGCAATGCAGCGGTCAGCAGCAAATTCTTTGCCGCCGCCTCCTCTCAGTATGGGAGAGAGCAAGCGTGGGCCTGGGTGTGTAGGAGACACAAAGAGATGAAACGTGTGAAGCGGGGAGGGGAGAAGGGGAGAGAGAAAGAGACAGACTGGGGTACATGTGTATCAGCTGGAAAGAACTGTGGGAAGGAAGGACAGATGGACAGATGGGCAGAGTCAGGGAGAAGGAAAGAGGAATGGATTGTAGAGAGGGAAAGAGAAGAACTGGGCAGGGGGAGACAAAGAAATGGACTGGCTGGGGGACAGTGAGAGAAAAGCTGTGAAGGAAGGAAAGACAGATTTGGCAGGTGTGTGGTGTGGAGAAAGATGGATTGTCTGTGGGAGAGATGTGTGTCAGCTAGGTACTACAGTAATAGGTAAGTGGATAACTACAGAGATGGAGATAAAGAATGTGTGTGTGTGTGTGCATGCGTGTGTGGGGAGTATTTATACAGTCTTGTGTAAGGAGGAGCTGAATGAAAGACAGTGAGGAAGAAGAGCCATAAGGAAAGATGAGAGAGATAAAGCAGAGGAACAGAAGAGCAAGGCTAGAGGTGAACCGTGGGGAAAAGGGAGGCATGGGAAGGCAAGGCAGCCCTCGGAGTGCGAACAAGAACTGGGGTCAAGCAGGGGGGAGGAAGGGGATTCATATGAGAAGAAAGCAAACTAACAGCGCCCGTGTTTGGGGCTGAGGTTTTCTTATTGGGACCTGAGAGAGGTTGCATGGCAGAGATCAGGGCACAATTCCCCAGTACTGAGCACAAGCATTTTTACGTATGCAGGTCTCCCTGCCAGTGCACAGAGAGACCCAGTAGACCGGGCAGTGTAAATGCCACTGTGCTAATGCAGATTGTTTCCTGCCTGCTGAACTGCAATGTGAACCTGAGCATTTGCAACCTGTGGACTGCCTATTTCCACTGTACCTGCTTGACTACTAGGATCTGTTTAAGATGGCAGCTCAGGCATTTATTTATCCTTCTCTTCCCCTTCCTCTTGCCCTTTTCCTCACGGTGTACTCTCAATGGAAAAACATGAGAAAACAGTGCCCAAATTCACAGGCACCTTCCAAATTCTTCTGCCTCGTGTCACAGACACCACCTTGCTTTGCTGCCTGACTTGACCTCCCCCCCTTGCCTTTGACCATTTCTTTTCTCTTTTGTTCTTTCCTCTGCCTTTTTTCATCTCCTTCTTTCTCTCTTCCTTCAACTTTCTATCATATTACATTTTTACTCTTCCCTGTAACTTCATCCCCCTTTCTCTGTTGTGTTCTAGACTTCTAGTTTACATGCCTTCCCTTGTTGTTGCAGCTTATTCCTTACGGTTGCCCTGTTTCTTTTCTTCTGCTCCTTTTTATCTCTCCCCAATTCCTCTGTCTCTCCTGCTGCCTGTGCGTGTCTGCCTGCTTTCTCTCACTCACTGTCTGTCTCTCTTGAACTGGGTTGTGAATTCTGTTGGCATCAGAGTGGGACAAACTGTAAAACCGCGGTTCCCGGAGGGCCAGGTTGTGATCATTTTATTTTTACAATGTCCTTGGATGTGTAAAGGTGTTTGTTTGAGGGGGAGGAGCAGTGCATGTGCTCCATGTGGGAGAAGAAAGAGGAGTGCAGGCCAGAACGAATGAAGCTTATAACTAATATAGGTCAGTTGCAGAGAAGAGTCCCAATGGTCTGTGAAATAGAGAAGTGCTTTGTCGCTTCAGACTGGCTACTGGAAAGATGGCAACTGAATAGTTTTATCTAACTGAATCAAGCAACCTGGAAAGGTGTCCTGTCAGAGAATGCAGTAGTGGTGAGCATGGGAGGAGGACCAGCTCCGCCCAAGGGACTGCTCATATCCCAGCCAGCACCTTAACCCAGGGAATAACCAGCCTGAGAGTCCCTTTTCCTGCTCTGAGCTGTCTTCTGTGCATGTTCTTGTGTCCCTGATATGGAGGGGGGAGCATAGCTAAGATAAGCTTCCCCGTGCCCCCTGGCAGACTTGCTCACTGTGTCAAAGCGGACAACAACAGAGCAAATACATTAGAGAAGGAGAACGGTACCTCCACACGGAGGATGGGCTGGAGTGTTTGGCCAGCCTCTTCTGGTGTTGGTGCTGCCAAGGAGACCCACGTAGCCAGCAGAGAGGCATCATCAAGGTCCTGAGCTTGGTCTGGTGGAGCTGCATGAGCCAAGTGCACTGCTGGGAATTGCTTTGCTCTGCAGTAGACTCCTGACTTCCCATGATTTGCTACAGTATGAGTAAACTCTGCTTTCAGACCATTCCCAGAAATTTTCACAAGTGGTCAGTAGCTGCAGTGAATGACTGAAAGTGGCAAATCCCGATGAGCCCAGCATTTGGCCTTGGGACTTCTGATTTCATTTCTATTAAGAATTTTGTTGTTATACGAGGTCAAAGTTAATCTGCTAAGATGACATTAAGACATCAAAACAGACATCCAGATTTTCAGAGGTATTTGGAGCCTCTACAGCTCTGCAAAATCAATGTGAGATGCTGACTGCTCAGCAAAACTAAAAATCAGGACAGTTCTTCGATAGCTAAACATGGAGTTAGAAGCCTAAATAGACATATGTGTTTTACTTTCTTTTTAAAAAAGGCCTCTATTGCCAAGGCAGAGAATATCACCTCTCTACAATTTCTGTCCATGGTATACTCTTCTGTGCATCACCATAATGCTCCAGTCTAGCATCTGACTGGCTTAATCTGATGTGTTTAACCTACTTCCTCTGTAGGACTTCACATTGGGGATCCTAAGCCATTACAATGGTAATGTAAAACCAAATCCTAGGAATTCATATAATAGCTCCTCTGGACACAATACACCAGCTGGCTTTCTCTGAAACAGTGTCTAAAGTACATGTACATCTCATGGGATACCTCCCTGACTATGTGGGACTACAAAAAGAAACACTTCTTGCATTAAAATCGTTAGCCTGTTACTGACATCAGTGGGACCTGGTGATTTTGAATTTTTTAAGATTGCCCACTCACTGAACTCCTGAATAGGCGCTGGGATACGTGCTTCTCTTGATTTGTCCCTCTGAAAAGACAGAGGGACTAAATAACCTATCCCAGAGACTAACAATTTCTCTTGTTTTTCTTAGGATGCTCCTTCAAGAGTCTCTCTTAACCTTGATTTATTACTGAGCACCAGAGAAATTAAAAGTTCAATATTCGTCCCCTGATACCCTAAACTATCTGACAGAAGAAGAGTTAGGGATGTCCTAAAGAAGACAAAAGTGTGTATAGCTGGCTTGCAGAAAGCTTACCTGCATCAGTACCACCAGACCTCGGAGACCAAATCTGCCCCATACAGGAAGCCCCAGTGATACCTCTGTGGCTGCTGAGGACTGGATGGCAAAAGCTCATGTTTGGGCTGGATTGTGGCTTTAAATGATGATCTTGAATAGATGAAGTTGCACAGGATCCTCTTCTCTGTCCCCATCTGTGCCCTTTACACTGGAAGAAAGCCTGATATCACGGAATATTGATCAGTGTCAACATGAACCATCCTCACTGTAGACCTTACCTTTCCCTCAGCATTTATCATTGTGCTGATGCTTCCAGGAAGCTTCTGAAAACTTCAGTTCAGAAAAAAAACAAGGCCCTTCTCTTTCTTGCCTTATTCTTTGCAATTCTCTGGTAACTGCTGTGTTTACATATGTTTTCTTCTTTAAGAACCAAACCACAGCCGATGCACATTTCCTCACAGGAGTTTCATAAGCTTGTCAAGAAATGATGACTTTTTTAACTCATGCATTCTGAAGTTGACCAGGAGAGACCATTCCTTCCATAAGAGGCAGATGAGGACTGAGAGTCTATTCTAGTTATAGTTGGTGGATGGATGGACAAAGGCTTTATTGGGAGCAAGACAGTTATTTTTGCCCATATTTCATGCACAATGGGCAATGAGACCCATTGCTTCTCTGATCCATTTTGGAGACCCTTTCCCTGTGCCTTGATGTTAGAGCAGATTCTGATTACAAAACCTGTGCCATAACCTTTTCACCAACTTTTTGTTTCCTGGAATATGCTTCCCGGGTTGGATGTATGTTTATGTCAGTGGAAACTATCTGTGCCTGGTTTTGGATGCGAATGGGAAGAAAAAAGAGGATTTCCATGAAGGATCTGGGGATATAGCAAAGGAAAAGGAACGGCTGTATGCTTGTGAATAAGTAGGTCTCAAACTGAATTTCTATGGTGTATGGTTTATGCAGGGGTAAGGGTCTGCAGAGGAGTGTATTTATTTATATACAAAATGGTCCAGCATGAAGGTAGCCTGGGACTATAGATCAAGTATAGAAAAAATGCGTGCTTTGGAGTGGAAAAGTATGAGGGACAGTATCGGGGAGGGGAGGTAGTGTCTTTGGTTTAACATAGTTATGCAAATACATGGAGATAAACATGCTGGTGGGATCGGGAATGTTCTCACAATTTATTTTCTCTGCTAGTCTTATTCAGTAAGTTTTTATGTGTATGTATACATAATCCTCACTGAGGATACTTTACCAAATACTGGAATTCCAGCTAAAGTGACTTGTTAGCAGCCTGCCCTCTGTTAGAGCTAATGGGTTGCAGGCATTGATTATTTTTTTTTTTCTGTTCCTATTGATTAGGAGGCTGCTGTACATACAAACCTCAGCACAGCATGGAAAGAGAAAGGGAGACAGAACTGTTCACATCCCAGCAATTCATCATGGCAGAAAATTCATCCTGGGAATCCCAGTCTTCTCCCACTATCTCTTTCAAGTAAAAAAGGAAGTCTTTCCCTTTTTGAAGAAATCAACCCACAGGGCTCTTGAGATGACACTTTTTTCCCCCCCAACCAGCTTCAGGTAGCAAACATTTCAAAGGTTACCGTTCAATGGAAGAAAAGGTTGCATGAGAAAAAGGAGTCTTGCATGGAAAGCACAGGGGTTCTAGCTTTAAGACTCAATCTGAAACAGATTTCTTGGGTATCCATGGGTACCCAACTCATTTATAAGAGCAGCCAGATCCCACTAAAATCAGTGCAAATACTTTCGCTTTGGTGGGCTTTGCAATTATCTTCTGAATTTTTCAGTGCCTCAGTGCCTCCACAAACTAATGAGCATGTTACTTTGTAAGAGTGTTATGAGGCTAAATGAATTGCTTGCCCAACATTTAGCTTGGAAGAAGATATAGGTCAGAAACTGAGGGAGTTACGTATTGCAGCCTTAAAACCTTATATTTGGTCCCTGCCAGAGTTCCACTCCCGTCTAACACAGGAGAGTTTTTATGCACTCTCAGGGCAGCACCAGCACCACTTTTGCATGGAAAGCTACTCATTTTCATTGTTAGACCTCTGTGTTATGTATCTCCCTTGTTCTTTCTTCCTTTCTGGTCACAGTGTTACATTAGAGATGACTCTCCTGTAGTATTTGAATATTTGATGTTCAAACTGTCTTTTATGTTGATCCTCAAGTTACATGAACCTGAAGATAAGAAAAGAGGACCACTGAGGCTTTTTTCCATCTGTATTTATCTCTCTGTCTCTATCCCATCTCCATCTCCATCTCCATCTCCATCTCCGTCTCCGTCTCCGTCTCCGTCTCTGTCTCCATCTCCATCTCCATCTCTATCATCTCTATCTCTGTCTCTATCTCTATCTCTATCTCTATCTCTGTCTCTATCTCTATCTCTATCTCTATCTCTATCTCTATCTCCATCTCCATCTCCATCTCCGTCTCTGTCTCTATCATCTCCACCTACAATTCTCTGGCAAAAACGCAAATCTTTCCTCAGTTTGCTAGTTTGTTAAATTGGCCTAAGAAAACCACCAGCATGCAGATATGGTGTGAGTAATGTTTCTTAAGTGCTTTGGGACCCTCAGCTTTGGATGCTAGTGATGACTGCTTTGATTGTCCCCTCTGCTTGTCTAACCATACAGATATATGACTTTTTTCAACTTTCTCCAGTGAAACCTCTTAAATTTTAGTTCTTTTTGGCATCATATCTCACTGCTATCTCCTCTGCCCCATTGGCTTCCAGTTCTATAATCATCACCCTAACCCCAATTTATTTTTCCTAACATCTCCTCTGCTGGTGCATCTGTCTATTAACACCTCTGCTCTGCCTGTGAATACAACTGCATCAACTGCCTCTCTTTTACATCTCATTACAGAAGCTCCTTCTGAGCTGGCCTCCCCAGGATGAAGATTCCTAGATACCAGTTTTCATACACTATTGCTGTCTGATTTTCTCCTTTGTGCCGAAGAGCTCCACTGCAGCACTCAATCCACAAACAGTCTATTCAGTTCCATTACCATCCCATAGAGTTGCTTCCGACTTCGTGCCCTTCATCTCCCTTCCTGCATCTTTCTTGTGCCCCTTTTCTTCCTACAGCACTGCCCCTTCTCTCCACAAATAGCAGCACTCTTGGTTTGCCATTGGAAGCAGACTTCCTGCGGCTCCCTGTCTCATCAGCTTCTCATTTCAAGTAATTTAAAATGTAATTTAAAATCTCTCTATTTCCTCCAGACTATTAATTTCTCTCTCCTTACTCTTCTATAGATGTCATTCTGTGTTGTGCTATTCAGTAAGATGCGACTGTTGTAAAAATGTGCCACAGTGGTTTTATTCTGTATTCTTGTTTTGTATTATCATTTTTAATGATTCTTTGTAGGAAAGATGAAATCTCAGCACAGCATCTAGCCACAGCACAAGCAGTCACACAGGACTTTCTGGCATTTGCATTGCCTTTGTTCCATTCTTCTCCTGTGGCATTTAGAACTGTAGAGGGATTATTGCGAATGGTTTAAGGGTATATAAGTAGGGTAGCAGGAAGAGAATTATTTCTGGAAATTGGGAAGTGTGAGGCAGGAAGCCGTGTTTAGTCTTGATCCTGAGATGTGCTGAACCCTCGTAGGTCTCACTCCTCTTAGCCAGAGATTAAAGAACTCACCACCCTGCAAACCTGGGCTTCTTACACTGGCAATATTTTTGGGGACAATGTGCCCCTCTCCTGTTGCTGTAGTCACTTGAAATCAAACTTGCCAAAGCTGTAGAAATGTGTAATAAAGGCAACAGTTCTGGATTGGTTTGAGGGTCTCTGTTTTGGCCCAGTTGCTGCATCATCCTCCGCATCTAACTGGATTCATTAAATGTAAAGATATGTAATCCTGACACTTCAGCAGTATTTTTTCTTGTAGATGAAATCTGTAATTTCTCACAGTGCTGAGGTCCCCTGCAAGCCCAAATGCACAACCTCTGCAGTGACTGCTTGCTCACCCTTCTAGTCTCACTCACTCACTAGATACCAACAGAAACAAGCTCCACAGCCCAGAGAAAGCCCCTGCCTGTGCAGCCCAGCATACCCCAACCCAAAGCAGCGCTACCATTTGTAACAGTAAAATAAGCATTTAACTACGTGGGCTACACAGGTGAGCCCTAAGTGAAAACACATAGCATCACCCCTTCTCTCCCTCTCCTCTTTGAATCACCCTGGTGTGTAAGGATGGGTGAGCTTTGAGAGGGTCTAAGCCCTTTTTGCTTCCAGTCACTCCAGCTAGGTTGCTTCTGTGGCATTGTTAGAAGAGCTGTGCTACATTTCTTTGAGAGTACAGAGTAACGGAGAGACCCCCTTCTTCGGAGCTATGAGCTCCACAGATTTTCAGACTGCCATTCCACACATGCGATGCTGGTGCCTGATGGATTTGAGTGCCAGAATAGCCAGCTGAAGTTTTTTCCTCTTCAGAGTTTTTCCGGCTCCTGGCCAGTTTTTCTATCTTCCTTTGAAGAATCAGAAGACTTGAATACTGGGGTGGGGTTGGAGGGGAATGACCACCAACAGGAAAAGGAAATTACTTAGAGTACCAAGAATTACTTATTCCTCCCTCTTCAAGGCCCCTTTCTTCTTTCAGCCAAAATGTCTTAGAAGGGGAGGAGAGGTCCTAGGGTGATCTTCTGTAGCTTCCCCAGCTAAGAGCCTCACAGAGCCTCCTCTTCAACAGAGACCATCCCTGTAGAACCATAATCTCCCACCAGCTTAGGGGTGTTCTCTACATCTCTCTGCCTCTCAAATTCCTCTGAACCAAGGACAACAATTCAGAGAGCCTGTCCACAGCCACCATCCTCCAGCCTCTTGCAGCAGGCTGTACTCAGAGTGCTAATGCTGCATTGGGGCCACCTCCCCCCTTGCCCATCCTCAGCTGTTTGGCAGCTCCATGAGTGCAGAAAGAGACCCCCCAGCTCCTGTGTCAGAGGGCAAGGCCAGGATTCCCCCAGGTGAGTCTAGGGACTGTGTCTGTCCCCCCCAAATGAGTCAGTGGTCTCAACCTGCACCGTCTCCTACCACCCCTTGCTCCCTCCATCCCTTCTTCTGCCTCTCCCAGGGCCTTTCCTGCCTGCTGGTGGTGATCTGCATATGGCTGATGCCAGACACCATGAGTGCTTGCTGGTAAACACCTCTACCTTGGTCTCAGCTGCGAGGGCAGCCTGGTCTGTGCCTTCCGAATTGCGGAAATGGTTAGTGGTCTGTAGGGCAGCCAGTGCCCCCCCTGCTATTTGCTATAGAGCCCTTCACGTCCAACAGTCCTGGGGCAGATTGTCCTGAAAGAGCAGCCCTGGTCTGTGCCCAGAGAGGGAGAAGGGAGGAGAGATAAATGGAATTATGAAATTGCAACGTGGCTGAAGCACTCCAACTGGTTTAACTTCCCAGCACCCCCTTCCCTCAGCCCCGCTCCCCCGCACAGAACAGCAGTGAACCTAAAGCAGCTCTTCTGGTCTCTTTTTCACTGAACAATGAATCCAATCAGAGAGAAACAAAATCGGTAGCATCGAGAATTAGATTATTTCTTTTCTTTATGATTGTTGCATTAATGAGCAGCTACATGTCTAGAACCAGGAGGTGACTAATGTAATTAACCTGGTGTAATGATACTGCTGAGGAAGAGAGAGAGGATTATGACATACTTAGATGTCAGTATTGCACAATTTTGTATATGTTCCTGGTACTATCGGGTTGTGTCTGACACAGGAAACTTAAGCAGTGATAGATTTCAGTCTGCATCCATTCAGCTCATGCATCTTTCTGTGTAAAATGAGGATGTGAAAGGTGGATTGCTTTCCAGGGGTTGGGGGAGGGAAGGGATTCAGTTTTGGTGGTTCCTTTCCTTAACAAAATAATAGTAATAATAATAAATCGTCCTTTCTCATGAAGTATCTTCCCAAAATGTCTGCTTCTTGGAGCAGGCATTGGGATTTCACAGAGAGCTGTAAAGACAAAGTCAGAACGCAGGGATTCACACAACACTGGTCAGGGGGAGACAGAGGGACGGAAAACGAGCAACACCAAAAACACATGCAACTTGCAGCGAACCCGCAAAGAGTGAAGAGCAAACACTTAAAAATGGCAATAATAACAGTAATAAATGCTTATTTTTTAATTACCCTTCCATGCTACATTTCACCCGTCTCCTGGGGAGAGAAACAGCTGACGGAAGTTTTGTGCGGGTCTGACTGCGGTGTGCGGGGTTGCACTCGCAGCTGTGGACGCGTACGGCCGGGAAGCGAAGGGGAACTG